>JARQOD010000001.1:658837467-658905764 GCA_033576555.1 Oophaga sylvatica
AACTACGATGTGGGCAATAGGAGTTGTTGGCCATTATTGCCGCCTTCAAAGAATGGAGAACCTTCTTCAGGGAGCTGAACAGCAATATGTCTGACAGTATGTAACTTGAGTTTATCAGGTGGTAAGTGTGACTCCTGCCGGCTCGTGGAATCTTTTCTTAAACCAATTTAATTTTATCATTTCTTTTAACCAGGCGCGCAATGGAAAGGTGATGCACTTCTAGGATTTAGAGGACACGTCAATTATTCCTAAGCTATTTTCCTGATTAGTTTAGGAGTAATTCTAATCAAGAACTTAAGGACAAAGGAAGTACCTGCGGATTCCTTTTTGGACAACCCCCAAGGGACGTAAGTCTTGTCTTAAGAAGGTGTGTGGATTCGGGAAACAAGTCTGTATTTCCTGAAACGTCAGTTGAGAGATTGCAATCTTCAGTTCCAAGTGTGGGATAGAGGAATTCTAAAGAACAGGAATTTCTCTCTGTTTCTTTTGGTGGCCCTTGGGAAGGTGTTTTAAACTATGCATTATGTGAAGTCTGTGCAAGACAAAACACCTCGTCCTCACCAATGGTCGGTTACGCCTTTCCCCACCCCGTCCTGCCCTGGGGATCCATTTCTATGGATTTTGTGGGGTACAACCTTCAAGGGAAGAACACCATTTGGGTGGTTGACCGTCTAAACAAAGGAGCTCAATTTTATCCCTTGTGTCGGTTACCCTGCAAACAGACATCAGTTTGTGATTAAAAGGTTTTCTTACATGGAGTACGGTGGGTTATTTGGACGAGGGGTGCAATTACTTTAGGTTTTGGCAAAAAATTTTGTGCGCATTGGACATTAAAGTAAACCTTTTTCTGCTTTTCATCCCCAGACTAATGGACAGAAGGAACGAACCAATCAAACCTGGGCAGTATCTCCGCTGCTTTATCTGCCCCTAAGGATTGATTGGGTGGTCTATTCCATTAGCTGATTTTCTGTATAACAACTTCAAGTGCCTCCACTAAGCAGTCTCCTTTTTACTAATTAGGTTATCATCCTAACTTTACCCGATTTCCCTAGAACCCCCTTTTACCAGCGTGGCTGAAAGAATCACGTCTTTCGAAGAAATTGGTCTTCTAAAGGAGAATTGGAATGGCTCAGGAAAGGTAAAAAAGCGCAGATAAATTTCGTAAACCTGCACCAGCTTTCAAGGTGGAGACTTGGTCTGGCTGTCAACCAGAAATCTTAGTTAAGGGTTTTCCATGTCAATTGGGAATAAGTCTTGGACCCTATAAAACATAAAATTATAAGGCCGTTGCTTGTGTCTTCAATGCCCAGAACTATGGAATCACCCTGTTTTTTGTATCCCTACTAAAGGCTTGACCCAATACGTTTCCTGGAGTTTTTCCCTTGCCCGACCCGTGTAGTCGATGGTCAGGAAGAATTTGTGGTGGAAGGGATTTTAGTTCCAGGTTGTTAGAAATCATTACAATATCTGATTAATGGCAGGGTACCCAGTGGGGAAACTCATGGGAACCAGTCAAAACGTTAATGCCCTCGTTGTGTCAGTTTCATCAGAGGTCCCCAAAGCTGGGCTGAGGTTGGAGGTTGCCCAAGGGGGGGAGTAATGTAAGGTTTCTGTGTAATTTCCTGAAACTGTTTGTTCGTCAGCCATTTTACTTTCTGTCTTGCTGCAGCTATCTTGCCCTCAGTCAAAAAGGGTTTCCGCTTGCATGTTCCCGCCCTGATTCTCTCCTTTGCTTCTTAAGCAGCCCGCTGAGCAATCAGTGCTCAATCAGCCTGCAGTGAACCTGTGACTGATCCTAAAGCCTTGGCCTTGTACTCCAGCTATTCCTACGAGGAATCTGAAGCACTTGTGGACCTGAACCTGCTCTTTAAAAGACCCGGTTTGCATGGATTACGGTAAAGAGAAGAAGCCTGAACCTGTTGTGGAGATGATTGCGGTTTGATTATTGGCTGCTGGTCTCCTGTTTGTGTCTGAAACTGTGGACTATTTTTGCCACTTGTTTGGTAATACAAGATTTCATTCAAACGGGGTCCTGTATTTTCTCGCAAGCACGACGCTTATGAATTTCTCAACATTTAGTTCCCCGTAGTCCTGCCCTGTAATCTAGTCCTAGAAGGACCTGATTACCACCCACAGGGAATGGGAGGTAAGCTTACACACGTCCTAAGACAAAGAGACAGAAAGGGGTAAAGAAAACATGCCTTGCTACAAAATTCCACTTTCAAGGGGAAACAAAGGTTAAGGAGATAAAAAATAAGGAGGAGAGGAAAAAACCACAAAGGCACTTTAGTTAGTTCTCAGAAACGATCGCTTGCTGGTCTGAAATGAAGCTTTCACCGCAACTTCCCAGAGACAGCAGGTTTATAAAGGAAGCTAATTAACAAAACACATGCGCTGGGCGAGGTGGTCAGTCCGCACGAGAGAGAAGAATTAACTCCCTCAGTGCCGAAAAACACCAGCACCAGAAAATAGCTGTGGAAGTGGGTGTGCATCGCGAGATCTTCGCCGCGACACACCGTGACGTACCCCCCTTCTACGGGGGCTTGGCTGGGGCCTGGTCTATCGGGGGTAGTGTGGAAGGCCCGAACCAATGGTCTGCGTTAATATCCGACGCCACAAACCCCATCCCTCCTCGGACCATACCCCCTCCAGAACAAGGTATGAAGGGACGGGATCAGACGTGAGAATGATCTTCGATACCTGAAACTCCAAATTACCATGACCACACAGGGGAGAAGGTAGAGGTGCGGATAATGGTGCCAGTACCTCTTAAGCACGATTTGTGGAAACACTTGTGGATTTTAAACGTGGAGGAAGGTCAAGACGGAAAGCCCCTATGTCACTAAGCTCTGATTCAGACGCTCTGTCTGACCATTGGTCTGCGGATGAAAAGCCGAAGAAAATGACAACTGCATCCCCCGACGAGAACAAAATGCCTTCCAGAATTTGGACACAAACTGAGACCCCCGATCCGACACCACATCGGAAGGCAACCCGTGAAGTCTCACAATCTCCCCAATGAACACCTGCGCCAGAGTTTTAGCATTAGGAAGAGCAGAAGGCAAAAAATGTGCCATTTTGCTGAACCTGTCAACTACAACTAGTATGACAGTTTTACCTGAAGACGGAGGGAGGTCCGTAATGAAGTCCATAGACAGATGGGTCCATGGACGCTCCGGGATTTTCAACGGTAAAAGGGCCCCAGACGGACGGGTATGTGGGGTCTTAGAGCGCGCACATACCCCACAGGACGCGACAAAAGTTACCACCTCTTTATTTAAGTTAGGCCACCAAAACCGGCGAGAAACGAGATCTACAGTTGCTTTACTCCCTGGGTGTCCTGCCAAAGCAGAATTATGATGTGCCTCGATAACCTTTTGTCTTAACTGATCTGGAACAAACAGTTTCCTGGAGGTCCTACAGGGGCGTCCCCCTGAGCCTCCAATACCTCCTCAAGCTCAGAGCATACAGCCGACACCACAACTCCCTCCTGAAGAATAGGAACCGGGTCATCCGTCTTCCCGGCCCCGGGAAACTACGAGATAAGGCATCAGCCTTTACATTTTTTGACCCAGGACGATATGTGACGACAAAATTAAACCTGGTAAAAAACAACGACCATCTAGCTTGTCTGGAATTCAGACGTTTTGCAGACTCTAAATACAGCAGGTTCTTGTGATCAGTAATGACGGTGACCGGGTGGACTGCCCCCTCCAAAAAGTGACGCCACTCTTCAAAAGCCAACTTAATGGCCAAGAGTTGCCGACATCATAATTCCTCTCGGCGGACGACAATTTTTTAGAGAAGAAAGCGCACGGATGCCATTTACCAGGGGACGGACCTTGAGATAATACCGCACCCACTCCTACGTCAGATGCGTCTACCTCCACAATGAACGGTTGTGATGCATCAGGTTGGATGAGTATGGGTGCTGAAGCAAAACATTTTTTCAAGGAGGAAAATGCTTGACAAGCTTTGTCAGACCACCTAGAAAAATCCGTCCCTTTTTTTGTCATGTCAGTGAGAGGTTTGACAACGGATGAGAAATTACGAATAAATTTCCGGTAGTAGTTAGCAAACCCCAGGAAACGCTGCAGTGCTTTAAGATCCTCTGGCCGATCCCATTCAAGCACAGCCTTCACTTTCCCAGGGTCCATACGGAAACCGGAAGCTGACACCAGGAATCCTAAAAACTGAAGTTCTTGTACGGCGAATACACACTTCTCCCATTTGGCGTTAGTTTATTGTCTCGCAAGATCTGCAACACCTGTCTCACATGCTCCTGATGAGACACAAGATCCGGCAAGTAAATTAAGATGTCATCTAGATAAATGACAACAAACTGTCCTACTAGGTGGCGAAAGATGTCATTAACAAAATGTTGAAACACCGCCGGGGCAGTAGTCAGACCGAAAGGCATGACAAGGTTCTCATAATGTCCCTCCGGAGTGTTAAACGCCATCTTCCACTCATCCCCCTCCTTTATCCTAATCAGATTATACGCCCCCCTGAGATCCAACTTAGAGAACCATTTGGCGCCCACAATCTGATTGAAGAGATCAGGAATAAGTGGGAGCGGATACGGATCTCGGACCGTAATCCGATTAAGCTCATGGAAATCCAGGCAAGGGCGTAGGCCTCCATCTTTTTTCTTCACAAAGAAGAACCCCGCGGCCACTGGGGAAGATGAAGGTCTAATATGCCCCTTGGCCAGACTTTCCGAAATATAATCCTTCATAGCTTGCCTCTCAGGACCAGAAAGGTTATATAACCTAGATTTTGGTAACTTAGCATCAGGAAGCAATTTTATAGCACAGTCATATGCGCGATGAGGAGGTAATTCTTGACACCCTTCCTCTGAAAACACATCCTCAAAGTCCTCCAGAAAAGGAGGTAAGGTTCTAGGCACGACCGCACCGATGACCGTGTTCATGCAGTTACTATTGCAAAATTCACCCCACTGGCTTATCTCTCTGGATTGCCAATTAATAACTGGGTTATGTTTAGTTAACCAAGGAAGTCCCAACACAATAGGAGTGGGAAGGCCCTCCAACACATAACAAGACAATAGTTCTTTATGTATTGCCCCCACTCGAAGGTCTATGTTATGCACGGCTTGCACAAAGCTACCTTGACCGAGAGGCCTGGCGTCAATAGAGAATATAGGGATAGGTTTGGCCAATACACTCAGTTGCATACCTTGCACCTGGGCAAACCGAGCGTCCACCAGATTAGCCGCGGCCCCACTATCCAGAAGAACAGAAATCCTCTCAGTTCTCGTACCCACCACCACCTCCGCTGGTACGAGAAACTGAGACGGACTTGGGGACGAAATACATACTCCCAGATTGTCGTCCACCACACAACCTGGGATCAACAGTTTTCCGGCGACTCCTTGCTCAGCAAAGTACGGGATGGACACCCCCAACAAAATGTCCCTTTCTCCCGCAGAAGTAACACTTTCCTGTCTTGCGGCGCACCGCCGATCCCCTCCCTCGAAACGATGTCCCTCCTAACTGCATAGGCTCCTCAGAACAAACCAGGGGAACCTCAATATAAGGGACTATAGTAGAAGGTGGAGTCATCACAGGGGGCGGAGTTACCTCGCACCTCTCCCGAAGCCGTCTATCAATGCGAATAGCAAGGGCCATAGCGGCCTCCAGTGACGGGGAAGAATCATACTGAGCCAACACATCTTTTAATTTGTCAGATAATCCTTGACAAAACTGGCTCCTAAGAGCTGGGTCATTCCACTGAGTATCTGTGGCCCATCTACGGAACTCAGAAGAAAATTCCTCGCCGGACGATTTCCCTGCTGTATCTTACGTAACTTCATTTCAGCAAGGGAGACCCGATCCGGGTCATCATATACCAGACCCAGGGCTGTAAAAAATCGATCTACTGACTGGAGAGCCGGGAGTCCGGAGGAAGAGAGAACGCCCAGGATTGAGGGTCCCCTTGTAAGAGCGAGATGACAATTCCCACCCTCTGATCTTCACTCCCCGAAGACCGAGGCCGTAGCCGAAAATATAATTTACATGCCTCCCGGAAGGTAAAAAATTTGTCCCGCCCACCAGTGAACCTGTCCGGGAGAGCTACTTTAGGTTCAGATCTGGTTTGCTCCCGGGGGTAAAAAACCTTGGACTTAACGTCCGTCAGCTCCATGGACAAACTCTGCAACTGCTGAGCTAACTGGGCTACTGGATCCATGGTAGCTGGGGAGAATCTTTTAGTGTGGTCGGTGAAAATGTCACGACGTATAACAGATATATTCTATGATAGTAACATATATCTAATGTGACAACATTCTATATTTCATATAATAGAAAATATCAACATGTATACATAGTATCTGCCAGCAATGTCTTATCTGACATAATATCCTATGTATTGTGGGTCTATACTGTGTACGTGTCACGCTGTCTCAGGATAGAGGTGGACCGGGGTCTATGCTGACCCTGAACTGGGGTCCTGACTAGTCCCTCTACCTGGAGGTACTGTTAATGGTACAGAGGTCCAGGCCGCCAGCGTAACCCTGTCTCCTGTAGATCCCTGACCACTGTAATCTAGTCCTGAGAAGGACCCTGATTACCACCACAGGGAATGGGCAGGTCACAGCTTACACACAGTCTAAGACAAACGAGACAGACAAGGGGTAAAGAAAACACTGCCTTGCATACAAAACTTCCACTACAGAGGAACACAAAAGGTTAAGGAGATAAACAATAAGCGAGGAGAGGAAAAACCACAACAGGCACTCTTAGCTTAAGTCTTCTCAACGATCCGCTCTGCTGGTCTGAATGAATGCTTTCACCGACAACTTCCCCAGCAGACCAGCAGGTATATAAAGGAAGCTAATTAACAAAACATCAATCGCAGCTGGGCGAGGCTGGTCAGTCCAGCACCGAGAGAGAAAGAATTAACTCCCTCAGTGCCGAAAAACACCCAGCACCAGAAACTCAGCTGTGCGAAGTCAGGGTGTGCAATCGCGACGATCTTTGCCGCGACACACCCGTGACAGCTTCCAAGTGAACCAGGAACCACAGTTGAGACAAGAACAATTGATCACCGGCAACCATGATGGGAGGGAACCTCCCTTATATAAGACCAGTCTGTAACTCCTGATTGCCAATCCTCATTGAATGGTTCAGTACTGTTTGTAACCACCAGAGGGAGCTTCTGCTCAGAATTCATTTCTAACACATTCACAACAGTCCTCCATATTGTAAAATGCACACCCCATAGTCCTCCATATAATATAATATGCCCCATAGTCCTTCATATAGTTTAATACACTCCCCATAGTCCTCCATATAGTATAATACACTCCCTATATTCCTCCATATATTAAAATACACTCCTCAGTCCTCCATATAGTATTATACACTCCCTATAGTCCTCAATATAGTATAATACACTTCCTATAGTCCTCCATATATTAAAATACACTCCTCAGTCCTCCATATAGTATAATGCACTCCTCATAGCCCTCCATATATTAAAATACACTCAGTCCTCCATATAGTATAATACACTACTCAGTCCTCCATATAGTACAATACACTCCTCATAGTCTTCCATATATTAAAATTCACTGCTCAGTCCTCCATATAGTATAATACACTCCTCACAGTGCTCCATATAGTATAATGCAAAGGCATAGTCATCCATGTAGTACAATTCACTTCCCATAGTATAATGCACCCCATAGTTCTTCATATAGTATAATGTTGTGAATGCTATGGATTCTGAGTTGGGGCTCCCTCTGGTGGCTGTTGATATTAATAAAGCTGTCTTGACTGACAGAGGCACTTCAGCTGAGGATCCAGCTGCGGATGATCTGGGAGAGATGACTGGTGAGATTTAAGGGAGTAACTTTCCCATGATCCTCGCCGGTGATTAGTTTTCTCTTCCTGGTCCAGTTTGGAAGTCAGCTGCTGTGGGCTCCTGCAACTTTCAGATAAGCTATTTTCTGCTCGTTTCTGTGGTTATTTGCCTTCTGAGTGAGGTCAGTCGGGTCCCCCTGCTGGGGCCTGCGCTGGTCTCTGTTTCTCTGTTATCTCTGTTCATTTGTTCAGTCCCTGTTATTTCAATGGCTGCTGGGTAGTTACCTGTTCACACCAGAGTTCTGACATAGCGGAGAGAGATCATGTGGTCTCAGTATTTTTTGGAATCAGAAGCATTGGAATTTTTCTTAGGGTTTTGCTGGATTGCATAAAGTATTCTTTTCTGTCCTGTCCTATCTGGACAGTTCTGAGCCCCAACGTTTGCTTACTCTATTTTCTGCCTGCGTTTGTATTTCATCTTGTCTCACCGCCAATATAAACACCACTACCCCAGTATATTCATACTAGGATCTTATTTGAGCATGTAAATGAATATATCCGAAAAATCTATTTGAATATAACAATTCAATTTTATTTCCATAAAATTATTTACACCATATAACAACATCAAAAAAGGGATGCAAGATCTGATCTAGAGACATTATAGACTTCTCATTGATAATTACATATATGCCAAATGAGTATTCATTGTTATCAGCCCACTGTATAATGCTATCAATGGTTCCCCACAAAAACCCTGAAAATTAGGTTGATATTGTCTGCCTCACAATAAGCATCGCAATTCCTGGATGCGGGTGCTCCAATCCCCCAATTCCTCAGTCACACCACTTAGAAACAACATATGGTGAGATCATATGAAGGTAAATGGGACACCACCATCCAACACCGCGATGTTAAACTACAGGCCACATCCAACCCAAACTCTCAATGGCTAGTGAGATCCAAAATAATATATGCAACACAGAGCTACTAAATCATGATAAATCTCATACCTGAGTACTGGCAGTTTAAAGAATATAACAGAGAGTCCTGTCCCATCTGCCCCTGGGGGCATATATGTAATTATCAATGAGAAGTCTATAATGTCTCTAGATCAGATCTTGCATCCCTTTTTTGATGTTGTTATATGGTGTAAATAATTTTATGGAAATAAAATTGAATTGTTATATTCAAATAGATTTTTCGGATATATTCATTTACATGCTCAAATAAGATCCTAGTATGAATATACTGGGGTAGTGGTGTTTGTATTTGCGTATTGAGCATATAAACAAAAAGGATTGCACTCAAGGGAGGAACGCCAATATACAGTACAGACCAAAAATTTGGACACACCTCATTTAAAGATTTTTCTGTATTTTCATTACTATGAAAATTGTAAATTCACACTGAAGGCATCAAAACTATGAATTAACACATGTGGAATTATATAAAGTGTGTAACAACTGAAATTATGTCTTATATTCTAGGTTCTTCAAAGTAGCCACCTTTTGCTTTGATGACTGCTTTGCACACTCTTGGCATTCTCTTGATGAGCTTCAAGACGTAGTCACCGGAAATGGTTTTCACTTCACCGGTGTGCCCTGTCAGGTTTATAAAGTGGGATTTCTGGCCTTATAAATGTGTTTGGGACCATCAATTGTGTTGTGCAGAAGTCTCGTGGATACACAGCTGATAGTCCTACTGAACAGACTGTTAGAATTTGTATTATGGCAAGAAAAAAGCAGCTAAGTAAAGAAAAACGAGTGGCCATCAATACTTTAAGAAATGAAGATCAGTCAGTCCGAAAAATTGGGAAAACTTTGCAAGTGTCCCCAAGTGCAGTTGCAAAAACCATCAAGCGCTACAAAGAAACTGGCTCACATGAGGACCGCCCCAGGAAAGGAAGACCAAGAGTCACCTCTGCTTCTGAGGATAAGTTTATCCGAGTCACCAGCCTCAGAAATCGCAGGTTTACAGCAGCTCAGATTAGAGACCAGGTCAATGCCACACAGAGTTCTAGCAGCAGACACATCTCTACAACAACTGTTAAGAGGAGACTTTGTGCAGCAGGCCTTAATGGTAAAATAGCTGCTAGGAAACCACTGCTAAGGACAGGCAACAAGCAGAAGAGACTTGTTTGGGCTAAAGAACACAAGGAATGGACATTAGACCAGTGGAAATCTGTGCTTTGGTCTGATGAGTCTAAATTTGAGATCTTTGGTTCCAACCACCGTATATTTGTTCAACGCAGAAAAGGTGAACGGATGGACTCTACATGCCTGGTTCCCACCGTGAAGCATGGAGGAGGAGGTGTGATGGTGTGGGGGTGCTTTGCTGGTGACACTGTTGGGGATTTATTCAAAATTGAAGGCATACTGAACCAGCATGACTACCACAGCATCTTGCAGCGGCATGCTATTCCATCCGGTTTGCGTTTAGTTGGACCATCATTTTTTTTTCAACAGGACAATGACCCCAAACACACCTCCAGGCTGTGTAAGGGCTATTTGACAAAGAAGGAGAGTCATGGGGTGCTATGCCAGATGACCTGGCCTCCACAGTCACCAGACCTGAACCCAATCGAGATGGTTTGGGGTGAGCTGGACCACAGAGTGAAGGCAAAAGGCCAACAAGTGCTAAGCATCTCTGGGAACTCTTTCAAGATTGTTGGAAGACCAATTCCAGTGACTACCTCTTGAATCTCATCAAGAGAATGCCAAGAGTGTGCAAAGCAGTCATCAACGCAAAAGGTGGCTACTTTGAAGAACCTAGAATATAAGACATATTTTCAGTTGTTTCACACTTTTTTGTTAAGTATATAATTCCACATGTGTTAATTCATAGTTTTGATGCCTTCAGTGTGAATGTACAATTTTCATAGTCATGAAAATACAGAAAAATCTTTGAATGAGAAGGTGTGTTCCAAACTTTTGGTCTGTACTGTATGTGTGGGGGCTACCTATTCCTTTGGGACGCTACTCCGGGGCAGTTAGCTTTCCCCTTTCTATATCTAGGTTTAGCTAACTCTCCGGCTGTGTCGAGGCGTCTAGGTCATCATAGGTACGTCCCACGGCTGCTTCTAGTTGTGCGGTTAGTTTAGGGTTCTGCAATCCATTAGTTACCAACCTCTCTGGGTGACTGGGTGCCTCTGCTATTTTTGTTACTGTCCTCCTCGGCTGCCATATCATAACAGTATAATGTATTAACCATCGTCCTCGATACAGTATAATGCAGCCCACATATAGCATAATGCAGCCACCCCATAGAGCATAATGCAGCCACCCCACAGAGTATAATGCAACCACCCCACATAGTATAATGCAGCCACTCCACAGAATATAATGTAATCCCCCATAAAATATAATGCAGCCCCCCCCTCATATAGTATAATGCAGAACCCCATAGAATATAATGCAGCCCCTCCATAGAATATAATGCAGGCCCCTTATATAGTATAATATAGCCCCTCCATAGAATACAAGGTAGCCCTCCTCATATAGTATAATGCAGCGCCCGTAGAATATAATGTAGCCCCTCATAAAGTATAATGAAGCCCTCAAACAATATAATCTAGCCCCCCCATGGAACATAATGCAGCCCCCATAGAATACAATGTAGCCCCCTCATATAGTATAATGTAGCCCCTTCATAGAGTATGATGTAATCACCTCTCATAGAATATAATAAATATAATACAGCCCCCCATAGAATATAATGTAGCCCCCCATAGAATATAATACAGCACACCTCTCCATAGAATATAATGTAGCCCCCCATGGTATATAACACAGCCTCCTCCATAGAATATAATGTACCCCCATAGTATATAACACAGTCTCCCCATAGAATATAATGTATAATGTACCCCCTATAGTATATAACACAGCCACATAGTATATAACAAAGCCTCCCCATAGAATATAATATACCCCATAGTATAAAACACAGCCCACATATTATATAACACAGCCCACATAGTATATAGCACAGCCCACATAGTATACAGCACAGCCCATATAGTATATAACACAGTCCACATAGAATATAGCACAGCCCACATAGTATATATCACAGCCCACATAGTATACAGCACAGCCCACATAGTATATAGCACAGCCACATAGTATATTGCACAGCCCCATAGTATATAGCACAGCCCATAGTATATAGCACAGCCCACATAGTATATAACACAGCCCACATAGTATATAGCACAGCCACATAGTATATTGCACAGCTCACATAGTATATAGTACAGCCACATAGTATATTGTACAGACCACATAGTATATTGCACAGCCCACATAGTGTATAGCACAGCCCACATCTCCCCCAGAATGGCCCCAAAGTCCAGTACTCACTGATATATTTAAAAAAAAAACACAATCCTCACCTCTCCTCGTGCCCGCGTTGCTCCCGGCTGGCTCCTGTCTCAGCGGCTGCACTGCCCGACACATAGTGAGTGCGCGATGACGTCATCGCGCACCCGCAGTGTCAGAGGCAGAAGGGAATGATGGGAGAGGGAGCGTCCGCTGACGCTCTCTCCTCCATCAATGCTTTGAACTGTACAGGCAGACCCTGCCCCTAACTCCGACCCTGGATGGTGCTGATCTCCTGTGACATATCAGCAATATAAAACTGCAGACTGCAACTGATGCTATGTGTGCATGTTGCATATTTGCTTGCACAAATTTCTGCAAGTTTTCTGCATCTTTTGGCAGCAAAAACGATGCAGAAAAATACACTGCGTTTTTGATGTGTTTTTACATGCGTTTTTTTTCCTGTGCATTCAATGGGTCGCAAAAACGCAAAAAGAATTGACATGCTGCAGAAAAAAGCGCACTGCAAATATGCATGGAAATTTACTGATCATGTGGCACAGCGCTTCAGGATTGTCATTGAATAAGCTTGCACAAGTATTCCATTGCGTTTTTGGACTGTTTACGCGCAGCAAAAAACGCATCAAATACACAACGTGCGCACACAGCCTAAATGTGTATGGACTCACCTACTATATCATTGTCCTCGTCTTAACTAGTTCAGGACTGGGCCATTTTCCCTCTTTCCTGACCAGGCCCTGGCTTCTCTTTTTTGATGAAACTAGGGAAAACTGTAAAGAAAATAGGAAACATTTGTCTATTGTTCATTTTTTTACAACCACAAAGGACAGATAAAACACATTGAATTGTGTTCCCCGTTTCTTAGAAATCATTTTTATATATTGGCCATATTTTTTATGAGCCAAGTTACATTTGAACTAGTGCTATCTCTATTTTATAGTTATGCTTTATTTAATGTTTTTTTTTAATTAATGTCTTGCTTTTTTTCATTTATTTAACACATTAGCCCCGCTATGGTCTTAAAACACCTTTTTTTCTTTGAGGGGGGGAGGGCACTTTATCATATTAATAGACTTTTTTTTAATACTCACATCTCATTTAAATGGGGCTAGTATATTAGCCTCAGTTACAGTGGAAATTCAGCCTCCTGGCTGTATAGCAGAGCTACAGTAATTAATCCTCCTAGGACTCAGCAGCTTCTGCTCTCTACCTACACCCAGCGATCACATGATCCCTTGGTCTGGAAGACAAAGCACTGACAGTGCTTCCTACACTGCATACACAGCTCTTGTTTAGTACTACGTATTCAACTATCAGGAAGGCAGAGACGGTAATAAACCCTCTCTGCCTTTTCTATAGAGAGTTTGGCTGTGTCTGACAACTGATCATGTGCATGCAACTTATTCTGGATTGACGTTTTAAGTTTATGGATGGCCCGAAACTGGTTAAAGAAAGCAGAAACTGTCTTTGAGGTCCAACTAATCACATGGGACAGAAGTTTCCATGATCTATCACATCCTGCCTCTATTTAAGAGCAAGAGGAATGCAATAAGACCCTGCCCTCTCTGTCAAGCCAGATACATCATGGATCTGCATTTGTGGAACCATATCAAAGGGTAAGAAATATGGCACACTGACTAAAGTAGACGTACACAAGAAACACACACAAAACTTCTACATTATTCTTTGTTATAGGTCATGAGGTCATGCTATGTTTGAGCGGGCAAAAAAATTGCTGGAGTGTTACTTTGCTGTTCAGAAAAACATGGTAAGAATAGAGCCAAACTTCTATAGTATGTTCCTAAGTGCAGGTTAAGAAAGGATTGGAGTTTGATTGAATGAACTCTACTTTTTATTTTCATTACTTTTTATACATGAAGCCCAATATTTTTTATTTGAAGTTCACTGCAATTTCATTTCGGCATAACCTGCTTGATATCTCATTTGCCCACACATTCACCGAGCGATGCCAGCTGGGTGTAATTGACTTTGAAATTTGACAATCCTTTTCCAAGCTGCATAAAAGCTAAACCATGAAACTCAAGGGTGTTAATGTTAAAATCTAAATATTTAAAGCACATAAATGGCCTGAAATGTATGCCGAAAATCTACGAGTAGTCAACCATGGCCAGACAATTGCGCATCCCTTTGCATCTCCTCCAATCTTCCCTTTGCATGCAGTTCAGAGGTTTATTGTACACAACATTGGACGTTTATTAAAGCTGAAGCCTTCACAGCTCAATTTTATATGGATAAAAAAACAGGAGTAAACTCAAGACCGCAATGGCTTCTCTGGAGACAACAGGAAGGATACAAGAACACTGAAAACACAGCCAGGCTCAACTGTTATGCTATGTGAACATGTTAAGTATTTGCTTGCTGAAATTTGTGCAATGTTTCTGCATCTCTTGGCAGGAAAAACGTTGTGGCAAAAATGTGCGTTTTTGCTGCATTTTTGTATGCGTTTTTGTACAGCAATGAAGGATTTTTTGAACTAAATAAAGATACCGTATTTAAAAAAAAACGTTTTGTGATGTAATTTATTGGTTCAACACCATCTTTTTCATGATGATGCAGTGTGGCATCATAATATTGGGATTAGGGCTTGGTGTCAGCTGTCATTGACACCTAGCTCAAGGCTTATTAATGAAAAGGTGTCAGACCGACACCCTCATTACTAAGCTGATAAAGTAAACACAAACACACATATTGTCACCAGCCTATGTAGGAGCGTTAATAGAACGAACGTACATAGGCTGTAACCAGACAGCAACTATTAATTTTAAAATAAAGAAAAAAAAATGAAAAAAAATTACGTGGGCTCCCGAGTAATTTTAATAACCAGCAGAGGGAAAGATGACGGCTGGGGGCAGATGTTTATAGCCTGGGAAGGGGGTAATACCCATTCGGCTTCCCAGGCTATTAATATCAGCTCACAGCTGTATACTTAGCCTTTACTGGCTATTAAAATGGGGTACCCTACAAAAATTATGTAGGGTCCCCCTATAATTAATAACCAGCAAAGGTTAGGCAGATAGCCGCAGGCTGATATTAATAGCCTAGGAAGGGGCCATGGATATTGCCCCCCCTGACACCCAAAATAAAGTCCTTTATTTGAAATAATGACACAGACTCCTTTAATGAATCTTAATTAAACTATACTCACCAAATGCCTAATCCACTGACGAAGTCTCCTGCAACAAAAATAAAATAATAAACCACAATATTCCTCATCTGTCCGCAGAGAAGATAATCCATAATGTCCCATGACGTTCCTGATCACTTTGAGAGCAGTCACACCAGTGATGTGACTGCTCTCAAAGACAGCTGGCGATACACTGACAGGAGGTAATCGCTCTAGCATTGTATCACTGAGCTGCCGTGTGAGAGTTCACCAGAGTTCATCAGCTGATCAATTTCCGGTGATCTCCCTTACGGCACCACTGCGGTGTGGGAAAGTTCTCATGCAGCGGTGCCGTAAGTGAGAGCACCAGAGCTGATGAACTATGGTGAACTCTCTCACGGCAGTTCAGTGATACACTGTGGGAGTGATTACTTCCTGTCAGTGTATCACCAGCAGCCAGGTAGAGCAGTCACATCGCCTGATGTGACTGTTCTACACGTGAGATCGCCATGGGACACTCGGATTACGTGGACTACGGAGGACAGGTAAGTATATGTTGGTTTATAATTTTACATTATTTCGAGGAGACGAGGGCGTCGAGGAATTGGTGTTAGGTGAGTATAATAGGTTTTTATTTTTATTTGAATATATATGTAATTTTACTTTATTTTTTGCACAGGCGCCGGCAGATGAGACTACGTCTTCCATCAGCGGCAACTGTTGTCACTGTTATCAGTGACAGCAGACCTTGCCCGGTCAGAGCAGCAGTCTCATCGGCCCATGGCTGAGGATCACAGTCACAGCTGCGGGGTCACACTAACATCTGAAAGTATGATCACGCAGCGATTTGACCAACAGTACCAGCAGTAGCGTTTCCGTGGGTCACAGATGCAGAATCACGTTGACATTTTCCAGCTTGATCCCGCAGCGCTCTGATCGGTCCGGCGGTAACGTTACCGTCGATAAGAACCACCGAGACGGTATTTCCCACGCTGTCACACAGATGACAGCATGGGAAACATCATAGGAAGCCGGTAAAATGCAAAACAAAAACTCAGCAAATCCGCAAACATTTTTATACCTGCCTTTTTAGTAGTGCTTGTTTTATGGGTTTTTAGTGCCGAGATGGTCGAATTCTGCATTTAAAAATGAAACTGCGTTTTTTACATGCATTTTTTTCAGGCTCTCCAAAAATATAGGATATAAAAGCATCAGAAATACGCACTCAGAAATATTAAACTCAGAAATATTATTTATCATGAAATCATACCCACTTTGCTTTAACTTTTAAACTAAAAAAACAGTGTTTATGCTATGTGGAAACATGGCCTAGCTAAAACAAATACTGAAAAGAAGCAAGTCAAGATACAAGATTCTCCTCTGCGTCTAACATTTCCTATTCCAAATGTTTTTGTTAGGGTACATACTCACTGGAGTCAAAAACGGACGATTGCAAGCCGATAAAAAATCGGATTGCAATCGGACCAATGTTATTCAATAGGTGACTTCTCATTTGCGATTTTTTTCTCAGCTGAAATCGGTCTGAGAAAAAAATCGCAGCAAGCTGCGATTTGCAGCGATTTTGGCATGATAATCGCTAATGCAAGTCAATGCATGAGATTAAAAATCGGACAGCACTCGCACCATGCGAGTGCTGTCCGATTTATACGCACCAGTGTCCTTTGAAAAGCCGGCAAATCATCCCCGGCTACTGTAAAATCATACTGACAGCTCACAAAACACTACATATATACAAATTTAATACATATATATATATATATATATACACACATGTCATTGTGACACATATATATATATATATTTATAGTTCATACACTTCTGCATGGTATAATAGCCGCTAATTCAATTGCCGGCTTTTTTGAAATTTCAGACCCGACATGAAATGACACATGGTTTACATAACCATGTCATTTCATGTAGTTTGATATATGGTTTTCACTAACAATGACATGAGTGTATGTGTGCAAAATTTCATACAGCTAGAGGTTAATTAAAGGTGTAAATTCGTTGAAAAAAATGTGTGGACTCCCGCGCTATTTTCTCAACCAGACAGACAAAGCCAGCGAGTGGGGGCAGATAATAATAGCCTAGGGAGGGTGCATTTATTTTGTGCCCCCCCCTGGCTACTAACATCTTCCCAGGCTAATCAATGCAGGTCAGCCGGGGACACCGCACAGCATCAGTGACGTCAGAGGGAGTCCCGGCTGACCTGAAGTGAACTGATTAGCCTGGGAAGCAATCAATTAAGCTTACCACACTAATCACTTCCTCTCCTGTGGGCCGGGGAGAGGAACTCATTCATTCAGGGGCCTAAAAGCTGAGCAGCCAGCATTAGCTGTGCTGCCAGCTGTAAGGCAGTTAACCCTTTGTGAAGGATTACATCGTGGGACCTGACTGTGCACCGGATAGGTAAGAATAATGTTGCTTTATTATATTATTTTTATTACAGGAGACCAAGGGCTTCGCACGGATTACCTGTAAAATAAAAGATGGTCAAAAACTGTGTGATTATTTCATTAAAATGATTTTTAATTGAAGTGTGTGTGTTTTATTTTTATTTCATACAATAGGATTAATAATTGAGAGTTGTCTAATTGACAACTCTCAATTATTAACCTGGCTTAAAGTCACCTTCCAATAGCAAGGTGGCTTTAACCATTATTAACCCATTCGCCACCGCTACAGGGCAATGGGAATAGACGGGCTAAGTGCCAGAAAGGGCGCATCTAATTATAGATTTGCCTTTTCTGGGGTGGCTGGGGGCAGATGTTAGTAGCCAGGGGGGGACAAAATAAATGCACACTCCCTAGGCTATTATTATCTGGCCCCATTCGCTGGCTTTGTCTGTCTGGTTGAGAAAATAGTGCGGGAGCCCACACATTTTTTTTCAACGAATTTAGGGTATGTTTCCACGGTCAGGAAACAGTCCGGATTAGCTGCGTGTTTGACGCTGTGTGTTGGCGCAGCGTGAAACACGCAGCGTCCAGATGTTACAGCATAGTGGAGGGGATTTCAAGAAATCCCGTCTCCACTATGCTGCTAAACACGCAGGTGGAAGACCTGCGTTTCCGGACATGCGGCGCGTCTTTTTAGACCGCAGCATGTCCTATTCCCTTGCGTCGACGCTGCGGTGCCGCAAGGGAAATAACACAGGGCTATGTAGCCCTGCGGTCATTCCGGATGTGTTCCTGAACACATCCGGAATGAGCGCGCGTTCAAAAGGGGGCGGGGCTTTGGGAAGAGCGGAATTTCCGCTCCGTTCAAAGCGCTGTGTTTCCGTAACGTGGAAACACAGCCTTACACCTTTATTTAACCCCTAGCTGTATGAAATTTTGCACACATACACTCATGTCATTGTTAGTGAAAACCATATATCAAACAACATGAAATGACATGGTTAACTGTATGTAAACCATGTGTCATTTCATGTCGGGTCTGAAATTTCAAAAAAGCCGGCAATTGAATTAGCGGCTATTATACTACAGTATGTAGAAGTGTATGATATATATATATATATATATATATATATATATATATATATAATTATTTGCTTTTTGTGTAAATTTTTTTTACAATGTGATTTTTACATGATTTTTTATATAGAGATAACTGCTCTATGAAAAATGTCATGTTAAAATCGCATTGCATACAGATGGAAAACGGATGGTGCGATTAAAAAAAACATACAAATCGCATGACAATCGCATGACAATTGTATATATTCGGACCGTTTTTTCCATCCAGAAACGGACCGTTTTTTTTTTCACAAATGGGTATGTACCTTTAAGAGTATTTCAACCACAAGGTTCTCAATCATGGAGGCTACAAAGCTAAACAGCCCTTTGGACTTCAGCTACAAGTGCAAAGTATAAGGTGATAGCAATAATAAAATGTGCAATAACTAGGCATTTATGTTTTTTGAATCAAAATTAACACAGTAGCAGTACCAGCAAAGTCTAGGAGATTTCAGAAATCTCATGCACACAGCTTGGTTGTTTTGTGCAATACCTTGGTTTTTGCCAAATGCAGCATGTCACATCTGTCAGCGTTTTTTCAACATTTTTCCCCCATTGAAAAGAATGGGTGGTGCAAAAAAAAACACTGCAAAAAATTAGGTTTTGCTGCGTTTTTTTTGTGCCAAAACTTGATTAAATAGAATCAGATTTTTTTTCTGCACTAAAATTTATCAGAATGCAAAAGGGACAAATGTACCCTGACAAAAACACAGGAAAAAAAGCACCAAAAATGAAGATAAAACGCATAAAAAATACAACAAAAACTAAGCAAAACCTGCTTTTTTGAAGCAAGTTTCTTACTGCCAAGAGAGTAGGTTTTGCCTTAAGGTACTGTCACACTAAGCGAGATCGCTAACGAGATCGCTAAAGCGTCACCGATTTTATGACGCAGTAGCGATCTCGTTAGCGACTTAGCTGTGTGTGACATGAAGCAGCGATGTGGCCCCTGCTGAGATGTCGCTGATCGCTTATGAACGTTCTAAGCCGTTTTTTGGTCGTTGGTGTCCCGCTGGTGAGCCTGAATCGCTGAGTGTGACACCCTTTATGAACGACTTCACCAGCGTCGCGGGTGGGACTAGATTTTCCCAACAACCACGGAGGTCGTTATACAGATCGCTGATCTCTGATGAGATCTTTGTGTTTGGAAGCTAACTAGCGACCACATAGCGATTGCACCAACGATCTTTAGGAACAAAACGCATCAATAACGCAACAAGTGAACATAGCCTAAGAGTAGGTTTACATCACTGACTTCTCCACATGTGTGAAAACCAGACCAGTTATTTTGGTCAGACTTTGCTCAGAGTTTGATCACAGTGGCATCAGTTTTCCTCATATGTGGAGAGAAAAATAAAAGTTTCTCCACCTTGTCCTTTCTGTCAGCCTGTGAACATTTGAGTGTGGTCCAATTATTTTCACAGACCCATACACTTGCATTGCCGATTTTGATCTGACCTCTTGGATGAAAATCAGAAATACCTCCATTTTTTTCGGGGGACCACTCAGTCCGAGGAAAAAAATCAGACGTGCACAGCCCAATAGAATATCATAGGTACGAGTGGTATCCATGAAAACCACGGAGAGCACTCGTACAAGAAAATCGGTCATGTGCACGAGCCCTAATAATTGTAGTACAGCAAGATTCATGAATGCCCTTATTTAGATGAATGTGAACTTATTTAGGCTGCCTTCACAGTGGCTGATAATCGGGAACGTTTCTAGATTATCCACCTGTCTAAACAGGCAGTCAATCACCCGACGAATTACGCTCATTTATCGGGTGAAATGATTTTTACACTTGCAGAAATGTCATCATTCTCGGCAGCTTATTGTATTGTGTAAAGAAGACATAAGCTGCTAAGAACACTGATATTGTCTGAGCACAGAACGATCTTGAAAACAATCTTTCTGTGTGCATGGAAGTCAATCTAAACAGAGTACTAAACTACCGCTGATCGGCTAAGGCTGGAGTCACACACACCGAGTAAAAAATCTGACCGTTTTAGTCGGTCGATAATCGGATTAAAATTTCATGAACATTGATGCGACTAGCATCCGATTTTTTGTAGTTGATGCGATTTAGTTGCATCTGACCGTAGTTGTCACATCCGATTTACATCCGAATTGCGAGAATTTCTCGCAGGCTTGCAAAAATGACATATAATAGATCCAAAAGAATAGTATTTAAATCACAATAGAAAGAATAGATATATACACATAGAACACATATATATATATACACATGTCATTGTGACATGTGTATATATATATATATTTATAGTTCCTAGACTTCTACATACTGTAATAGCCGCTAATTCAATTGCCGGCTTTTGTGAAATCACAGAAGCCGACATGAAATGATACATTGTTTACACACAGTTAACCATGTCATTTCCTGTATTTTGATATTTGTTTAGAACTTACAATTACATGAGTGTATTTGTGCAAAATTTCAGACATGTAGGGGTTAATTAAAGGTGTAAATTCGTTGTAAAAAAAATGTGTCAAATCTCTAATTAGATTTGCCCTTTCTGGGGTGTCTGGGGCAGATGTCAGTAGCCAGGGGGGGCACAAAAAAAATGTACCCTCCCTAGGCTATTATTATCTGCCCCCACTCGCTTGCTTTGTCTGTCTGGTGGAGAAAATACAGCGGGAACCCCCGCATTTTTTTACAACGAATTTACACCTTTAATTAACCCCTACATGTCTGAAATTTTGTACACATACACTTATGTAATTGTAAGTTCAAACCATATATCAAAATACAGGAAATTACATGGTTAACTGTGTGTAAACAATGTATCATTTCATGTCGGCTTCTGTGATTTCACAAAAGCCGGCAATTGAATTAGCGGCTATTACAGTATGTAGAAGTCTAGGAACTATAAATATATGTATATATATATATGTCACAATGACATATATATATATATATATATATATATATATATATTTATATATATATATTCTATGTGTGTATATGTATTGATTCTATTCTTTAATAAAGCTGTCAGTGTGATTTTACAGTATAGCCGGGGATGAATTGCCGGCTTTTCTAAAGGACACCGGTGCGATTTAATCGTAAGTCACACGTGCGGTCCGTTTGTAATCAGATTTTTCAGCGCTCCATTGACTTGCATTGGCGATAGTCGACCCACAATCGGTGACAATCGCAGCATGCTGCGATTGCACTCGGACGTTTAAAACGGACCACAAAAAATCTGATACTGGGAGCTGCTCCATAGATTAACATAGGTCCGACTGCAATGCGATATTTCATCGCATTGCAGTCGTCCGATTTTGTCGCTAGTGTGACCCCAGCCTTACATGTACTGTAGCTGATCGGCGATTGGTCTGTCTAAATGCAGCATTAATGGGGTATTCCCATCTCCAAGATCCTATCCCAATATGTAGTGTGTGTAATGTAATAATATCATCAAATACCTCCAATTAGAAATGTAATATAGTTTTTCTGACTGGCTATGTCTTTTTCCTCATGAGTAGGTATTGCAAGACCTTATGTATCCATGGTTACGACCACTACTAGCTAACTGTCACAATAATCATTGGTCATAATCATGGATACCTAAGGTCCTGCAATGCCTGCACATGAGGAAAGAGACACAAGTCAGAAGAACTATACTACATTTTTAATTGGAGGTATTTGCTAATATTATTATTATTACACCTACTACATATTGGGATAGGATTTTGGTGATGGGAATATCCCTATAAGGCCGGCGTCACACTAAGGCCGGCGTCACACTGGCGAGTGTGATGCGAGTAAGGCCGGGGTCAGACACAACTACAAAAAATCAGACCGTTTTAGTCGGTCGATTATCGTACCAAAATGTAGACATCACACATCCGCCTGGCATCCGATTTTCCTTCAAAGATGCGATTTAGTCGCATGTGTGTGTACCTTGTAACATCCGATTTTCATCCGACTTGCGAGAATTTCTCGCAGGCTTGCAAAACTGACATATAATGGATCCAAAAGAATAGTATTTAAATCACAAAAGAAAGAATAGATATATACACATAGAACATATATATATATATATACATGTAATTGTGACATGTATATATATATATATTTATAGTTCCTAGACTTCTACATACTGTAATAGCCGCTAATTCAATTGCCGGCTTTTGTGAAATCACAGAAGCCGACATGAAATGATACATTGTTTAGACACAGTTAACCATGTCATTTCCTGTATTTTGATATATGGTTTGAACTTACAATTACATAAGTGTATGTGTGCAAAATTTCAGACATGTAGGGGTTAATTAAAGGTGTAAATTCGTTTAAAAAAAATGCGTGGGCTCCCGCTGTATTTTCTCCACCAGACAGACAAAGCAAGCGAGTGGGGGCAGATAATAATAGCCTAGGGAGGGTACATTTTTTTATGCCCCCCTGGCTACTAACATCTGCCCCCAGACACCCCAGAAAGGGCAAATCTCTAATTAGATTTGCCCTTTCTGGCACTTTGCCCGTCTATTCCCATTGCCCTGTAGCAGTGGCGAATGGGTTAATAAGGGGTTAAAGCCACCTTGCAATTGAAAGGTGACTATAAGCCAGGTTAATAATTGAGAGCTGTCAATTAGACAACTATCAATTATTAATCCTATTGTATGAAAGAAAAATCAAACACACACAGTTTAATAAAAAATAAGTTTAATGAAATAATCACACAGTTTTTGACCATATTTTATTTTCCTGCTAAAACCATTTCCTGTAATAAAAATAAAATAAAAAAGCAAAATTATTCTTACCAATCCGATGTACAGTCAGGTCCCACGGTGTAATCCATCAGAAAGGGTTAACAGGTTACAGCTCGCAGAGAGCTAATGCTGTCTCCTAGCTGTAACCCCTGAATGAATAACTTACTCTCCCAGCGAAAGGAGAGGAAGAGATGAATGAATGAAGCTTAATTGATTTATTGCCACTTTCACTTCAGTGACCTGACCTAAGGTGAAAGTGGGACACAATCAATTAAGCTTCATTCATTAATCACATCCTCTCCTGTCGGCAGGAGATAAGCTCATTCATTCAGGAGCTATCAGCTGAGCACTCAGCATTATTTGCGCTGCTTAGCTGATTGCTAGTTAACCCTTTGTGAAGGATTACATCGTGGGACGTGACAGATCGCCAGATAGGTAAGAATAATGTTGTTTTATTATTTTATATTTATTTTAGGAGATCAAGGGCTTCGCACGGATTAAGAGTAAAATAAAAGATGGACAAAAAAATGTTTTTATTTCATTAAAATTATTTATTCTTAAAGTGTGTGTGTTTTTTTATTTACTTCAATAGGATTAATAATTGATAGTTGTCTAATTGACAGCTCTCAATTATTAACCTGGCTTACAGTCACCTTTCAATTGCAAGGTGGCTTTAACCCCTTATTAACCCCTTACTGCCATCGGACGTACTATCCCGTCCATGGTACCTGGGCCCGTATGACCGGGGACGGGATAGTACGTCCAGCCCTTTAATGCGACATTGCGACTTAAGTCGCAATGATCGCATTAAAATTCCGACGCCATCTTACCTCAGGAGAGATGGCGCCGGCATCCCGGGGTCTGTCACCGCCCACCCTCACACCCGATCGCTGTGATTGTCTGTTCAATTCTGAACAGCCAATCGCAGCCTTTCTCACTGTTTCAGCCAATACGATGGGCTGAAACAGTGAGATCCCAGGCTAGAATCGAGTACCGATGTACTCGATCCTAGGCCTGGGCATAGAAACGAGCAGACCCCCCCTGGATTGGCGCGATCGCCGATCACATCGATCGCGCCAATCTCAGGGCACAGCCGCGGTGTATCCGCGCTGTGCCCTGCCTGTACCTGCCTGGATCGGTGCAGTAATAGCACCGATCCTAGGCCGGAGCCTAGGACAGGCCCAGTAGGGCCTGCAGCTGCTGATTGGCGCGTTCGATGTCATCGACGATCGCGCCAATCACAGGGCACAGCAGCGGTGTGACCGCTCTGTGCCCTGCTTGTTGACCTGCCGGTGACCTGCCTAGGAATCGGAGCAGTGAGCTCCGATTACTAGGCCGGTGCCTAGCAACCGGCAAAACAAGGGTCTCCTCTGATTGGTGGGATCGATGTGATCATCGATCCCACCAATGACAGGTCACAGCAGCGATGTGACCGCTCTGTGACCTGTCTGCAAACTGTCTGTGATCTGTGTGACCGCACTGCAGGGGTCCTCACACTTGCTGAGGATTCCTGCAGTGCGGTCACACGCCAGATCTCTTCCTGCTGAAGAAAGAAGAGAGAAGAAAGAAGAGAGAGAAAAAAGAAGAGAGAAGAAAGAAGAGAGACTACAAACGTGAGTTTTTGAGCCCCTATCCCTGCCCGATCCACCCCAATCCCCCCATTCCCCCCTCCCCCCTTCCCTTTCCCCCTCTTTTTACCCCCCCTTTGCGCACATTTAGCAGCCGCCGAGCGTTGATTGGTGACGCAGTTCACCGATCAACACTCGTGCTCGTTTTTCTTTTGCACCCCCCTCCGTGCGCACTTCCTGCAGTTTGTTTTTTTTCACCCCACTTTCCGCCACTCCCGTGCGCACATCTAGCAGCCGCGGAACTTTGATAAGTGACACCGGTCACTTATCAGAGCTCGTTCCTGCCGTTTTTGTTTTTTTTTCACTCCCCTTTCCGCCACTCCTGTGCGCACATCTAGCAGCCGCGGAACTTTGATAAGTGACACCGGTCACTTATCAGAGCTCGCTCCTGCCGTTTTTGTTTTTTTTTCACTCCCCTTTCCGCCACTCCTGTGCGCACATCCAGCAGCCGCGGAACTTTGATAAGTGACACCAGTCACTTATCAGAGCTCGTTCCTGCAGTTTTTTTTTTCACACCCTTTCCGCCACTCCTGTGCACACATCCAGCAGCCGCGGAACTTTGATAAGTGACACCAGTCACTTATCAGAGCTCGTTCCTGCAGTTTTTTTTTTTTCACTCCCTTTTCCGCCACTCCTGTGCGCACATCAAGCAGCCGCGGAACTTTGATAAGTGACACCAGTCACTTATCAGAGCTCGTTCCTGCAGTTTTTTTTTTTTCACCCCACTTTCCGCCACTCCGTGTGCACATCTAGCAGCCGCGGAACTTTGATAAGTGACACCGGTCACTTATCAGAGCTCGTTCCTGCCGTTTTTTTTTTTTTTTTCCACTTCCCTTTCCGCCACTCCTGTGCGCACATCCGGCAGCCGCGGAACTTTGATAAGTGACACCGGTCACTTATCAGAGCTCGTGCCTGCTGGTTTAGACTTTTTTTCACAGGCATTTTTTTCCCTATTCTCCTTCTTTTCTTTTAGCTTTTTCCTTTCAGCATAGTTTGCACCAACCACTATCCCCCCCCACACACACACACACAGTTATAAATAAAGTTCACACAGAGCACCACATTCACAAAAAAAATGTCCTGCTCGTCACGTTCTTCCCAACAGCGCTATTCAGTGGAGGAGGCATACGCTTTCCTTGCCTCCGACACTGATAGCGAGGGAGAGGATCCCACATTTCTTTACTTTTCAGATTCTTCATCCTCTTCTTCTTCTTCCTCCTCTTCCTCATCTTCCTCCTCGGGTCCTGCGGAACCGCCACGCAGACGCCCCAGGACAGAAGATGAGGCAGCGCCCACCCCTGAAAATGAACCAGCGCACCCCTCTTCGGACTCCATATGGACCCCGCCCCCCGAAAATTACGAGCCACTGATTCCTGATTTTGTGGCAGAATCAGGAATCAAGTTTGACACCACGGGCCTCAGAGAAATAGACTTTTTCAAAGTCTTTTTCTCTGAGGATTTTATTAACCTCGTGGTGGAGCAAACTAATTTGTACGCTCGGCAATTTTTGGCGCAAAACCCCGTGTCATCATTTTCCAACTGGTCTCCTGTAGACGCAGTTGAAATGATGCAGTTTAGGGGCCTGGTCCTCCATATGGGGATCCTGAAGAAGCCAGAACTTCGGCAATATTGGAGTGTTGATATTTTATACAACACTCCACTGTTCCGAATGGTCATGGCCCGGACCGTTTTGAGGCCATTCACAAATTCCTGCATTATAATGATAATGCACAGTGTCCCCCACAAAATGACCCCAACTTTGACCGTCTGTTCAAAGTTCGGCCGGTCATCGAACACTTCAGCAAAAAGTTTGCTGAAGTGTACGTGCCCCAAAGGGACATCTGCGTGGATGAGTCCTTGGTTCATTTTAAGGGACGGCTCCGATTCCGCCAGTACCTGCCCAGCAAGAGGGCAAGGTACGGAATTAAACTCTACAAGCTGTGTGAGAGTACCTCAGGGTACACGCACAGCTTTAGAGTTTACGAAGGAAAGGACACCAGGATTGAACCCCCTGAGTGTCCCCCATCCTGGGAGTGAGTGGGAAAATTGTGTGGGATTTGGTGCACCCACTGCTGGATAAAGGTTATCACCTTTACACCGATAACTTTTATTCCAGCGTCCCACTCTACAAATCCCTCTCTGCGCGAGGTACCGCAGCTTGCGGTACCGTCCGCAAAAATCAGAGAGGCCTCCCGAAGACGCTACTTGGGCAGATGCTCAGAAAGGGTGAGAGCAGAGCCCAATGTAGCGACCACCTGTTGGTGGTCAAGTACAAGGACAAGAGGGATGTCCTTCTCTTGACCACCATACATGGTGATGGCAGCGCCCTCAGCACTGTACGGGGTACCTCTACACAGGTCCGCAAACCGGACTGTGTACTGGGGTACAATAAATACATGGGGGGTGTTGATCTCTCTGATCAACTCCTCCAACCGTACAGTGCTTTGAGAAAGGCCAAGGTGTGGTACAAAAAGCTGTCCGTGCACATCGTCCAAATGGCAATGCTCAACGCTTTCCTGCTGTCACGATGTGCACGCAACAGCGATACGACGTACCTTCAGTTTCAGGAGGTAGTGGTTAAGGCCCTGATGTTTGGCGATCAGGAAATAGCGGGCCCCAGTACTTCCGGAACTGAAGGTGCTCGTATCATACCAGGTCAGCATTTCCCGGGGGTGGTCCCGCCAACTGGAAAAAAAGGTAAGCCGCAAAAAAGGTGCCGAGTGTGTTACAAAAGGGGAATACGCAAGGACACCAGTTACCAATGCGACACCTGCCCCGAAAAACCTGGCCTGTGTATGAAGGATTGTTTCAAATTGTACCACACCTCAATGCACTACTAATTTACTTTACAGGAAAGATTAGTTCCAGAAGGGGGGCACATTTAGAAAAGTTCCTTGGGAGTCTACTTTCCAAAATTATGTCACTTGTGTTTTTTTTTTTACTGTTTAGGCACATCAGGAGCTCTGCAAACGGAACATGGCGCCTGCAGACCATTCCATCAGTCTGCATTCCAAAACGTCACGACTTCCCTTCTGAGCCCCGACTTGTGCCCAAACAGTTTTTTCCCACATATGGGGCACCAGTGTACTCAGGACAAATTGGACAACAACTTTTGGTGTCCAATTTCTCCTCTTACCCTTGGGAAAATAAAAAATTGGGGACTAAAACATCATTTTTGTGAGGATAAAAGTAGGATTTTTTATTTTTACACCTGGGCATTATAAACTTCAGTGAAACACTTGGGGGTTCAAAATGCTCACCACACACCTAGATAAGTTCCTTAGGGGGTCTAGTTTCCAAAATGGGATCACTTTTGGGGGTTTCCACTGTTTAGGCACATGAGGGGCTCTGCTAACGGAACATGACGCCCGCAGACCATTCCATCAAAGTCTGCATTCCAAAACGTCACTGCTTCCCTTCTGCGCCCTGCCATGCGCCCAAACAGTGGTTCCCCCCAACATATGGGGTATCAGCGTACTCAGGACAAATTGGACAACAACTTTTGTGGTCCAATTTCTCCTGTTACCCTTGGGAAAATAAAAAATTGGGGACTAAAACATCATATTTGTGGAAATTTTTTTTTTATTTTTTTTATTCACGCCAGGGCATTATAAACTTTAGTGAAACACTTGGGGGTTCAAAATGCTCACCACACACCTAGATAAGTTCCTTAGGGGGTCTAGTTTCCAAAATGGGGTCACTTGTGGGGGTTTCCACTGTTTAGGCACATGAGGGGCTCTGCTAACGGAACATGACGCCCGCAGACCATTCCATCAAAGTCTGCATTCCAAAACGTCACTGCTTCCCTTCTGCGCCCTGCCATGCGCCCAAACAGTGGTTCCCCCAACATATGGGGTATCAGCGTACTCAGGACAAATTGGACAACAACTTTTGTGGTCCAATTTCTCCTGTTACCCTTGGGAAAATAAAAAATTGGGGACTAAAACATCATATTTGTGGAAATTTTTTTTTTTTTTTTTTTATTCACGCCAGGGCATTATAAACTTTAGTGAAACACTTGGGGGTTCAAAATGCTCACCACACACCTAGATAAGTTCCTTAGGGGGTCTAGTTTCCAAAATGGGGTCACATGAGGCTGGTTTCCACTGTTTAGGCACATCAGGGGCTCCACAAACGCGACATGGCGTCCGTTCTCAATTCCAGCCAATTTTGGTTTGGAATAGTCAAACGGCACTCCTTCCCTTTTGAGCCCTGCCGTGCGCCCAAACAATGGTTCCCCCCCACATATGGGGTATCAGCGTACTCAGGACAAGTTGGACAACAACTTTTGTGGTCCAATTTCTCCTCTTACCCTTGGGAAAATAACAAATTGGGGACTAAAACATCATGCTTGTGGAAAAAATATGATTTATTTTCTTCACGGCTCTACATTATAAACTTGCGTGAAGCACTTGGGGGTTCAAAGTGCTCACCACACATCTAGATAAGTTCCTTAGGGGGTCTAGTTTCCAAAATGGGGTCACATGTGGGGGGTTTCCACTGTTTAGGCACATCAGTGGCTCTCCAAACGCAACATGGCGTCCTTTCTCAATTCCAGCCAATTTTGGTTTGGAAAAGTCAAATGGCGCTCCTTCCATTTCGAGCCCTGCCGTGCGCCCAAACAGTGGTTCCCCCCCACATATGGGGTATCAGCGTACTCAGGACAAGTTGGACAACAACTTTTGTGGTCCAATTTCTCCTCTTACCCTTGGGAAAATAACAAATTGGGGACTAAAACATCATGCTTGTGGAAAAAAATATGATTTTTTTTCTTCACGGCTCTACATTATAAACTTGCGTGAAGCACTTGGGGTTCAAAGTGCTCACCACACATCTAGATAAGTTCCTTAGGGGTCTAGTTTCCAAAATGGGGTCACATGTGGGGGGTTTCCACTGTTTAGGCACATCAGTGGCTCTCCAAACGCAACATGGCGTTCTTTCTCAATTCCAGCCAATTTTGGTTTGGAAAAGTCAAATGGCGCTCCTTCCATTTCGAGCCCTGCCGTGCGCCCAAACAGTTGTTCCCCCCACATATGGGGTATCAGCTTACTCAGGACAAGTTGGACAACAACTTTTGTGGTCAAATTTCTCCTCTTACCCTTGGGAAAATAACAAATTGGGGACTAAAACATCATGCTTGTGGAAAAAAATATGATTTTTTTTTCTTCACGGTTCTACATTATAAACTTGCGTGAAGCACTTGGGGGTTCAAAGTGCTCACCACACATCTAGATAAGTTCCTTAGGGGGTCTAGTTTCCAAAATGGGGTCACATGTGGGGGGTTTCCACTGTTTAGGCACATCAGGGAATCTCCAAACGCGACATGGCGTCCAATCTCAATTCCCACCAATTTTAGTTTGGAAAAGTCAAACGGCGCTCCTTCCATTCCAAGCCCTTCCGTGCACCCAAACAGTGGTTTTCCCTCACATATGGGGTATCGGCGTACTCAGGAGAAATGGCACAACAACTTTATCAGTCCATTTTCTCCTTTTTCCCTTGTGAAAATAAAAAAAATGTTTGTAATAGATCATTTTTGTGACTAAAAAGTAAAATGTTCATGTTTTCCTTTCACATTGCTTCAGCTCCTGTGAAGCACCTGAAGGGTTAATAATCTTCTTGATTGTGGTTTTGAGTACCTTGAGGGGTGCAGTTTTTAAAATGGTGTCACTTTTGGGCATTTTCTACCATATAGATCCCTCAAAGTGACTTCAAATGTGAGGTGGTCCCTAAAAAAAATGGCTTTGTAAATTTTGTTGTAAAAATGAGAAATCGCTGGTCAACTTTAAACCCTTATAACTTCCTAACAAATAAAAATTTTGTTTCCAAAATTGTGCTGATATAAAGCAGACATGTTAGAAATGTTATTTCTTAACTATTTTGTGTGACATATTTCTCTGTTTTAAGGGAATAAAAATTCAAAGTTTGAAAATTGCAAAATTTTCAAAATTTTCGCCATATTTGCGTTTTTTTCAAAAATAAACGCAAGGTATATGGAAGAAATTTTACCACTAACGTGAAGTACAATATGTCACGAGAAAACAATCTCAGAATCGCGAAGATCCGTTGAAGCGTTCCAGAGTTATATCCTCATAAAGAGACAGTGGTCAGAATTGTAAAAATTGGCCCGGTCATTAACGTGCAAACCACCCTTGGGGTGAAGGGGTTAACCCATTCGCCACCGCTACAGGGCAATGGGAATAGACGGGCAAAGTGCCAGAAAGGGCAAATCTAATTAGAGATTTGCCCTTTCTGGGGTGTCTGGGGGCAGATGTTAGTAGCCAGGGGGGGCACAAAAAAATGTACCCTCCCTAGGCTATTATTATCTGCCCCCACTCGCTTGCTTTGTCTGTCTGGTGGAGAAAATACAGCGGGAGCCCACGCATTTTTTTTCAACGAATTTACACCTTTAATTAACCCCTACATGTCTGAAATTTTGCACACATACACTTATGTAATTGTAAGTTCAAACCATATATCAAAATACAGGAAATGACATGGTTAACTGTGTCTAAATCAATGTATCATTTCATGTCGGCTTCTGTGATTTCACAAAAGCCGGCAATTGAATAAGCGGCTATTACAGTATGTAGAAGTGTAAGAACTATAAATATATGTATATATATATATATATGTCACAATGACATTTATATATATATATATGTATTCTATGTGTGTATATCTATTCTTTCTATTCTTTATTAATGCGGTCAGTGCGATTTTACAGTATAGGCGGGGATGAATTGCCGGCTTTTCTAAAGGACACCGATGCGATTTAATCGCAAGTCACACGTGCGGTCCGTTTGTAATCCGATTTTTCATCGCTCCCATGGACTTGCATTGGCGATAGTCGACCCACAATCGGTGACAATTGCAGCATGCTGCGATTGCACTCGGACGTTTAAAACGGACCACAAAAAATCTGATACTGGGAGCTGCTCCATAGATTAACATAGGGCAGACTGCAATGCGATATTTCATCGTATTGCAGTCGTCCGATTCTGTCGCCAGTGTGACGCTGGCCTAAGTCGCACGACTTTCTCGCATCAACACCCGGCACGGTCGCCCGCTCTCGGACCCAAGTGTACGGCTTCATAGAAATACATGCAGCCGCACACTCGGGTCCGAGAGCGGGGGGCCATGTCGGGTGTTGATGCAAGAAAGTCGTGCGACTTACTCACATCAAACTCGCAAGTGTGACGCCGACCTAAGGAGGAATACGGACGAGTGAGAGGCGTGAAAACCACGCATTACACTCAGACCAATATTTCTCTATGGGGCAGCACTGATCATGCGTATATTTCTCGGCCGTATGTTACGGTGCAAGACACCCGCAGCATGCTGCGATTGTATGTGTATTACGCCCGCTGTACGCCAATGAAAGTCTATGGGTGCGAGAAAACAATGGATTATACACGGACCAGGCGTGTGACTTGCGAGAAATACGCAAGACTTCTGCAGCTCACAGGAAATGGTGCAACACATGCAGGATGAAGCTGACACATGCAAATTAGCTCAAAAAGAGCGCCAGACATCCCGGAAGAACGCCTCCATGGAGTCGGCCATGATGTCTACGCTGATCAATGTGGACATGTTGATTGTTTTGGTGCAGAAGAGGCCCGAAATATGGGACCAAAGAGATGCACATTACGCTGACTGCGCAAGGAAAGAGGCGGAATGGAGGTGCATCTGTGGGCAGATGTTTCCACACTTTGGCGACAGCCCACGCGAGCAGCAGCGAATCTGTAAGTAATTTATATTTTTTGGCAAACTTCTTAACGATCACAGCGTATTTCTAGCACAGATTTTTGCCCAAAATTTATTTTTTTTTTGTGGCGCAAAAATGTTAGTATACTTACATCCTACCAGGCCCCCATGACTATATTACGTGTATGTCGAAGAATTAGGCTTTGTGCAGCTAGCTAATTGATTACATTATATGTGTCATTGCAGTGGATGATGTTATGAGAAGATGGAGAAGCATCCGCGACCAATACCGGAGGGAACGGCAGCAGAGGTCCAGGAGCGGGTCTGCGGCACCCACAAAAAGAAAATATGTCTACTTTGACAGCCTTGGCTTTCTGGCTCCTATTCTGGATCTGAGACCGTAAGTACATACATCACACCACACAACACATATGCAGTTTAGGCTCACCTCTCCTACATGTTCTAATCCCCTTTCATTTCCCAACAGAACTCAATCCAACCTCACTGAGAGGGAGACAGGCTCAGACTCAGAGGCCATTATTGACCCGGTTGGGGGAGGTGAAGAGGTGGCTGGCCCATCGTCTGAACCTCCCATCAGCATCCCCCAAGGTTCACAAGGACCACAGCAACCCCCTCCTCCTCTACCTGTACCAGAGGCACCAGCTGCAGCAGCATCCACCATTGAGGATGAAGCTGCAAACAGCAGCAGCCCCACTGTACCTCTGGGGGCCTCCCCCCAGCCTGCTGCAATATCCCGCCGTGGGAGAAGACGGCGAGACATCACTGGATCAGACACATGTAGGCATGTGGACACTGGGGTACTCAATTACCTTTCAAGGGCAGCTGTGGATGAGGGTGAGGAGGCCTATGCCCGTAGCCTTGCCCGCTACCTTCGTCCCCTACCCCGTGAGCTCAGGCTCCGTGTGCGAGGATCAATGCACATCCTAATTGATGCATGCACACCCCCCAATACCCCATATGAGGTGTTTGAATTCCCAACCAACCTTGGCAACAACAGGGTCAAATGGTTGGCTATAATCCGACTTCCCAATATGGCCACTTGTACAGATCCAGTGTTGGAGGCTGGTCCCAACCTGGATGTGCTCAACATGGTCATATTGGGGGGTATGATTCTCGTGGGTATCATTTTACACAGGAATATAATCTCCCTTATCTGTATGGCAATGTGCCCACACACCAATCTGACCGTGGGCAGATGTTAGCTCAGGGACCAGAAAATCCACCCCAACATGGTGATGGTCAAGGTGGTCATCCAAGCCAACCACACAGAGATGCTGGGAACCCGCCCACCCCACTACCCACATACCACCAGCTGTGATTGTTTTATATACTTATATATTATTATTATTTCAAAAGCAGTTTGCTTTTTGTTTATATTTATTTTTGACTCATGTTGTGCAAAAGAAATGTGCACTAATCTAGATGCATGTAAGAAACATATGGTTCCAATATGCTCTTGAGTAGGCATACTGAACGTTTGTTATTTTCATTATCTATTATTTAAAAAAAAGTTTGTTATTTTGTAACTTTTATTTGTACACCATGTTGTGTAACGCATATTTGCACTCATCTGAATGCCTACAAACAGCATATGGTACTTAGCTGGTGGGATATGGGCTAGGAGAAAATTTTTCGTTTATTTATATCTTATAATTTATACCAATGTTTGTTATTTTTTCCCCATCCATTTTAAACATTGTTGGCTAATGCATCATTGCATTAGTCTAGTCTAAGGCTGTGGTTCCACGGTCCGGAACCACAGCGCTTTGGACGGAGCGGAAATTCCGCTCCGTCTAAGCCCCGCCCCCTTTATGACGCGCGATCTTTCCGGAGGTGTTCAGGACACCTCCGGAACACCTCCGGAAAGAACGCAGGGCTACATAGCCCTGTGTAATATTCTGTTGCGGCGACGCACCGTCGCCGCAATACGCGAGGACATGCTGCGGTCTAAAAAGACGCGCCGCATGTCCGTTTACGCAGGTTTGCCACCTGCGTATTGTTACGCATAGTGGAGACGGGATTTCTTTAAATCCCCTCCACTATGCTGTAACATCTGGACGCTGCGTGTTTGGCGCTGCGCCAGCGCACAGCGCCAAACACGCGGCGTTTCCTGACCGTGGAAACTCACCCTAAGAACCCAACCATATGGGGCAGATATGGTGCTCACTAGTGATAGTGAAAGTTTGTTATTTTGCTTATTTATTATTATTTATGGAAGTGTTTTTTTTTTTTAATTTTAAAAGTCATGTTGTCTATTGCATATTTGCACTAGTCTCATCTTGTGAACCAAACATATGCGTAACATATGGTCTTCACTATACATAGTGAACATTTGTTCTTTTTTTATATGTAATTTCACTCACAGTTGTCAAATGCATCTTTGCACTTGTCCAATGTGACCAATCCCACATATTGGTCACATATGATCAGCACTAGCCATATTGACTATTGTTTTTTGTCTTTATATACTATTATGTATACAAACATTTGTAATTTTGTCAAGCCTTATTTTGGTACTTGTGTAAGAATGCACACTTACACTATTGTGCTGTAAATACATATACCATATGAAACATCATAAGAAAAAAGGGAGGAAAGCTATTTGATCAAAAATGCTAATTTTTTTAATGAAAAAAAATATAAATAAATTCACAAGAAGTAATAAAAGGTTAAAAAGTTGGAGGATACCAAAATGCAGAAAAAAGGCAATCACTGGAAAATAAGATGCGTTGACCCTTAGTGTATGTCAAATTGGCAAAAATGTAAATATTACATAAAAAGATGCAAATCTACAATAATTGTATAAAGTGCAAAGAACTGCAAAAAACTGGGCTGAAAAAACAGCCTCTCGGTAAGCGAGAAAAAATCCCACAATAAATGTCAAACATACAGAGAATACATGTTATACATAACAAAAACCTATGTGCTATAATCAAAAAAAAAAAAAAAATGAAAAAAATGCAAACAGTACAAATAAGGGGCTGAAAACCAGCCTCCCAATGAATAGTACTTATGATAGATGAAAATGGGTAGGACAAACAAACGTCTCTATTAAATGTGTGTTCAAAAAATATATGCAGGATTAATAGAAATGCTGCTTATAAATGGTTAATGTGTTTCTATCCAGACAAAAGAAAACGCAGCAAAGTGATACTATAATCAAAAGAAATGCAAACAGTGCAAATAAGGTGCTGAAAACCAGCCTCCCAATGAATAGTAATGTCACTTATGATAGATGAAAAGGGTAGGACAAACAAACGTCTCTATTAAATGTGTGTTCAAAAGATATATGTAGGATTAATAGAAATGCTGCTCATAAATGGTTAATATCTTCCTATCCAGACAAAAGAAATCACAGCAAAGTGCCTCCATATGCACTAACATATATACCGCTAGAAAAGTGCTGATGTGCAGAGAGGTACTAAGCAGGAAAGTGAATTTGCAGCTAATTAATGTGCCAAGTTTACCTCCAGTGTGCCGTCGCACTCCGACGCGCGTTTCGCTTCTTCGTGGGGAGCTTGCGTGGGAAGATCGTGTGATCTCAGGTTTTTTGGCAATTAGAAGTGTTGGTATTTTTGTTAGGGGTTTTTTTGGATTGCAGTCAGAATTCTTTCCTGTACTTTTCTGTCTAGACAGATTTGGCCCCAGCGTTTGCTCATTCTATTTTCTGTCTGTGTCCGTGCTTTCTTCTTGTCTAACCGCCATTACATGTTTGGGGGCTTCCTATTTTCTTTGGGGATCTGCTCCGGGGCAGATAGCTTTCATCTTTCTGCCGTTAGGTGTAGTTATCTCTCAGGCTGTGACGAGGCGTCTAGGATCACCGTAGGAACGCTCCACGGCTACTTCTAGTTGTGTGATTAGTTCAGGTTACTGCAATCCAATAGGTTCCAGCCTCTCTGGTGTATTACCGCTTTTGCTATTTTTTGCTATTTCTCCTCAGTTACCGAAACATAACAATATAACTGGACAAAAACTGAAAATTGTATGGTACTCACAGAAGGGGAAAATAGTAATAAGGAAACTCTGTTTGTTGCATTTTTTTTTTCTTCTCCTCTTTTCTCTGGGTGCTGTGGAGGAATTTTTTTTTCTCTCAATGGAGTTTGCACAGTTGTCTGGCCGTGTGGATCAGCTTGCCACTGAGGTTCGGAGTATTGCTACCTATCTTGCTGGGTTACCTGTTGTGGAACCTAGGATCCCCATGCCAGATTAGTTTTTGGGGGAATCGATCTAAATTTCTGAATTTCAAAAATAACTGTAAGTTGTTTTTTGCCTTAAAACCTAAGTCCTCAGGGAACGCGGCACAGCAGGTTCAAATTGTCATCTCCCTGCTGCGCGGCGACCCTCAGGATTCAGCTTTTTCCCTGACACCTGGGGATCCTGTTTTGAATGATATTGATGTATTTTTTCAGGCTCTGGGGTTATTGTACGATGAACCTAATGTCACTGATCAAGCTGAAAAGACCTTGCTGGCATTAAATCAGGGTCTTGAAGATGCTGAGCTGTACTGTCAGAAATTCCGAAAGTGGGCAGTCCTGACCAAATGGAATGATGATACTTTGGCAGCCCTTTTTCGAAAGGGTCTGTCAGAAAAAGTAAAGGACATTATGGTGGGATTCCCTGTTCCCTCTGGTCTCAATGATTCTATGTCTTTGGCTATTCAAATTGACAGATGTTTGCGTGAGCGCAGAGGTATGCGTGAGATAGTGTTGCCTTGTGAGCCAGCTCCTGAGCCCATGCAGTGTGATGGAGTGACTTCTGGGGCACAGCGTCATGAGTTTCGTAAGCGCAATGGGTTATGTTTCTACTGTGGTGACGCTTCCCATGCTATTTCTGTCTGCCCTAAGCGGGGAAGACGTTTTGCACGCTCAGTTGTCTTGGGTAGTGTTCAGACTAAATTTCTGTTGACTGTTACCCTGATTTGCTCCCTGTCCACATTTTCTGCTCAGGCTTTTGTAGATTCAGGAGCAGCTATTAACCTGATGGATTTTGACTTTGCCAAACGTTGTGGGTTTCCCATGATACCCCTGCGGAAGTCTATTCCCCTACTGGGCATTGATTCTACCCCTTTGGCGGAGAATAAACCCCAGTTTTCTACTCAGGTGATAATGAGGGTTGAACCAGATCATCAGGAGAGTTGCAAATTTCTGGTGCTGCATAATCTGCATGACAATATTGTACTAGGTTTCCCTTGGTTACAGACTCATAATCCTGTTTTGGATTGGAAATCTGTGTCTGTGACCAGTTGGGGCTGCCAATGTGTTAATACTGACACTCCTGTTTTTTCTGCCTCTCCCCAGTCTCAGGATGTCCCTGACTTTTTGACTGATTTTTCTGATGTGTTTAGTGAAAGCAAATCTGCATCCTTGCCCCCTCACAGGAGCTATGATTGCGCTATTGAATTAGTGACTGGTGGTAAATTTCCTAAAGGTCGCCTTTTTAATTTATCTGTACCTGAACACGATGCTATGCGATCTTATATCAAGGAGTCATTGGAAAAGGGTCATATCAGACCATCCTCTTCACCCTTGGGCGCCGGTTTTTTCTTTGTGGCCAAAAAGGATGGTTCATTGAGGCCGTGTGTTGATTATCGCCTCCTGAATAAGATCACTGTTAAATATCAATATCCGTTACCTTTGATTTATGACCTATTTTCCAGAGTGAAAAGTGCTAGTTGGTTTATCAAGCTTGACCTCAGGGGGGCGTATAACTTTATTCGCATTAAGCACGGGGATCAATGGAAGACGGCGTTTAATATCCCAGAGGGGCATTTTGAGTACCTAGTGATGCCTTTTGGGCTTTCTAATGCTCCTTCCGTCTTCCAATCCTTCATGAATGATATTTTCAGGGATTTTGTGGATAAATTTCTGATTGTTTATTTGGATGATATCTTGATTTTTTCCAATGACTGGGACTCTCATGAGAAACATGTTCGGACTGTGTCCAGATTTTGAGAGAGAATGCACTGTATGTGAAGGGATCAAAGTGTCTTTTTGGCGTACAGAAGATCTCATTTCTGGGATTCATTTTGTCTCCATCTGTTATTGAAATGGACCCAGTCAAGGTTCAGGCCATCTGTGATTGGGTTCAACCTACTTCATTGAAGGCTCTTCAGAAATTTTGGGTTTTGCCAATTTTTATCGTAAATTTATTGGTAATTTCTCTGGTATTGTTAAACCATTGACTGATTTGACCAAAAAGGGTTCCGATGTGGTGAATTGGCCTCCTGAGGCAGTTTCTGCGTTTTAGGAACTTAAGCAGAGATTAATTTCTGCTCCTGTTCTACGGCAGTCTGTTCTACGGCTACTTCTAGTTGTGTGGTTAGTTCAGGTTTCTGCAATCCAATAGGTTCCAGCCTCTCTGGTGTATTACCGCTTTTGCTATTTTTTGCTATTTCTCCTCAGTTACCGAAACATAACACATATCCCCATTGGTCACCACACTTTCACCAGCATCTGATGGGCCACAATCATGAATTCTGGTGAAATTATGTAGAACAACACATGCTTTTATGACCTCATTGACGTTAGCTTCACTCAGCTGAATAGCAGACTGGAGAACCCGCCATTTTGCACACAGAATGCCAAAGGCACACTCCACCAGGCGCCTGGCCCGTGATAGGCGCAAGTTGAAGATCTGACGACGGTGGTCAAGGTGTTGTCGTGGATATGGCCTCATCACATTCCTTGATAGCTGGAAGGCCTCATCCCCAACTACAACATATGGGACAGGTTCTAGATTGGAGCTAGTAAGTTGGCGTGCTGGTGGTAGGTGCAACTCATTATTGCGAAGCCGTCGACCCATAATGGAAGAATTGAAGACTCTAGAGTCTCCAGTTCTTCCATAGGCCCCAATGTCTACAATTATAAACCTGTAGTTACTGTCAACCAGAGCCAACAGCACTACAGAAAAATATTGTTTATAATTATAGAATTGGGAACCTGAGTTCGGCGGCTTACGCACACAGATGTGCTTCCCATCAAGGGCTCCTATACAATTTGGGAATTGGCATTGCTCCTCAAATCCCCTGGCAATCCTCTTCCAGTCTTCCATCTTTGGCTCAGGCATCACCAGTTGATGAAGTCTGTCCCAGAGTTGTGAGCAGGTATCACGCACAATGCCAGAGATGGTGGAACTCCCAATCAAAAACTCCAGATGGAGTGCGGCATAGGATATGCCAGTAGTTAGGAACCTACAAGTAACCAAATGTAGAGAGAGCTATCATTACACATGCACAAAGGTAGAAAAAACACACTATACATAACCGTTAAATCATTTCATTTACAAACAATCCTAAGTTCTATTTACCACAAGTCAAAGGTTTCTGTCTTTTTTACATACACATAATAGTTCTGGTAGTTGTAGGTGATATATGGGATAGATTATGAGGATATTGCAGCTAAAGACATAAGGGTAAGGGAAAACACATCATCAACAGACAGTATGTAGGTGAGGAATACATACCGTAGCGTAAGGAGAAGTCGCTCCTCTGCAGAGATAGCTTTCCGCATGTGGTATCCTGGTAGGTGATCCCAGGGCGCACAATCTCCAACAAAACATCAAATGTGGGAATGGTCATCCAACAAAACAGGAAAAACTTGTCTGGATGACTCCGCAGAGATGCATAAAGGCGGTGAAAATGGCCTTTAGTGAGGCGTTGCCTCAAATGCGGATGCACCCACATTCACCTCCTCCTCCGCGGATCAACGATCACTGGGTAAGGCTGGCCAAAGCGGCGGGACAAAACCCAGTTGTACAACACTCGATCAGTTGGGGTGAACTGAAGAGTGTCAGACATGTTGGCAAGCAAGCAGCAGGACTCCAACACAAGCACACCACCAAAATGGCCAGATTGGGGGTTGCAACCGGATGCAGAGCCAATAAATAGCCTTGCTGATGATGAATTGAGTTTCATGCCTAAAAACCGTTAAATGTCCATTTTGCAAGGCGGCGAGAAAAAAAACGCTGTACGGATACCATACGGATTGCATACGGATGCTTACATGCACAAAATACGCAGCCGCACCCTGACAACGGATAAAATACGGATTGGTGTGCCGGCAACATTTTACGCTCGTACAATACGGTCCGTATTTTTCTACGGTGAGTGTGACGCCGGCCTAAGATATAAAACTATATGTACACAGAGTCTTTTTGCTGTCTTCTGCTCAGTTTCTCTCCGAAAACTCCTCGAAAAAGTCTGTGTGCACATATCTTTAATGTCCATGCTAAACAAACAATAAGAAATTTATGGATGTTGTCACAGAGGAAAGACAAAGAATAAAAAGTGCTTTTACTGCGCTTTCCAATACATTTCACACTCCCTAATGGACGTTTACTAAGCAGCAGCACAATATGTGCTCACAGCTTCTTATCAGTAACTGAGGTGCAGCTTTCCAGCCACACCAAGACAGGTGATTTATGGAAGTCTACATGCATGCAAGTGAAGACTGTACCAGTGGTCATAGAGTTCCATACAGACGACATATGATAGCATTTACCAAACAACGAACAGCTGCTAATTCTCAATCATGTAATATATACGCAGTCATTTCACCATGAAAATAAGAAATGGGATGTCAACAGCTACGAGATCCTTGCCCAATCAATTCTGCTGAATTATTGACTACAAAGAGTTGTTTTCACAGTGTTTTCTGAGGTGCAAACACAGTCGTTTTGGTGTGTGACAACAAGGGTACAGTTTTATGATATTTATAAGCCATTACCTAGTCTGCATACCTTTCTCCTATTGAACGTTGCCTGGCCTATAAACCACGGTCACACATTCTGTATTTGGTCAGTATTTTACCTCAGTATTTATAAGCCAAAACCAGGAGAGGAACAATCAGAGGAAAAGTATAATAGAAACACGTCACCACTTCTGTATTTATCACCCACTCCTGGTTTTGGCTTACAAGTAGTGATGTAAAATACTGATCAAATACTCAACGTGTGAATATGGCCCAAGGCTAAATTCCGACAATTAGTTTTTGGTGATTTTTTTTACTCTGGATATTTTCTTAAAAAATGCAAGTAACCTATTTTACTTAATGGGTGTAGAATCTGCAACATCAAAAACTCACCAAAACCTCATCATAGGAATGTAGGCTTACACTCCTTATGACAGTGGGTCGTCTCCTCAGGGGAAGTCTTAAACCCCTAAACTAGACTCATGTCAGAAGCCTCTCTATTTACCAAACAGTACTTTGTTCTGCACTACAAGGAGGCAAGAACACCAGGGCCACGTTCACACATTGAGTATTCGGTGAGTTTTTTACTTCAGTATTTGGCCACGTTGAGTATTTGGTGAGTTTTTTACCTCAGTATTTGGCCACATTCACACTATCAGTATTTAGTGAGTTTTTTACCTCAGTATCTGTAAGCCAAAACAAGGAGTGGGTGATAAATGCAGAAGTGGTGACGTGTTTCTATTAGGCCGGCGTCACACTAAACGTATGGAAAATCGGTCCGAGTCTCCCTGTCGAGAGTCGCACAAGTGTTCTCCGTATGGTCATCCGTGTGTAATACCTTTGCAATGCGATGATGCGATTTTCTCACACCCATGTATCCGTATAGCATCTGTATGACATGCGTATGGCTTTACATTTATCACTGATTTTCCCCAACTAATTTAATGGCTCAATGGGCTGAAATGAGGAAAATGTGTCCGTATTTGTCACAAGCTAGACGAATGGTCCGTGTGGCGTCCGAGTTTTTTTCGCACCCATAGGCTTGCATTGGCGAGTCTCGCATGCTGTGATTTCACTCGCACGTCAAATACGCTTGAGAAAAAATACGGTGATGTGAGCAGCCCCATAGATTAATACTGGTCCGAGTGCTATGCGATGTTTTCTCACATAGCACTCATCCATATTCTACAGAAGTGTGACTCCGGCCTTATACTTTTCATCTGATTGTTCCACTCCTGGTTCTGGCTTACAAATACTGAGGTAAAATACTGACCAGATGCTCAACATATGCACGCACATGGCCGAGTTGTCTGCAGATTAGCATCACTTTCTTCTTGGTATGGCCTGTACTCCTGGGCCACGTGCAATCAATCAGTATTTGGTCAGTATTTTACCTCAGTATTTGTAAACCAAAACCAGGAGTGGATGATAAATACAGAAGTGTGACGTGTTTCTACAACCCCTGGCAAAAATTATGGAATCACCGGCCTTGGAGGATGTTCATTCAGTTGTTTTATTTTGTTGAAAAAAAGCAGATCACAGACATGGCACAAAACTGAAGTCATTTCAAATGGCAACTTTCTGGCTTTAAGAACACTAAAAGAAATCAAGAACAAATAATGAGGTAGTCAGTAATGGTTATTTTATTAACCAAGTATAGGGGAAAAATTATGGAATCACTCAATTCTGAGGGAAAAAATTATGGAATCACCCTGTAAATTTTCATTCCCAAAATTAACACCTGTATCAAATTAGTTCTGCTCCTTAGTCTGCATCTGAAAATGAGTGGTCACACCTTGGAGAGCTGTTACACCAACTGGACTGACATGAATTATGGCTTCAACACAAGAGATGTCAATTGAAACAAAGGAGAGGATTATCAAACTCTTAAAATAGGGTAAATCATCACGCAATGTTGCAAAAGATGTTGGTTGTTCACAGTCAGCTGTGTCTAAAATCTGGACCAAATACAAGCAACATGGGAAGGTTGTTAAAGGCAAACATACTATTAGACCAAGGAAGACATCAAAGCATCAAGATCGGAAACTTAAAGCAATATGTCTCCAAAACAGGAAATGCACAACAAATCAAATGAGGAACGAATGGGTGGAAACTGGAGTCAACGTCTGTGACCGAACTGTAAGAAACCGCCTAAAGGAAATGGGATTTACATACAGAAAAGCTAAACGAAAGCCATCATTAACACCGAAACAGAAAAAAACAAGGTCACAATGGGCTAAGGAAAAGCAATCGTGGACTATGGATGACTGGATGAAAGTCATATTCAGTGATGAATCGCAAATCTGCATTGGGCAAGGTGATGTAGCTGGAACTTTTGTTTGGTGCCGTTCCAATGAGATTTATAAAGATGACTGCCTGAAGAGAGTCCACAGTCATTGATGATAAGGGGCTGCATGTCAGGTAAAGGCACTGGGGAGACGGCTGTCATTACATCTTCAATAAATGCACAAGTTTATGTTGATATTTTGGACACTTTTCTTATCCTGCCATAGAGCAAAAAACTGTAAAAACATTCCTTGAAAAAAGACACATAAGGTCAATGTCATGGCCTGCAAATAGTCCAGATCTCAATCCAATTGAAAATCTTTGGTGGAAGTTGAAGAAAATGGTCTATGACAAGGTACCAACCTACAAAGCTGATCTGGAGCCAGATTGATGTAGAGTACTGTGTGACACTCATTAAGTCCATGCCTCAGAGACTGCAAGCTGTTGTAAAAGCCAGAGGTGGTGCAACAAAATACTAGTGATGTGTTGGAGTGTCTTTTTGTTTGTTTGTTTTTCATGATTCCATAATTTTTCCCTCAGAATTGAGTGATTCCATAATTTTTCCCTATGCTTGGTTAAAAAAATATTGATTACTGACTACCACATTATTTGTTCTTGATTTCTTTTAGTGTTTCTTAAAGCCAGAAAGTTGCCATTTGAAATGACTTCAGTTTTGTGCCATGTCTGTGATCTGTTTTTTTTCAACAAAATAAAACAGCTGAATGAACATCCTCCAAAGCCGGTGATTCCATAATTTTTGCCAGGGGTTGTATTATACTATCCCTCTGATTGTTCCACTCCTGGTTCTGGCTTACAAATACTAAGGTAAAATACTGACCAAATACTGAACGTGTGAACATGGCCATAAGGTCCGTCTACATGGACCGATTGGCAGCACGATACATCCGATGATCAGTAAACTTTTATCGTTATATTCCCAAGATGATTTTTTGTTGAGTATTTTATGCTGCGTATTTTTGAAAAAATGTAAGGCTAGTTTCACACTAGCGTTGCACTGACCTGCGTCGGTCAGCGCATGGCCGACTGCTAAGCTCCGCCTCCGTCCGATCGCTCCGACTATGGGCGCATGACGCTACATGCGACCTGCGTACCCTATCTTTAGCATTGGATATGCAGGCCGTGTGCAGGTATGCGTTTGCCGGCTCATGCGTTCTTTTGACGGTGCGCCGAGCGCACCAAAATGCAACATGGTGCGTTGGGCGCAGGTTGGAGCACCGTCAAAAGGAAGCATGCGCCGGCAAATGCATACCTGTGCACGACCTGCGTACGGCCTACGAACCCAATGCTAAAGATAGGGTGCGCAAGTCGCATGCAGCGTCATGCGCCCATAGGCGGAGCGATTGGGAGGGGCGGCCGGGGGCGGAGCTTAGCGGCGGCCGTACGCTGACCGACACAGGTCAGTGCAACGCTAATGTGAAACCAGCCTTAATAACCCCTTATTGACATTGGACATAATGATCCATCCATGTGCCTTGGGTCTATCTGACCAGGTATGGCTGATTACGTCATCGCGATCGCCCGCGCACACAGGGGGGTCGCCGCCAGGTGTCAGCTGATTCTGACAGCTCACACAAGGCACTTGGTGTCAGGAGCGGACACAGACGGCTCTTGGCACGTCAACCCCCGAAATGCTGCGATCGAAAACGATCACAGCATTCCGGAAGCCGACAGAGCGCTGACAACCCCTCTGCCTTTGGATCGGAGACCCTGCGGCATGACGCAGTGTCCCGTTCGTCGCCATTGCGACCCTATGTCATGACAACATCGGGGCCACCAGAGCTAGGAAACTTGCTGATCATGCGAAAGTGCATGAGCAGCAAGTCTGTCTGGCAGTGCAGAGCTGACAGTTTCTATAGCATGCAGATGCTGCTTCATCTATATGCTATAGAAGCGATCAGCCAGCAAAAAATGATTGTTCCATAGTGGGACAATGTAAAACAGTTAGAAAAAAGTAAAATACAAAATTTTAAATTATTGTAAAAATATATAAACAAAAACAAAACTAATAATAAAAAAATCAATATACAGTATTGTGAGGTAGGGACAGCCACCATCTTGGATAGGGCCTATAACCAGCCTCCATTTTGTCTGTTCACAGAGCCACAGGCTGTGAACTGCATCTGGCCCCAGGGCCTGCTGGCATATTTAATACGACAGGGTTTGATGTCCACTGTGAATAAAAAGGGCTTTTAGTATGCTAAGTAATTCAGGCCCATGTTTGAATGGCAAGGTCTTTAGTATGGTAACGAGTTAAGACCCCAAAACAGAGCCAAGCCAGCATGGTGAATAGTAAGGTTTGTTAGCATGGTAATGAGATGCCTGGGGGCTTCAATTAGACTTTCAGCTAGACACAGAAAACACATCTATTGTATAACCCAGACACGAAGGCTCCGTTCTAGGATTATGAATTATGAGCACATCGGACACCGAGGGGAGGGACCTAGCTGGTTTAAGAACTGTGAGCTAAGGGAAGACCAGTTCCATTCTCACAGCAGCAAGAAGCAACAAGGGACAGACCTGCCAAGGGAGCAGCGGCACACGTTTTGGGGGACTGTCCAGCAACTAAGACTTTCACCTGTGGATCGCAGAGCTCCCTGCCTCCACATGTCCCTACAACCTGGTAATATTGACCTCTAGCTAATACCTCTAAGCCTTGTACTATTATTGTTGTATTTTACTCTGACTGAAAATCCATTGTAATTCCGTTGTATAGCTTTACTGTATATTTCTGTAATTATCTAGTGCGCCCTTAAGGCAATTAAACCATAAAATTAATCTTGGGCTGATGCTTTTACTCTGATCGCGAATCTTAGAATACCCAGTGGTTAACAGGACACCCTCCCCAGCGGCCATTTGCTCTAGGTGCAGTTCCCTTACTGACCTGAGAGACAAAGGGGGCGCCGGAGAGCTGTGCCTGTGGAGTTACGTCACATTGGTGACGTGGAAGGACGGGAGCCATCCTTTCAAAAATATTCTATCACTAAATAAATATTTTAATGAAAAAAAACAACTAAACAATAAAAGTACACATATTTGGCATTGCAGCGTCAGCAACGACCCGACCTATAAAACTGTCCCACTAGTTAACCTCTTTAGGGAACACCATTAAAAAAAATATAAAAAACAGTGCTTATGGTGCTAGCAGGGAACTCACCAGATCTCACCGCAGCTCAGCCAGGCTGGGAACGGAGCCTCAGTGACGAGCGGTAACCTCTATGACGTCATCCCCGGTCACTAACGCTGCGATCGTAGCAGCTCATTCCCCAGTGATTCTCAACCTGGACGGTCGCATCTATGCACCGTCCAGGTTCAAAACTAATTATCCCCCAGACATGGATTACGGTGTGGAACAGAACAACAGACAAGTATGGTATATTGTTGTTTTTTATTTTAGTTTTATTACAAGAGAACGAGGGCTTCGGTGGAATAGGCATGTGGTGAGTATAACTGTGTTTGTTATTTTTAAATTAAAAAAAAAAACTGTGTTTTGCTTTATTTCTAATAAAAGACTTTATTCTGGCTGTGTCTTTATTTACCATGTAACGATAGAATCAGTAATGGATAGGTGTCTTATAGACGCTTCTCCATTACTAAGCCGTGGGTTTGATGTCACTTGACAATACAAAGGTGACATCAACCCCACAAATATGAACCCCACTTGCCACCGCTACAGGGCAAGTGGGAAGAGCCGGGCAAAGTGCCAGAATTAACGCATCTAATGGATGTGCCTTTTCTGGGTAGTTGCAGGCTGCTATTTTTAGGCTGGGGGGTCAATATCCATGGCTCCTTACCAGCCTGAGAATACCAGCCCCCAGCTGCGAGCTTTACCAAGGCTGGTTGTCAAATACGTCGTTTTTTTAAATTATTTAAATAATTTAAAAAAAAAAAACAGTGGGGACCCCTCTATTCTTAATAACCAGCCTTGCTGAAGATGACAGCTGAGGGTTGCAGCCCCCAGTTGTGAGTTTTGCCTGGCTAGTTATAGAAAATGCAGGGGAACACACACCGTTTTTTTAATTCATTTATTTATAGCACAGGCAGCGGCTGATGAATACCTCCATCAGCCGCTACTGCTATCACTGTTATTAGCAGCAGCAGGGGTAGGCTGATGGGAGTAATAGTCCCATCAGCCACCACCTGCAGTGTCTGTTAGCACTTAAATATAACTCTCATCATTCTCCCCTGCTTGCGACGATCGCCAGCAGAGCAGGAGAGAATGATGAGAGCCGCGTTCAGCACCTGGCGCTGGGGAACAACGCTTAGTGTAAAGCTTCTTCCCCGGCGCCGATGAGTATCACATGGATGATATTCTTGTGTGTTATGCGTATGCATGTGTGTGGGGACGTTCTGTGGCCCGTGCTGACATTAAAAAACGGACATGTCAACGTGTTTTGCCCACGGACACACAGTCCGTGGAAACACACTGACATGTGCACAGACCCATTCACTTGAATAGGCAAATAGCACTCAGTCCCTCCCGAGTCTTTCAGTATGGCTAAGTAGTACTGTACAGCCACATATGGGGTATTGCCACATTCAGTAGAAATTGTGGGACAAAGTTTGGTGCCATTTTTACCCACTTCTTGTGTGAAAATGTAAAATCTTTGGCTTAACCCCTCTCTGCCATCAGACGTACTATTCCGTCCATGTGACCCTGGACCTAATTCCCATGGACGGAATAGTACGTCATGGGCGATCAGCTGCGCTCCCGGGGGGAGCGCAGCTGATCGCCGCCGGGTGTCAGCTGATTATCACAGCTGACACCCGTGACTGTATGTCAGGAGCGGTCACGGACCGCTCCCGGCACATTAACCCCTGGCACATTGGTTAATTGCGGTGTACCCGGGGCACAGGGGAGGATCGCGCAGGGTGGGGGCTCCCTGCGCGCCCCCCTGAGACCCTCAGAGCAGCGCGATGTGTCATGCTGTTCCGAGGGTCCGTCCTCCCTCCAGGTCCCCGGATCCAAGATGGCGCCGGGGTCCTGCAGGGAGGCGGCTTCCTCAGAGCCTGCTGAGAGCAGGCACTGAGAAGCCCGCAGCACTGCCAGAGCGATCGCTGGTGTGACAGAGTGCTGTGCACACTGTCACACCAGCGATCTGCTAAAATACAGTGATGTCCCACCCTGGGACAAAGTAAAAAAGTAAAAAAAATAAAAATAAAAAGTGGTAAAAAAAAATCATAAAAAAAAAAAAAAATATTCCCCAATAAATTCATTCTTTCCTGTAAATAAAAAAAACAAAACAATAAAAGTACACATATTTGGTATTGCCGCGTCCGTAACGACCCCCACTATAAAACTGTCCCACTAGTTAACCCCTTTAGTGAACCCCTTAAAAAAAAAAAAAAAGAAAACGAAGCAAAAAATCAATGCTTTATCATCATACCGCTGAACAAAAAGTGGAATAACACGCGATCAAAAGACCGAGATAAATAACCATGGTACCGCTGAAAACGTCATCTTGTCCCGCAAAAAACGAGCCGTCATACAGCATCATCAGTAAAAAAATAAAAAAGTTATAGCTCGCAGAATAAAGCGATGCAAAAATAATAATTTTTTATATAAAATTGTTTTCATTCTATAAAAGCGCCAAAACATAAAAAAAATGATATAAATGAGGTATCGCCGTAATCGTACTGACCCGAAGAATAAAACTGCTTTATCAATTTTACCACACGCGGAACGGTACAAACGCCTCCCCCAAGAAGAAATTCATGAATTGCTGATTTTTGTTCATTCTAACCTCCCAAAAATCAAAATAAAAAGCGATCAAAAAATGTCACGTGCTCAAAAATGGTACCAATAAAAACGTCAACTCGTACCGCAAAAAATAAGACCTCACATGACTCTGTGGGCCAAAATATGCAAAAATTATAGCTCTCAAAATGTGGTGATGCAAAAAACTATTTTTTGCAATAAAAAGCGTCTTTTAGCGTGACAGCTGCCAATCATAAAAACCCGCTATAAATAGTAAATCAAACACCCCTTTATCACCCCCTTAGTTAGGGAAAAATAATAAAATTAAAAAAATGTATTTATTTCCATTTTACCGTTAGGGTTAGGGTTGCGGCTAAAGTTAGGGTTAGGGTTGGCGCTAACGTTAGGATTAGGGTTGGGATTACGGTTAGGGGTGTGTTAGGGTTAGGTTTGTGATTAGGATTGGGACTGGGGTTAGGGGTGTGTTGGGGTTAGGGTTGGAGTTAGAATTGGGGGGTTTCCGTTGTTTAGGCACATCAGGGGCTCTCCAAATGTGACATGGCGTCTGATCTCAATTCCAGCCAATTCTGCGTTGAAAAAGTCAAACGGTGCTCCTTCCCTTCTGAGTTCTGCCATGCGCCCAAACAGTAGTTTACTCCCGCATATGGGGTATCAGCATACTCTGGACCACAAGAGTGATTGTGCAATTTGTCCTATTTCTCCTGTTACCCTTGGGAAAATAAAAAACTGGGGGCGACAAAATCATTTTTGTAAAAAAAAAATGATTATTTTGTTTTTACGGCTGTATGTTATAAAACTTCTGTGAAGCACTTGGGGCTTCATAGCGCTCACCACACTTCTAGATAAGTTCCTTGTGGGGTCTATTTTCCAAAATGGGGTCACTTGTGGGGGGTTTCCACTGTTTAGGCGCATCAGGGGCTCTCCAAATGCGACATGACGCCCCCAGACCATTCCATCAAAGTCTGCAATCCAAAACGTCACTACTTCCCTTCCGAGCCCCGACGTGCGCCCATACAGTAGTTTACTCCCACATATTGGGTATCAGCGTACTCAGGACAAATTGGACAACAACTTTTGGGGTCCAATTTCTCCTGTTACCCTTGTGAAAATAAAATATTGGGGGCGAAAAAATCATTTTTGTAAAAAAAAAAAAGGATTTTTTATTTTTACGGCTGTACGTTATAAACTTCTGTGAAGCACTTCGGGGTTCAAAGTGCTCACCCCACACATCTAGATAAGTTCCTTGTGGGTCTATTTTCCAAAATGGGGTCACTTGTGGGGGTTTCCACTGTTTAGACGCATCAGGGGCTCTCCAAATGCGACATGACTCCCCCAGACCATTCCATCAAAGTCTGCAATCCAAAACGTCACTACTTCCCTTCCGAGCCCCGACGTGCGCCCATACAGTAGTTTACTCCCACATATTGGGTATCAGCGTACTCAGGACAAATTGGACAACAACTTTTGTGGTCCAATTTCTCCTGTTACCCTTGTGAAAATAAAATATTGGGGGCGAAAAAAATCATTTTTGTAAAAAAAAAAAAGGATTTTTTATTTTTACGGCTGTACGTTATAAACTTCTGTGAAGCACTTCGGGGTTCAAAGTGCTCACCACACATCTAGATAAGTTCCTTGTGGGGTCTATTTTCCAAAATGGGGTCACTTGTGGGGGGTTTCCACTGTTTAGACGCATCAGGGGCTCTCCAAATGCGACATGACTCCCCCAGACCATTCCATCAAAGTCTGCAATCCAAAACGTCACTACTTCCCTTCCGAGCCCCGACGTGCGCCCATACAGTAGTTTATCTCCACATATTGGGTATCAGCGTACTCAGGACAAATTGGACAACAACTTTTGGGGTCCAATTTCTCCTGTTACCCTTGTGAAAATAAAATATTGGGGGCGAAAAAATCATTTTTGTAAAAAAAAAAAAAGGATTTTTTATTTTTACGGCTGTACGTTATAAACTTCTGTGAAGCACTTTGGGGTTCAAAGTGCTCACCACACATCTAGATAAGTTCCTTGAGGGGTCTAGTTTCCAAAATGGTGTCATTTGTGGGGGGTTTCCACTGTTTAGGCAGATCAGGAGCTCTCCAAACACGACATGGCATCCAGCCAATTCTGCGTTGAAAAAGTCAAACGGCGCTCCTTCCCTTCCAAACTCTGCCATGCACCCAAACAGTGGTTTACTCCCACATATGGGGTATCAGCGCACTCAGGACAAATTGCACAATAATTTTTGGAGTCTTGTTACCCTTGGGAAAATAAAAATTGGGGTGAAAAGATCAATTTTGTGGAAAAAATATGATTTTTTAATTTTACGGCTCTACGTTATAAACTTGTGTGAAGCACTTGGGGGTTCAAATTGCTCACCAAAGATCTAGATAAGTTCCTTAGGGGGTCTAGTTTCCCAAATGGGGTCACTTGTGGGGGGTTTCCACTGTTTAGGCACAGCAAGGGCTCTCCAAATGCAACATGGCGTCCAATCTCAATTCCAGCCAATTTTGGTTGGAAAAAGTCAAATGGTGCTCCTTCCATTCCGAGCTCTGCCATGCGCCCAAACAGTGGTTCCCCCCCACATATGGGGTATCAGCGTACTCAGGACAAATTGGACAACAACTTTTGTGGTCCAATTTCTCCTGTTACCCTTGGGAAAATAAAAAGTTAGTGACTAAGAGATAATTTTTGTGGGAGAAAAATAGGATTTTTTATTTTCATGCCCGGGCATTATAAACTTGTGTGAAGCACTTGGGGGTTCAAAGTGCTCACCAAAGATCTAGATAAGTTCCTTAGGGGGTCTAGCTTCCAAAATGGGGTCACTTGTGGGGGGTTTCCACTGTTTAGGCTCATCTGGGGCACTACAAACGGAACATGACCCCCATCAATGTTTGCATTCCAAAACGTTACTGCTTTCTTTCCAAGCCCTGCCGTGCGCCCAAACAGTTCCCCCCCCCCACATATGGGGTATCAGCGTACTCAGGACAAATTGTACAACAACTTTTGGGGTCCAATTTGCTTGGAAAAAAATCAAAAATTTGGGACTAAAAAATCATTTTTGTGGAAAATTGTTTTTTTTTTTTCACACCCAGGCATTATAAACTTTTGTGAAACACTTTGGGGTTCAAAGTGCTCACAACAGATCTAGATAAGTTCCTTAGGGGGTCTAGTTTCCAAAATGGTGTCACTTGTGGGGGGTTTCCACTGTTTAGGCATATCAGGGGCTCTCCAAACACGACATGGCGTCCAATCTCAATTCCAGCCAATTTTAGTTTGAAAAAGTCAAACGGCGCTCCTTCCCTTACGAGCTCTGCCGTGTGCCCAAACAGTGGTTTTCCCCCACATATGGGGTATTGGCATACTCAGGAGAAATTGCACAACAACTTTATCTGCCCATTTTCTCCTTTTACCCTTGTGAAAATAAAAAAAAGTTTGTAAAAGATCATTTTTGTGGCTAAAAAGTTAAATATTAATTGTTTCCTTCCATGTTGCTTCAGCTCCTGTGAAGCACCTGAAGGGTTATTAAACTTCTTGAATGTGGTTTTGAGTACCTTGAGGGGTGCAGTTTTTAGAATGGTGTCACTTTTGGGTATTGTCTGCCATATAGACCCCTCAAAGTGACTTCAAATGTGAGGTGGTCCCTAAAAAAATGGCTTTGTAAATTTTGTTGTAAAAATGAGAAATCACTGGTCAACTTTTAACCCTTATAATTTCCTAACAAAAAAAAATTTTGGTTCCAAAATTGTGCTGATGTAAAGTAGACATGTGGGAAATGTTATTTCATAACTATTTTGTGTGACATATTTCTCTGTTTTAAGGGAAAAAAAATTCAAAGTTTGAAAATTGCAAAATTTTCACCATATTTGTGTTTTTTTCAAAAATAAACGCAAGGTATATCGAAGAAATTTTACCACTAACATGAAGTACAATATGTCACGAGAAAACAATCTCAGAATCGCGAAGATCCGTTGAAGTGTTCCAGAGTTATAACCTCATAAAGAGACAGTGGTCAGAATTGTAAAAATTGGCCCGGTCATTAACGTGCAAACCACCCTTGGGGGTGAAGGGGTTAAACAAAATTTTGGTGGTAAAAATGTAGTTACTACTGCTCAATGGTATAAAATTCTGTGACACACTCATGGTGTCAATATGATCACTACACCCCTAGATAAATTCATTGAGAGTTGCAGTTCGTAAAATAGGGTCACTTATGGGGAGGTTCTGCTGTTCTGGCACCTCATGTGCTCTCCCAGTGGGTCATGGAACCTGCAAACCGTAACAGTAAAATCTGCCGCTCCTTGCCTTCTGAACTTTACACTGTGCCTGAAAAATATTTCCCGATTACATGTAGGGTTTTGGTACACTCATGAAAAAATGGACCTCAGTTTGTTGTAAAAAATTTCCTATTAGCCATTAGAAAAATTAAAAACTTGTGACGAAAACAATATTTTAGTGGTAAAAATTTAATTTATTCTTTCTTCACCACTCAGTGGCATAAAATTCTGTGAGGCACATGTGGTGTTAATATGATCACTGCACTCCTAGATGAATTCATTGGGAAGTGTAGTTTATAAAATTAGTTCACATATAGGGGGTTTCTGTTGTTCGGGCACCTCAGGGGCTCTGTCAATGTGACATGATACTCTCTTCCCTTCTGAGCTTTGCACTATGCCTCAAAAGTATTATTACCTGACATATGGGGTATCGGCGTACTCCAGAGAAATTGCACAACTTTAAGGCTAAGTGCACACGTTCAGGATTATTTGCGTTTTTTTCGCGGGAAAAAAACGCGTCAAAAACGCATGAATTAAGCATCCTATCATTTAGAATGAATTCCGCAATTTTTGTGCACGCGGAAAAAAACGCATTGTGGAAAATCTAGCAACATGTCCATTAATTTTGCGTTTTTGCCGCGAAAAATGTCCGGTTTTGCTCAGGAATATTCTGCAAACATTCCTGAACGTGTGCACTTAGCCTTATGGTCCAACTTCTCCTGTTACACTTGGTAAAATAAAAAATTGGGGGAGAAAATATTATTTTTGTGGAAAAAATATGATTGTTTATTTTCACGGCTCTACGTTATAAATTTCTGGGGGTTCAAAGTGCTCACCACAAATCTAGATAAGGTCCTTGGGGGGTCTAGTTTCCAAAATGGTGTCAATTGTGGGGGGTTTCCACTGTTCAGGCACATCAGGGCTCTCCAAACGCGACATGGCGTCTGATCTCAATTCCAGACAATTCTGCGCTAAAGTCAAACGGCGCTCCTTCCATTCTGAGCTCTGCCATGCGCCCAAACAGTGGTTTACCTCCACATATGGAGTGTCAGCGTACTCAGGACAAATTGCACAACTTTTGGGGTCCAACTTATCCTGTTTACCCTTGGGAAAATAAAATACAATTTGGACACTGAAGTAAAATTTTAATTTGTGAACATATAAATATATAATGTGTCATTTTGTCTGATTATCAACAAATACCAAAAAAGTATCCTCTTTGAAGCAACCTGAGGGGTTAATTTCCCACTTCTTGATTGTGGTGTTTTGAGGAACCTTAAAACTAGGGAGTTGCATTGTTTTTAGACATTAGGCATCTCAATCAAATATGGGTATATTTTCTATCATTTATAAGGACACCGTATCAAATGTGTTATTTCATAATGTGATGTGGTCCCTAAAAAAAATGGTGTTGTGAAAATGAGAAATCGCTGTTCAACTTTTAACCCTTATAACTTCCTAACAAAAAAAAATGTTGGTTCCAAAATTGTGTTGATATAAAGTAGATATGTGGGAAATGTTACTTATTAAGTATTTTGTGTGATATATCTCTGTGATTTAAAGACATGAAAATTCAAAGTTGGAAAATAGCGAAATTTTCAAGAGTTTCGCCACATTTTCATTTTTTTCACAAATAAACGCAAGTCATAGCAAAGAAATTTTACCACTATCATGAAGTACAATATGTCACAAGAAAACAGTCTCAGAATCACCGGGATCCATGGAAGCGTTCCAGAGTTATTACCTCATAAAAGCACAGCGGTCAGAATTGTAAAAATTGGCCCGGTCATTAACATGCAAACCACCCTCAGGGGTAAAGGGGTTAATGGGGGCAGAAATGGTGCATAAAATCTGCAACGTCAAAAACTCACCATGGGAACTTAGACTTAAATGTCTGTTTACACAAGAAAACATTTAGAATTGAGAGTCCTCAGTGGTTGATACCTTTTAATGACAAGGGTATGCCACACTAAACGAGATCGCAAACGAGATCGCTAACGAGATCACTAAAACGTCACTATTTTGCGATCTCGTTAGCGACCTCGTTGTGTGTGGCATGTAGCAACGATGTGGCCCCTGCTGTGATGTCGCTGATCGTTCACTAGCGTTCTGGACCGTTTTTTGATCGTTGGCGTCCCGCTGGTGAGCCTGAATCGCTGTGTTTGGCACCTTTTGGGAACGACGAGCGACCTCGTTTGTGACGCATATGACTGTTTTGCGTCACGGAGTGGATCGCAATATCTGTAAGTTCTCTTTTGCGTCACAGAGAGGATTGCAGAAGTTGCAAAGCAGGCTAGCAGGACGCAGAGAGCAGGAGCGATGCTGGAAATTCCTATGAATCAGAAGCGCTCAGTACATGCTAATACTGACATCCTAACGACCGCCAAAGTCGTTAAAGAGATCGCTGACCGCTGATGTGTCGTTTATGAGATCTCCTGTTTGGCAGCTACTAGCGACCTAAAAGAGATCACACCAACGATTGCGTCCTTATCGTGATCGCTAACGAGATCGCTAAGTGTGGCAGTACCTTAACTGAAAAGATGGTAACAAATTGCAAGATTTCGAGACTACTCAGGTCTGTGTCGCATGGATTTATGTCTTTTCACATCAATTAAGGAATTTGCTCTTCAGACCTTCTGGGGGCATTACACAACACAGAACCAGACCCAATCAGAGGGCAATAAAACTTTCACACTCCTTATCTATGAACTGTTCCAATATTTATGTTCATCTCTATCTCCCATAATGACAGTTCTGCTTCACGTCACTTGTCTTATCTGTTGCATTGCTTCTGTGCTGTGTTGTGTATAAATATGTGATTCTTCAGATTTTGTTTTAGTCTTTGCCTGATGAAGAGACCTGAGTAGTCTCGAAAGCTTATAATTTGTTACTATCTTTTCAGTTAGCCATTAAAAGGTATCAACCACTGAGGACTCTCAACTCTAAATATTTTTATATCTACTGGCTAACACGGTACAAAGATATACATCTTTCCTATGTTTACACAGGCAAAACAAAGCGAACATTGCAAAGAATGATCTGTAATAGATTGCTCTGCAGGGGCGGACGTACGGCTCTGGCAAAAAGTAAGAAACCACTGCAAAATGTTCAGTTTGTCTGATTTTTCTCTTTATATGTACCGTATATACTCGTGTATAAGCCGACCAGTGTATAAGCCGACCCCCCTAATTTTGCCACAAAAAACTGGGAAAAATTATTGACTCGTGTATAAGCCGGGTGTATAAACTGCCCTCCTGCTCTGTGCTGCCCCCGTCCTGCTCCTTGCTCCCCCATCCAGCTCTGTGCTCCCCCATTCTCCTCTGTACTCCCCCCTCCTGCTCCGTCCTCCGCTGTGCTCCCCCATTCCTTCTCCGTCCTCCTGTGCCCCCCGTCCTGCTCCGTGCTCCTCTGTGCCCTCCATCCTCCCGTCCTGCTCCATGCTTCCCCCGTCCACCGATCTCCCCCCCGTCCTGCTCCATGCTTCCCCCATCCACCGATCCTCCCCCCTCCTGCTCCACGCTTCCCCCGTCCACCGTTCTCCCCCCCGTCCTGTTCCGTGCTTCCCCCGTCCTCAGTTCTCCCCCCGTCCTCCTCTATGCTTCCCCCGTTCTCCCCCCCGTCCTGTTCCGTGCTTCCCCATCCTCAGTTCTCCCTCCCGTCCTCCTCTATGCTTCCCCCGTCCACCGTTCTCCCCCCCGTCCTGTTCCGTGCTCCTTGTCCTCTCCTCCAGCATACTCACCCCTCCCCGTGCCATCGCTGAGCGTCCCTGCAATCCTGCGTTCTCCCCCTCTTCCTGCAGCTCTTCAGCACTGAGCGGTGATGTAATACCGCTCATTAAGGCCATGAATATGGAGGCCACGCCCATGGGAGTGGCGTCGCGTCCATATTACATGACCTTAATGAGCGGTATTACATCACCGCTCAGTGCTGAAGAGCTGCAGGAAGCCGGGGAGAACGCAGGATTGCAGGGACGTTCAGCGATGGCACGGGGAGGGGTGAGTATGATCCCAGCCACCGGCTCCTGCCGCGGCATCCCCTCCCCGCTGGTTTCTGCCCTATGACTCGTGTATAAGCCGAGGGGGCATTTTCAGCACGAAAAAAGGTGCTGAAAATCTCGGCTTATACACGAGTATATACGGTATATATTTTAGTAAAATGTAAATTGTTCTTTTATTCTATAAACTACTGACAATATGTCTCCGAATTTCAAAGCAATTAATTTTGTATTTTTTTTCTAAAAATGAGAAATGGTCAAAATTAAATAAAAGAACCAGTACTTTCAGACCTCAAATAATGCAAAGAAAACTGAGTTTTCTCTGCAAAACAAAGAGTTCTGAAATCAATATATTGTGGAATAACCATGATTTTTAATCACAGCTTTCATGCGTCTTGGCATGCTTGCCACCAGTCTTTCACACAGCTCCTGGCGCAAAAATTTAAGCAGTTCTTCTTTGTTTGATGGCTTCTGACTATCCATCATCCTCTTAATTACATTCCAGAGGTTTTCAATGGGGTTCAGGTATGGAGAATGGGCTGGCCATGACAGGGTTTTGATGTGGTGGTCTCTTAATTTTTGCCAGACTTGTATCATTGGTGCAACCTGTTCAGCACCACAGGGGCCCGACAGGTAAGGGGCCCATTTCCAACTCTAAAACAGGTGGAATTGTGCATTAGGATGAGCTACTGGACTGCAAACGGCCCATATACTGTTCTTGCACAGTGGCTGTTTCCTGTCTGTGTTTGCCATGGTCCTTGGCAGTGAGTCCTGTTTACACAGGATGATGCACAGCCGAGAATGATGATTTTTTTGCGCAGCACAGAAGATCATTTCACCTGATGTACCACTTGCTCATCGGGTGATTGGTAGCCTGTTTACAAGATACCTGTGAAACAAGCGTTTTTAACTTGTTCATCATTACCTTGCAGTGTAAATGCAGCTTTAATCAAGAATCATTAAATGGTTGGACAATGACTTACGTCTCATTTCGATGTCAGTGATTTTTCTTGTACACAAAAAAACGTCCAAGTTTCAGCAGTTTTTTTTATCAGCGTTTATTCACAGCCTCAGTTTTTACCATCAGTTTTTCTCAGATTAAAAAAAAAAACGGATGGAGGTTTCCTCAAGCTTCTCCTATCAAACAGTTTGTGAAAAACAAACAGCACACGAATGGCACCTGAGCGCTGTCAGAAGTTTTTTCACAGACCATAAGTTTGATTGGAGACTCGGATCAAAAATCGGACATGTCTGTGTGATTTTGTGAAGAACACTGTCCGCAAAAAATACATGGACGTGTGAAGAGTACCATAGACTAAAATAGGTACGAGTTCCATACATGAAAAACACGCTATAAAGCGTAATACTGAAAAGCTGACTTCGGCCTGACATTGTAGCGACATCCTATAAATGGTACTGGAGGGCCAGCTTTCTGGGCTAATTCCCAGGAGAAAGTTACATGCCATTTTTCACGTGACTTTCATATGACTCTCATGACTTCATGATTTCAAGGAGAAATTCACACAGTAAAGAAATGATGGCATTGAAGCCGTTGGTGTGAAGTCCCTCGCGTCGCTTCATTCTTCGCAAGAAGACATTTTTAGACGTCTGTGAAAAGACTCCACAAGCAAATGCCTACATTTCAGCGACCTGGTCCTTAGCAGTGTGACACAGCAGGTATACTGATGTTACAATTAAGAGAAAGCAGAACTGGCAGCCATTGAGTGGATCCAGGCTGATTTGATCTCAGTTGACGCTGATAATAAATGAGCGCTGGGCCGCTGATTATGCACCAACACAATCAAGCACCATCTGCCGTTATCTGTTGTTGCTGGTGTCAATAAACAAGAAAAAACAAGCTAAAAAGAAAAAAAAACAGGATTTCGTAGGGTAAAAAACGTGTTGTGGGCGCAGTGACACAATCGTAGAAGCTAAGCTTGTTAGCTTGCGCTATTGTGTAGGCACAGCACCAATACAAGTGTTGAAGAGCACGCTGCCAAAGTACAATTTCCTGCTCCGAGATAACCAGCCAAAAGAATTGGGGGTCCAAAGTAACCGAAAAAGAACAGGACATCATTCGGACACATTCTTCAATAACAGCTGAGTTGTCAAACAGGTTAGATTAACCGCAATGCATTTCTTTATGTCAAGTGTAAAGAAGATTGTCGGGCTCACAAATGGACTATCATGATCAATAACCGATCAGTTGGGTCCAAATCTCAGGACAGATTTTTGGAGAGGACGTAACAATCAAATCAAAGCTGCAGCCTCTTCCAACTATCAATTGTAACATCAGAAAGCTTGGCATGCAGACATTATTGCTATTGTCACAAGACATTTCTGACCACAGAAGTTAAATGGGTTATCCTAGACTTAGCTAATGGGCTACCCTTAGGATAGGCTGTCAATACAAGATGGGTGGGAGGCCCACTCTAGGCATCCCCACCACTGAGCTGCTGAAGGGCAGAGGCGCTCAGACTAGTGCTGCATACCCTTCATTGTTTATCAGGCGCAGCGCTGCACTTTTACTAGTGGCTGTGCCTGGTATTACACCCCAGTCCCATTCAATTAAATGGAAAGTAACAGACATGACCACTACTAAAAGTACAGTATTGTGCCTGGAAAATGATGACGGGGATGAAGTTTTACCACCTTCAAACAGCTGATCCTTGAGACTGGCAACAATCCAACACCCCACCATCTAATTACAAGGTCCCGGATACCCTATTTAAACGTCACATTATACGGCAGAATGCAAATTCTCAAGAAAATTATACTGTTATTATGAGAAAATTAATCATAAATTCAGTTGTGCCACTGATGTTAGAAAGCAATCAGGGCATGCTGGCACAGCTTGACGCGCACAATTATAATTAGGTTATATGGCCGCCGCACCAATATTAGTAGAATTTAGGACGTTTCATACTCTACACTACAGATTCCATATTTCCTCTCTTCTCACCTTCAGTTTGTTTTACAGTATTTGTCATTTTGTCCTTATACTGCTTCTTCTGTTTATATATAATATGGCATAGTTATAATATCTGAGCTAAATCTCACCGGTCGAGATCAAAAACTTCATATATTTCCTTACCATATATTCTAGCATACATCTGCGGGGAGCGAATCAGACCGTAATGAGAAGAATACGTTCTGTGCAGAGGTGAGGATTGGAAGGCTAATATACATATAGAAAGAATTAGTTGTGAATTAGAGGCAGCTCACACAGTGGGTGTAAATCAAGGTTTCTCTATCTACCGCTCTGTCCATGTATCTATTAAATAAACCCAAGTGTGAGTCTGACCAAGGTCAGCAGCAGAGATCACTACACATCACATCGGTCACTGAGCTGGGGACATTCTCCTGATGTGTAGTGGTCATATCTATAGGCTATCATTCTTCAAATGGAAGTTTGGCCGGTATATGTCATTGTACTTTTTTTCAACTGCATTGACAAGCATCATCAGCGACGCTTAGGACAACAGGATCTGCAAATAACATATTGCCCAGTACAACACTCTCTGCTCTGGAAGTCAAAGGCGACTACATATAGATGCCAGCAAATCTCATCTATCACATTTGTTTCTTTTCTATCTATCTAGCCAACACATATCCATCTACAGTATCTATCTCATATCTATCCATCTATCTTATATCTATCTATCTATCTCATATCTATCCATCTATCATCTATCTATCTATCTATCTATCTATCTATCTATCTATCTCTATCTATCTATCTATCCATATCTATCTATCTCATATCTATCATCTATCTATCTATCTTATATCTATCTATCTATCTATCTATCCCATATCTAACTATCTATCTATCTATCTATCTATCTATCTATCTATCTATCTATCTCATATCTATCCATCTATCTTATATCTATCTATCTCATATCTATCCATCTATCTATCTATCTTATATCTATCTATCTATCTATCTATCTATCCCATATCTAACTATCTATCTATCTATCTATCTATCTATCTATCCCATATGTATCTATCTATCTTATATCTATCTATTATCTATCTATCCCATATCTAACTAGCTATCTCATATCTATCTATCTATCTATCTATCTATCTATCCCATATGTATCTATCTATCTATCTTATATCTATCTATCCTATATCTATTATCTATCTATCTATATATCTCATATATATCTATCTATCTATCCCATATGTATCTATCTATCTATCTATCTATCTTATATCTATCTATCTATCTATCTTATAATCTATCTATCTATCTTTATCTATCTATCTATCTATCTATCTATCTATCTATCTTATATCTATCTATCTATCTTATATCTATCTATCTATCTATCTTATATCTATCTATCTATCTTATATCTATCTTATATCTATCTATCTATCTATCTTATTATCTATCTATCTATCTATCTCAATCTATCTATCTATCTTATATCTATCTATCTATCTTATATCTATCTATCTATCTTATATCTATCTATCTATCTATCTCATATCTATCTATCTATCTTATATCTATCTATCTATCTTATATCTATCTATCTATCTATCTCATATCTATCTATCTATCTCATATCTATCTATCTATCTATCTATATCTATCTATCTTATATCTATCTATCTATCTATCTATCTTATATCTATCTATCTATCTTATATCTATTATCTAACTATTTTATCTTTTATCTTTATTTCTTATTTTTATTATCTATCTATCAATTTATATCTATCTATCTTTCTATTACTTTTATATCATTTTCTACTCATATCTTCTTATTCATCTATCCCTACTATCGATTTTAAAATTATCACCCCCTTTATCTTTAATAGCCGGGAAAATTCCAGCTGCCCCCCCCTTGTTTGTAAAAAAATGCATTTTTCCTTCCCCGGGTGGCACCCCCTCCCTTTTTGGGTGATTTCCAGCGGTACATGTCCCCCTCAAACCCTTTCTTCATTGGGTCCAAAGGTTTTTTGGAGGTTGTCAAACAGTGTATAAGTATGAATTTATGGCCGGGGCAGCCCAATCCTGCCTAGGGTGTCGGGGTGGCATACACATGTATACATAAGTAAGTGCCACCCCGCCATTGCTCCCCCTCCGCTCCTAACAACAAAACACAGTGGGGCCCCTTTAACCCATGTGACAAGTGGCATTAACCCCTTCCCCCACGTCACCCCCAGGCCGGCCGCCCCCCCCCCTCCCCCCCCTTTTCAGGGTTCCCCGGGTAAACCCGCGAGCCCCCCCCGCCCCCCTGCCCCCGCAGCCCCCCCCCGGGGGGGCCCCCCCTCGCCCCCCCCCGGGGCCCAACCTGGGGGCCCCGAAAAGCCCAATCCCCCTTAAAACCCCCAAAATAGAACCCTTTGGGGGAAAAAAAATTTTAGGGTGGGAAAATTTTTTTTTAAAACCTAAAAAGGGGGGCAGGGGGGTTTAAACTATTTAAAACCCCCCCCCCCCTTTCCCCAACCCCCCCCCGTTCCTCCCCTTCCAACAACCCGGGGGCCCCCCCCACCCCCCTTTTTAAACACGGGGCCCCCCGGGAAGCCTTCCCCCCCCAACCGGGACTCCCCCCCCCCCCCCCAAAACACCCAAAAAACCCCCCCCCCAAAAACCCCCCCCCCTCAAACCCCCCCCCCCAGGGCCTTTACCCTCCCCCCCACCTCCCCCCAAAAAACAAACCCCCCCCCCCCCCCCCCAAACATTTCCAAAAACCCCCCCCCAAAAAAACCACTTTCCCCAAAAAACCCCCCAAAACCCCAAAACCAAAAAAGCCCCCACCCCCCCTCAAACCAAAAAACCCCCCCCCCCAACCCCCTTCCAAACAAACCCCCCCCCCCCCACCCCCAAAACCTAAAAACCCCCCCCACACACCACCCCCACAAAACCCCTCCCACCACTTTAAAAAAACACCCCCCCCAACCATCAATTCAAAAACACCCCCCACCCCCTTTTCCCCCCCCCCCCCCCCCACCCCGGGGTTAAAAACCCCCACTCCCCCCCGGGGGCTTCCCCCCCCCCCCCCCCACAATTTCAATGACCCGCCCCCCCCCCAAACTAACAAAAACCCCCCCCCCAAAACCCAAACAACCCTAATACCCCCCACAACTCACATTAAAAATACCCCCAACCGGGCCCTTTTAAAAACCCCCCCCCCCCCAAAGGTGGCAAAAACCCAAAACCCCCCCCAAAAAGGGGCTTTAAAATCTACCCCCCCCAACATACTTTAAAAAAAGCAAAACCCCCCCCCCATATTCCAAAAAAAAAACCCCCCCCCCCCATCATGGCATTACACATGAACTAGCCCCCTCACAACAGTGCATGGCATTACACATGACTAGCCCCCTCACACACAGTGCATGGCATTACACATACTAGCCCCTCACACACAGTGCATGGCATTACACATAACTAGCCCCCTCACACACAGTGCATGGCATTACACATACTAGCCCCCTCACACACAGTGCATGGCATTACACATAACTAGCCCCCTCACACACAGTGCATGGCATTACACATGAACTAGCCCCCTCACACACAGTGCATGGCATTACACATACTAGCCCCCTCACACACAGTGCATGGCATTACACATACTAGCCCCTCACACACAGTGCATGGCATTACACATAACTAGCCCCCTCACACACAGTGCATGGCATTACACATAACTAGCCCCCTCACACACAGTGCATGGCATTACACATACTAGCCCCCTCACACACAGTGCATGGCATTACACATAACTAGCCCCCTCACACACAGTGCATGGCATTACACATAACTAGCCCCCTCACACACAGTGCATGGCAATTACACATAACTAGCCCCCTCACACACAGTGCATGGCATTACACATAACTAGCCCCTCACACACAGTGCATGGCATTACACATAACTAGCCCCCTCACAACAGTGCATGGCATTACACATAACTAGCCCCCTCACACACAGTGCATGGCATTACACATAACTAGCCCCTCACACACAGTGCATTGGCATTACACATAACTAGCCCCCTCACACACAGTGCATGGCATTACACATAACTAGCCCCTACACACAGTGCTGGCATTACCATACTAGCCCCACACACAGTGCATGGCATTACACATAACTAGCCCCTCACACACAGTGCATGATTACACATGATAGCCCCTACACAGTGCATGGCATTACACATACTAGCCCTCACCACAGTGCATGGCATTAACATAACTAGCCCCTCACACACAGTGCATGGCATACTAACAGCCCCTCAACACAGTGCATGCATTACACATAACTAGCCCCCCACGTGCATGCATTACACATACTAGCCCTCACACACAGTGCATGGCATTACACATACTAGCCCCTCACAACAGTGCATGGCATTACACATAACTAGCCCCTCACCAGTGCATGGCATTAACATAATAGCCCTCACACACGTGCATGGCATTACACATAACTAGCCCCCTCACAACAGTGCATGGCATTACAATAACTAGCCCTCACACACTGCTGGCATTACACATATAGCCCCTACACAGTGCATGCATTAACATAACTAGCCCCTCACACACAGTGCATGGCATTACACATACTAGCCCCTCACACACGTGATGCTTAACATATAGCCCCTCACACAGTGCATGGCATTACACAACTAGCCCCTCACACACAGTGCATGGCATTACACATAACTAGCCCCTCACACACAGTGCATGGCATTACACATACTAGCCCCTCACACACAGTGCATGGCATTACACATAACTAGCCCCTCACACACAGTGCATGGCATTACACATAACTAGCCCTCACACACAGTGCATGGCATTACACTAACTAGCCCCCTCACACAGTGCATGGCATTACACATACTAGCCCCTCACACACAGTGCATGCATTACACAACTAGCCCCCTCACAACAGTGATGGCATTACACATACTAGCCCCTCACCACAGTGCATGGCATTACACATACTAGCCCCTCCCACAGTGCATGGCATTACACATACTAGCCCCCTCAACACAGTGCATGGCATTACACATATAGCCCCTCACACACAGTGCATGGCATTACACATAACTAGCCCCTCACACACAGTGCATGGCATACACATACTAGCCCCTCACACACAGTGCATGGCATTACACATACTAGCCCCTCACACAGTGCATGGCATTACACATAACTAGCCCCCTCACACACAGTGCATGGCATTACACATAACTAGCCCCTCACACACAGTGCATGGCATTACACATAACTAGCCCCCTCACACAGTGCATGGCATTACACATAACTAGCCCCTCACACACAGTGCATGGCATTACACATACTAGCCCCTCCACACAGTGCATGCATTACACATACTAGCCCCTCACACACAGTGCATGGCATTACACATACTAGCCCCTCACACACAGTGCATGGCATTACACATAACTAGCCCTCACACACAGTGCATGGCATTACACATAACTAGCCCCCTCACACACAGTGCATGGCATTACACATAATAGCCCTCACACACAGTGCATGGCATTACAATACTAGCCCCCTCACACACAGTGCATGGCATTACAAAACTAGCCCCTCACCACAGTGCATGGCATTACACATAACTAGCCCCCTCACACACAGTGCATGGCATTACACATAACTAGCCCCCTCACACACAGTGCATGGCATTACACTAATAGCCCCTCACACACAGTGCATGGCATTACACTACTAGCCCCCCACACACAGTGCATGGCATTACACATAACTAGCCCCTCACACACAGTGCATGGCATTACACATAACTAGCCCCCTCACACACAGTGCTGGCATTACACATAACTAGCCCCTCACACACAGTGCATGGCATTACACATACTAGCCCCTCACAACAGTGCTGGCATTACACATAACTAGCCCCTCACACACAGTGCATGGCATTACACATAACTAGCCCCTCACACACAGTGCATGGCATTACACATAACTAGCCCCTCACACACAGTGCATGGCATTACACATAACTAGCCCCTCACACACAGTGCATGGCATTACACATAACTAGCCCCTCACACACAGTGCATGGCATTACACATAATAGCCCCCTACACACAGTGCATGGCATTACACATAACTAGCCCCCCACACACAGTGCATGGCATTACACATAACTAGCCCCCCATGGCTTACAATACGCCCCCACATAGCATAACATGCTAGCCCAACAGGCTGGCATACAACTCCCTCACCACGTGTGGCATCAATACACCCTCACAGTATGCTACAATGCCTACAAGTGCTGGTTACATGCCCTCAACAAGGATGCTACATACTCCCCACAGTGCATGCAACAATATAGCCCTCACCACGGCGGCTTCTTAGCCCTCACACACAGTGCATGGCTTACATATGCCTACACACAGTGCATGCATACAAACTAGCCCACACATGCATGGATTAACATACTGCCCTCCACCTGCATGCATTCATATAGCCCACACAGTGTGTTACAATAAGCCTCACACAAGTGGCATTACACAAAGCCCACACACGTGTGGCTACACATACTGCCTCACACAGTGCAGATTACCATGCCCTCCAAAGTGCATGCATTACAACTAGCCCCCCGTGATGGCTCCTACTGCCCTCACACGTGCATGCATTAATATGCCTCACACAGTGCATGGCTCAATACTGCCCCCACAGTGCATGGCTTACACTAACTAGCCCTCAAACAGTGCATGGCATTACACTATAGCCCTCACACAGTGCATGGCATTACACATATAGCCCCTCCACACAGTGATGGATTACACATAACTAGCCCTCCCACAGTGCATGGCATTACCATAATGCCCCTCACCATAGGCTTACACATACTAGCCCACACACAGTGCATGGCTTACACTACTAGCCCCACACACAGTGCTGGCATAACATACTAGCCCTCCCACAGTGCATGGCATTACACATACTAGCCCTCACACACGTGCATGGCATTACCATACTAGCCCCTCAACACAGTGCATGGATTACACATACTAGCCCCTCAACAGTGCATGGCATTACCATAATAGCCCTACACACAGTGCATGGCATACACATAATAGCCCTCACACACATGCTGCATTACTAACTAACATGATGCTCACCTCCCACACACAGTGCATGGCATTACACTAACTAGCCCCTCACACACAGTGCATGGCATTACACATAACTAGCCCTCCACACAGTGCATGGCATTACACATACTAGCCCCCTCACACACAGTGCATGGCATTACACATAACTAGCCCTACAACAGTGCATGGCATTACACATGATAGCCCCTCACACACAGTGCATGGCATTACACATAACTAGCCCCCCACCACAGTGCATGCATTACACATACTAGCCCCTCACC
>JARQOD010000001.1:658905864-658947842 GCA_033576555.1 Oophaga sylvatica
TAGGCCAAACTCTTTAGGGGTCCCCCCCAAAACCCCCCTTTTGGTTCCCTTTGGTTTGTGTAAATTTATTTTCCCCTTTTAAAGGTAAAGGGGGAAATTTTGGGACTTAGGTTTTAAGGAAAAACCGATGGGTCACCCTCCCCCTTAAAAAGGGGAAAAACCCCGGGGGGGGTTTTTTCCCCCAATTCTGGGGGGAATTGGAGTATCCCTTGGAAGTCCCCAAATTGAGGGGTTTAAAAACCCCCTACAACCTTTCCCTTTTTTCCCTTTTCTTAAAATGGGGGCCGTTAATTGTTCCGCAGGATTCCTTTTTTGGGGAGGTAACCCAAAAAGGGGGCCCGAAAAACCCACAAAAGCCGGGCCCCCAAAACAAAAACCCTTTTAAAGCGGGCGAATGAAAGGCCCCCCCATTTTCCCCTTTCCTAAACCTACCACACTTTTTTGGGTAAAGGGGAGAAAAATGGGGTTTTCTTTAAAATTCCAGGGGGGGCGGGTGAAATTCTTTGGGCGGGCAAAAAACCCCGTTTTAAAAACAAACTTTAGAAAAAACCCTTTTTGGAAAAAATAAAAAGTTATGTTTTAAATAAGGGGGGAAAAACCCCAAAGAAAAACAAAAATAGTAAAAAAAAGGGTTTAATGTTTCTCTTTTTCGAGTAAAAAATTTGAAAATTTTTTAAAATTTTGTTTTTTTAATTAAATTTTTTTAAATTATCATTTTTAATTTTTTAGTTAGGAAAAAAATTTTTTGGAAGGGTTTATAGGGTTTTAAAACGGGAAAATATATTTGGTTTTTAACAAAATATTGAAAACAATTCCTCTAAAAAATTTGTGGGCCCCCCACCCAAAAAAACCTTTTTTTTTTTTGGGAAGTTAGTAAATTTTTGAAATAATTTTTATTAATGAGGGGCCGGTTGAGGGTTAAAGGATTTAATTTACTTTTGTTCAAATCCGGGGGGACCTTTCCTTTTGACTTTTTGGCATTATTGTTTCCCCCCTTTCCCCCCTAACCCTGTTGCACCTCATACCAGGGCAATTCTGCCTTGTCACTTTATTGGAAATTTGCTTCAACGGCCCAGTTTTTTGTTTGTTTTCTCGTGACTAGTCTTCTGTAGTAAAAAATTTTTTTCAAATGCCTTTCCAAATTTTTTTTTTTGCAATTTTCAAATTTTAAATTTGTATGCCCTTAAAAAGGCGTTAAGTCACACAAAAATAGTCAAAAAATAATTTTTCCCACATTCTACTTTCCCTCAGCAAAATTTTTTGAAACATTTTTTTTTTTTGTTTTAAAAGGTAAAAGGGGTTTTAAAAGTTGACCGTGATTTCTTTTTTTTCCAACAAAAAATTTACAAAACCCCTTTCTTTTAAGAGTTACAGCATTTAAAGTGACTTTGGGGAGTCTATATGCAAAAAATACCCAAAAATGACACCATTTTAAAAACTGCACCCTCAAGGTCCCAAAAACCACATTTAAGAAGTTTTTTCCCCCTTCGTTTTCCCAAAATTTTTGGGGAATGTGGAAAAAATGAACTTTAACTTTTTTTTCCAAATATTTTACTTTGCCCAAAATTTTTTTTTTATTTTTGAAATCCCCGATATTTTCTTATTTGGGGGGGAAAAAACTGTTTGGGCGCATGGCGGGTCTGAAAAAAAGGAGCATGTTTGTTTTTTTAATGAAAATTTTTTGGGAAAATTAGCGGACCCATGTCCGTTTGGGAGCTCCTGATTGCCTAAACGGGGAAATTGCCCACAAGTGAAATTTTTTTGGGAAACTAGACCCCAGGGACTTCCCTAGATGTGTGTGAAAACCTTAACCCCAGGGCTTACAGAATTTTTAAATTTTGACAGTGAAAAAAAAATACCCAATTTTTTCCCCCAAAATAAATTTTTTTTAGCTCCAAATTTTGTAATTTTATAAGGGTACAGAAGAAATTGCATTTTTGCATTTGTTTTGCAAAATTTTTCTGGTTTGCCCTTCCCCCTATGTGGGCGAAAACTACTTTTGAGGCACAGTGCAAAGCTCAGAAGGGAAGAAGCGCCATATTGGAAATCAGATTTTGTTGGAATGGTTTGAGAGTGCCATGTCACATTGGCAGAGCCCCTGAAGTGCCTGAACAGCAGAAATCCCTCATAAGATACCCCATTTTACAAACTACACCTCTCAATGAATTAATCTAGGGGTGCAGTGATCTTATCGACACCACAGGTGTGTGATAGAATTTTAGACCATTGGGCAGTGAAGAAAAAAATAATTACATTTTTACCACCAAAATTTTGTTTTCACTCAATTTTACATTTTCACACTGGGAAATAGGTAAAAATAGCACCAAAATGTGTCCCACAATTTCTGCTGAATGTGGAAATGCGCCATATGTGGCTGTACAGTACTGCTTAGCCACACAGCAAGACTCAGGAGGGACAGAGCGCTATTTGCCTCCTGAAGCGCACATTTTCCTAGAATAGTTTGTGGACTCCATAAACAGAGCCCCTAAGTGTTAGAGTAAAATCCCCCCCTCAAGTGACCCCATTTTAGAAATTACACTCCCATTGGCAAATTAATCTACAGGTTTAGAGATGATTTTGATTCCACGGATGTTTTCCAGAAACAAGCAGCAGTGAATGTTGCTGAGTGAAAATTGAAAACTGCTGTTGTAGTGAACAGTACATTCTTGTGACCATTACGTTGTAGTGACAAATACGTTGTGGAGCCCAGTACGTTCAGCCCAGCTTCTGAAAACACGCACCCGTAAATTAGGAGGAATCTCATCACTACAGAAATGCCAAACATGTGGATGCTAAATGTCGTTTAGGCATATTGTGGGGCTCAGAAGGTAGGGGCATTTGGATTTGGGAGCACAGAATTTGCTGCATTTCTTTGGGGAGCCATTTCGCTTTTCCAGAGCCTTTGTGCTACCAGTATTGTGTGAGCCTACTATATTTCCATTCCATTTTCATAAATTCCATCAATGGATAGTGTGTAAGGCAGCGACTGGTGTGATTTGCGAGGGTTGCTATGTGTCCCCCAGGATGCACTCAGAAGCTAATTAGATCCACTGGAGTGCTTTGTGGTCACAGCAGGATGCCTGTGAGTCACAAGGCAGAATAAAGGTAAGCTTGAACCTGGTCGTTATTTGACCCGAGAATTGTTCAAGAAAACCCGGTATGGGCTTTTATTTTTGAAACGGACTGCAGGAAGGTAGTGGGGCCGGCCCGTTTCCTACAGGCCGGATCTTATAAGTGGCCCATGGTCACAGAGTCCAGAGGAGTAGTGGAGAGAAAAAAAACCCTGCAGGAAGGGTTTGGGTGTGTCAGTTTGGAGTTTGGATGGGGTAGAGCAGACAGCTCTGCAAAAGCTCTGTCTGTGTGAGGGAACACAGAGCCCAGTGGTAGCGAACTCCTGGCGCCCCACAGCATAATACGGTGGTGTGGTCGCCCTCTGCAACTGTACGCATTTGTAGATTTCCCAGCTGCGATCCGGAGGATACCATTTCTTTTGTTTTTAAGTCTTTGGACATTAAACCTATGTTTACTTTGAAATTTCCTGGGTCACTGCCTCATCACTGCACAGCGTGAACACCGCGGCACTACAATAGATGACGGACCTGAGTGGGGACTTGCTTTTTTGATTTGAATCTTTTGTTAGGAACATTTTACATAACATTTGGGATCACATATATTTGGCGCTCTACTCTGAGCATTTCCATCAGGGTTTCCATCTAAATCTCCACGTGATGTTATTCAGATGAAACCCCGATGGATCCAGTCACTATAATGAGGCAGTAGAGTTACTCTGGACTCCGTCAGGCCTCTGTTCAGCGTTGCCTTATTTTTATTAGAAGTGCACAAAACTGTGGTGGACTGCGCTTTAACGCATGCCTAAAAAGACGGACACCGCCGGATCACAAGACAGAGTCCACAGTGCCTCCATCTGCCTCATTATAGGGAATCTTACACTGGGGGTTCCTTCTCAATCACGTATTTCAGAGATTTACACAGAAACTCTGGTGTAAGCGCTCAGCATAGTGTGCAGGATAAATATGCGCCAAGCCTTTCTGCTATCTTTGGGAGGCAAAATTAACAAATCAACAGCAGGTGAAGAATTGGTTTTATTTTTTATGCTGTTTTTAGTGCGGTTTAATTGATTAGATTACTTTATTCTTCAGGTAGGTGCGATTACAGTGGTACCAGATTTATATAATTTTTTTACGTTTGGCTGCTGTCACACACTAAAAGACGCCTTTTTTTGCAAAAAGCATCGCCATATTTTGAGAGCTATAATTTTTCCATATTTAGGCAGACATGGTCATGTGATGGCTTGTTTTTGGCGAGTTGGCGGTTTTATTGGAACAATTTTTGGACATAACATTTGTTGATGGCTTTCTATTCTCATTTTTAGGAGACAGAATGAAAAAAAGCAATTCAGAAATTGTTTTTTTTATTATTTTTATGTCGTTTAGCTTGTGGTCAAATTGATGACAGCTTTATTCTTTGGGTCTTTACGATTACAGCGATACCACATGTATTTTTTTATGTTTTGGCGCATTTACGCAGTAAAAACTATTTTATAGAAAAAATTACTATTTTTGCATCGCTTTATTCTGAGAGCTATAACTTTTTTATTTTTCCACAGATGGAGCTGTATGGCGTTCTGTTTTTTGAGGGACAAGATGACATTTTCAGAGATGCCATATTTATTTACATTCATCGTTTTGAATGTTTTATTCCACTTTTTGTTCAGCTATATGATAAAGCATCATTTTTTGCCTCATTATTTTTTTTTTTTTTTACGGTGTACAATAAAGGGGTTAACTAGTCGGACAGTTTTATAAGTTGGGTCGTTCAAGACACTGCAATTCCAAATATGTGTACTTTGTTTATTCAATGTGTTATTTATCAAATGCGTTGTTTATTCACTTTTTCATAAAAATATTTATTTACGGGTAGAACACATTTTTTATTTTTTGCATTATTTTGTGATTACATATTTATATACCGGGTGGTCCAAAAGTAGGTGGACAGAAAATAATAACATTTATTTTGATTTATATATAAAATTATATTTATTAACACAAGCATAAGACTGACAATTAAGTTTTATTCTGAACAATAATACAAAAGCCCTTAACCCCTTAACGACCGCCGATACGCCTTTTAACGGCGGTCATTAAGGGTATTTAAACCACAGCGCCGTTAATTAATGCCGCTCCAGGCACTTTAATCCCAGAACACTGCTATCAAACAAGATCGCAGCGTTCCGGAGCAGGCAGAGGCTGACAGCCCCTCTGCCTTTGGATCGGAGACCCCGTGGCGTGATGCGGGGTCCCGATCGCTGCCATGGAGACCCCGCATCCAGGTCTCCAGAGCTGAGAAACTTCACGTGCAGTGCATGACAGGAAGTCTCTCAGGTAAGTGTGCAGTGAGGTATCGCTGTAATCACACTGACCCGAAGAATAAAACTGCCTTATCAATTTTACCACACGCGGAACAATGTAAACGGCCCCCCCCCAAAAGAAATTCATGATCTGCTGGTTTTTGCTCATTCTGTCTCCCAAAAATCGGAATAGAAAAAGTGATCAAAAAAACGTCATGTGCCCGAAAATGGTACCAATAAAAACGTCAACTCGTCCCGCAAAAAATAAGACCTCACATGACTCCGTGGGCCAAAATATGGAAAAATTATAGCTCTCAAAATGTGGTGATGCAAAAATTATTTTTGCAATAAAAATCATCTTTTAGTGTGACAGCTGCCAAACATAAAAACCCCTATAACGGGTTTTGATCACTGTTATAGATCCTATCACAGTGATCAAAATAAAAAAAAATAGTAAATCAAACCCCCCTTTATCACCCCCTTAGTTAGGGAAAAATAGTAAAATAAAAAAATGCATTTCTTTCCATTTTCCCATTAGGGTTAGAATTGGGCTAAAGTGAGTTGCGCTAAAGTTAGGGTTAGGGATGCATGCACATCCCCCTTGAGAAAGCTGCAAAACGCAAACGCGCGTCGGGGTGCTGTGACAGTTTGGACCGGTTGATTTAGTATGGGTATGTGTCACCATTAGGTTTTTACCTTGATTTTTATGATCTTCAGCTGCACATGCACTTTTGAGATGGTCATTGTTTACCATTTATGCTGTTTGATCCATTATATGTATATCACACACGCCATATACTGGTATCTACTCCTTCTGTCACTTATTGTGCACAACATTTTGGGTTATTCCTTTCCTCTGTATGTTCATATTTAATATGTTATGTTACTGTGATTTCAATAAATTTGATACTATTTTCATATACTTCTCTCAGTGAGTGGTGTGCTCTGGATACTTTGTATCCTAATTATGTTAGGGTTACGTTTGTGGTTAGGGTTATGGTTGGGATTAGGGTTAGGGGTGTGTTGGGGTTAGGGTTGGAGTTAGAATTGGGTAGAATTGGGAGGTTTGCACTGTTTAGGCACATCAAGGGCTCGCCAAACGCGACATCTAGTCTGATCTCAATTCCAGCCAATTCTGCGTTGAAAAAGTCAAACGGTGCTCCTTCCCTTCTGAGCTCTGCCATGCGCCCAAACAGTGGTTTACCCCCACATATGGGGTAACAGCATACTCAGGACAAATTGCACAACAACTTTTGGGTCAAATTTCACCTGTTGCCCTTGGGAAAATAAAAAATTGGAGGCGAAAATATCATTTTTGTGAAAAAAATATGATTTTTTATTTTTACGGCTCAACGTCATAAACTTCTGTGAAGCACTTGGGGTTCAAAGTGCTCACCGCATATCTAGATAAGTTCCTTAGAGGGTCTACTTTCCAAAATGGTGTCACTTGTGGGGGGTTTCCACTGTTCAGGCTCATCAGGGGCTCTCCAAACACGACATGGCGTCCGATCAATTTTGCATTGAAAAGTCAAACAGCGCTCCTTCCCTTCCGAGCTCTGCCATGCGCCCAAACAATGGTTTACCTGCATATATGGGGCATCAGCGTACTCAATACAAATTGTACAACAACTTTTGAGGTCCATTTTCTCGTTACCCTTGGTAAAATTAAAACAAATTGGATGTAAAGTATTTTTTTTGTGAAAAAAAGTTAAATGTTCATTTTTTTTTTTAAGACTCTCATTTTGTCCTACTAAGGCCCTGGATAAAACCGAACTCTGCAGTGATATGGAATATTTTTTCAGGAGACTGCGCCTGAGGGAATACTTCAATGATACAGAAGATTCAGAAAACACTCGGACTGAAGGAAAAGGGATCCAACAACCAAGAAGAGGTCAGACTGGACACCTCTTCCTGGACGTAACCCTCATTTGGATAAATATATAGACTCATTCAGACATTTGATAAAATCCACCATCATAGCCACCAACAAGAGACAAGCATCCAACATCAGTGCCCAGGAGAGAAAGGCCATACAGTCTCTGAAAACCAACAAAGAAATCATCATTAAACCTGCTGACAAGGGAGGTGCAATAGTCATGATGAACACATCAGACTATATGAAGGAAGCAAACAGACAACTTACGGACACACGCTACTACAGAAAACTGGAGTCGGACCCTACACAGGACTATTACAAGGAACTAAGCAAGTTGGTATCTTGTCTGTCTGACAAATCCATAAGAGCTGATGACCTGATACCAGAAAGTCCAAGAACAGGGACGTTTTACATGCTTCCCAAAATCCACAAAGCTAGGAATCCAGGGAGGCCGATTATTTCATGTGTGGACACCCTTACTGAGCAGGTATCTGGATGGGTAGAGGGTATTCTTAAACCCCTGGTAAAGGATACACCCAGCTACATTCAGGACACAACTGACCTACTGAATAAACTAGCAGCAATAGGTCCCCTACCAGAAGGAACCATCCTGGCCACCATGGATGTGGAATCTTTGTACTCTAATATCCCACACCAGGATGGATTAAATGCCTGCAAAGTCTTCATGGGAAACACCGGGAATGATGCTGATTCTGTGGTGAAACTCACAAAATTCATCCTCACCCACAATTACTTTGAATTTGACAACAAGATCTATCTTCAGGAGACTGGCACAGCTATGGGAAGTAAAATGGCTCCACAGTATGCAAATTTTTTCATGGCCAAGCTTGAAAGCGACTTTTTGTCCTCATGTCCCATCAGGCCTCGGGCCTACTACCGCTACATTGATGACATTTTAATCATCTGGACGGAGTCTGAACAACAGCTAAAGGCGTTCCATGAACATTCAACCAATTTCATCCCACCATCACTTAACATTTAACTACTCCAGCACTGAAATTAACTTCTTAGACACCACCATTAAGCTAAAGAACAATGAAATAGAGACATCCCTGTATCAGAAGCCAATCGACCGTCTAACATACCTTAAATGGGAGTTTCCATCCAAAACACATAAAAAACTCTATTGTCTACTGTTATGTTTCGGTAGCTGAGGAGTGCAGGCAAAAAAGGCAATACGCCAGAGCAGTTGGAATCTATGAGATTGCAGTACCCTGACTAACCACAACAACTAGAGGCAGCCGTGGAGCGTTCCTACGTTGGTCCTAGACGCCTCGTCACAGCCTGAGAAACTAACTACACCTAAAGATAGAAATAGGAAAGCTATCTGCCCCTGAGCAGAACCCCAAAGATAATAGAAAGCCCCCAAACATGTAATGGCGGTTAGACAAGAAGAAATACAGACACAGACAGAAAATAGTATGAGCAAACGTTGGGGCCCAAACTAACTAAATAGAAAAGGATAGGAAGGGTACTTACTGCAATCCCAGAAAACCCTGAAAAGCACCAACTCTACTAATTTCAAAAACACCTGAGATCACACGACCTCTACCACCTAAATTAGTTCTCTGGTGTAACAAAATCAAAACAGCAGCCACTGAAAAAACTGGAAAAAGCAAAAGTATAAACATCAGTGGCTGAACTAAACTGAGAGGGCAAAAGCCCCCGGAGGGGACCCTGAAGGCCCCCACAGAAGTGCAGGACAAAATGCAAAAATCAAGCACAAAAACAAAAAGAAGAAAATGTCTTATCTGTTAGCAGGAGATGCAGACACGACACAGCAGGCTACAAAGGAAACAGGAATCAAGGATTCAGACCAGAACAATTGATCACCGGCAACCCTGATGGGAAGGTGACTCCCTTATATAAGACCAGTCAGTAACACCTGATTCCCAATCCTCACAATCTTCACTGGACAGACCAGCACCGCCTGTAACCACCAGAGGGAGCCTCTGCTCAGAACTCATCCCAAGCCCACTCACAACAGTCTACAGCCAAGCCATCAGATACAATCGTATATGTTCCAACCCTATGGATAGAGATGAACACCTTATTCGCCTCAGAAAGACCTTTTTGAACCAGGGCTACCATCCAAGAACAATTGAAAACCAAATTACAAGAGCCACCAGAATATCAAGGAATCACCTGCTACATTACAAAGCTAAAGAAGAAAATAACCGGGTGCCTCTAGTGGTCACCTACAATCCAAATCTGAAGATGCTAAGGGGAGCTGCACGGAAACTACAACCTTTACTACAAAAAGATGCCTGATTACAATCCATATTTCCAGACCCCCCACTACTATGTTTTAGGCAGCCCCCAAATCTAAGAAGCATCATTGTCAGAAGCTCCCTGTCCTCCCCAACAGCTGCAGGAACCTTTCCTTGAAACAAGAAGAAATGCAAAACCTGCCCATTTATAATGACCACGGACAAGATAAAGATCCCCAACTCACATCAGGACTACAAGATGCCAGGTACTTTCAGCTGCATCACATCTAATGTGGTGTACCTAATTATATGTACTAAATGTCCAACTGGGGGTCTGTATGTGGGAGAGACCGGGCAAAAACTGAGAACAAGGATGAATTCTCATCGCCACACAATAAGAGAAAAAAGAATGGATTTACCTGTGGCAAAACACTTTTGTATGCCCGGTCATAGCATGATGGATATGGAATTACTTGTATTAAAATCTAACTTCAAATCTGAGAAAGAAAGGTTTGGGAATATAAACTTATGATGACCTTTGACACTCTCAGTGCTGGAATGAATATATCACACGGATTCATGTCTTTCTACATCAATTAAGGAATCTGCTTCTCTGACCTTTTAGGGGCATCAAAACACAATAGCAGGCTCCAATCAGAGGGCAATAAAACTTTCACTCCTTATCTATGAACTGTTCCAATATTTATGTTCATCCCTCTGCCATAATGACAGTTCTGCTTCACGTCACTTGTCTTACCTATTGCATTATTCCTGTGTCCTGTTGTGTATAAATATGTGATTCTTCAGATTTTGTATTAGTCTTCGCCTGATGAAGAGACCTGAGTAGTCTCGAAAGCTTGCAATTTGTTACCATCTTTTCAGTTAGCCATTAAAAGGTATCAACCACTGAGGACTCTCAAGTCTAAATATTTTTCCTTTTTTTTTTTAGACATTCAAAAAATTCTTGTGACGCACCTGACGGGTTAATAAAGTTCTTGAATGTGGTTTTGAGTATCTTAAGGGGTGCAGTTTTTAGAATGATGTCACTTTCGGGTATTTTCTATCATATAGACCCCTCAAAGTGATTTCAAATGTGATGTGGGCCCTAAAAAAAAATGGTGTTGTAAAAATGAGAATTTGCTGTTTAATTTTTAACCCTTATAACTTCCTAACGAAAAAAAATTTTGGTTCCAAAATTGTGCTGATGTAAAGTAAACATGTGGGAAATGTTAATTATTAAGTATTTTATGTGACATATCTCTATGATTTAATCCCTTTACCCCCGAGGGTGGTTTGCACGTTAATGACCGGGCCAATTTTTACAATTCTGACCACTGTCCCTTTATGAGGTTATAACTCCGTAACGCTTCAATGGATATTCGCGATTCTGAGAATATTTTCTCGTGACATTTCGTACTTCACGTTAGTGGTAAAATTTCTTCGATACAACTTGCATTTATTTTTTGGAAAAAAACGGAAATATGGCGAAAATTTTGAATCTTTATTCCCTTAAAACAGAGAAATATGTCACACAAAATAGTTAATAAATAACATTTCCCACATGTCTACTTTACATCAGCACAATGTTGGAACCAAACTATTTTTTTGTTAGGAAGTTATAAGGGTTAAAAGTTGACCAGCGATTTCTCATTTTTACAACAAAATTTACAAAGACATTTTTTTAGGGACCTCCTCACATTTGAAGTCACTTTGAGGGGTCTATATGGCAGAAAATACCCAAAAGTTACACCATTCCTAAACTGCACTCCTCAAGGTACTCTAAACCACATTCAAGAAGTTTATTAACCCTTCAGGTGCTTCACAGGAGCTGAAGCAATGTGCAAGGAAAAAATTAACATTTAACTTTTTAGTCACAAAAATTAACTTTTACAAACATTTTTTTTATTTACACAAAGGTAAAAAGAGAAAATGGACAGATAAAGTTGTTGTGCAATTTCTCCTGAGTACGCCGATACCCCATATGTGGAGGAACCATTGTTTGGACACACGGCAGAGCTCAGAAGGGAAGGAGCGCCATTTGACATTTTCCAACCAAAATTGGCTAGAATTGAGATTGGACGCCATGTCGCATTTGGAGAGCCACTGATGTGCCTAAACAGTGGAAACTTCCACAAATGACACCATTTTTTGGAAAGTAGACCCCTCAAGGAACTTATCTAGATGTATGGGGAGAAATTTGAACCCCCCAAGTGCTTCACAGAAGTTTATAACGCAGAGCCATAAAAATAAAAAATCATAATTTCTTTCCACAAAAATTATAATTTTCGCTCCCAATTTTTTATTTTCCCAAGGGTAACAGTAGAAATTGAACCCCAAGAGTTATTGTGCAATTTGTCTGAGTACGCTGATACCCCATATGTGGGGGTAAACTACTGTTTGGGTGCATGTCAGAGCGCAGAAGGGAAGGAACACCGTTTGACTTTTTCAACGCAGAATTGGCTGGAATTGAGATCAGTCGCCATGTCACATTTGGAGAGCCCCTAATGTGCCTAAACAGTGGAAACCCCCCAATTCTAACTCTAACCCTAACCCCAATACACCCCTAACCCTAGTCCCAACCCTAACCATAACCCTAACACAAACCTAACCCTAACACACCCCTAACCCTAATCCCAACCCTAATCCTAAATTTAGCCCCAATCCTAACCCTTTCTTTAGCCCCAACTCTAAAGGCACTGCCACACTTAGCGATCACGACAACGACTTAACCTGGCGAGATCGCTAGTGCGATCGCTATGTGATCGCTAGTTAGATTCCAAACACAACTCATCAGCGATCTGTGATTCCAAATACATCTCATCAGCGATCTGTATAACGACCTCTGCGGTTGTTGTGAAAACCTAGTCCCACCTGCGATGCTGGTGAAGTCGTTCATAAAGGGTGTCACACTCAGCGTTTCAGGCTCACCAGCGGAACACCAACGACCAAAAAACGGCTCAGAACGTTCATAAGCGATCAACGACATCTCAGCAGGGGCCACATCGCTGCTACATGTCACACACAGTTAAGTCACTAACGAGATCGCTACTGCGTCATAAATAGTGACGCAGTAGCGATCTTGTTAGCGATCTCGCTTAGTGTGGCATACCTTTAACCCTAACCCTAATGGGAAAATGTAAATAAATACATTTTTTTAATTTTATTATTTTTCCCTAATTAAGGGGGTGATAAAGGGGTTTTTGATTTACTATTTATAGCGGATTTTATGATTGGCAGCAGTCACACGCTAAAAGACGCTTTTTATTGCAAAAAATAGTTTTTGCATCACCACATTTTGAGAGCTATAATTTTTGCACATTTTGGCCCACAGAGTCTTGTGAGGTCTTATTTTTTGTGGGACGAGTTGACGTTTTTATTGGTACCATTTTTGGCACATGACATTTTTTGATCGCTTTTTATTATGATTTTTGGGAGGCAGAATGAACAAAAACTAGCAATTCATGAATTTCTTTGGGGGGGGCGTTTATACCGTTCCGCGTGTGGTAAAATTGATAAAGTAGTTTTATTCTATGGGTTAGTACGATTACATCGATACCTCATTTGTATCTTTTTTTATGTTTTGGCGCTTTTATACAATAAAAACAATTTTATATAAAAAATTATTATTTTTGCATCGCTTTATTCTGCGAGCTATAACTTTTTCACTTTTTCGCTGATGATGCTGTATGGTGGCTCGTTTTTGCGGGACAAGATGACGTTTTTAGCGGTACCATGTTTATTTATATCCGTCTTTTTGATTGCGTGTTATTCCACTTTTTGTTCAGCGGTATGATGATAAAGCATTGTTTTTTGCTTTGTTTTTGTTTTTTTAAGGGGTTCACTAAAGGCGTTAACTAGTGAGGTGAGACAGCTTTATAGGGCGGGTCGTTACGGACGCGGCGATACTAAATATGTGTACTTTTATTGTTTTTTCTTTTTTTTATTTACATAAAGAAATGAATTTATTGGGGAATATTTATTTCTTTATTTAGGATTTTTTTTTACACGTTAATTTTTATTTTTTTTTACTTTGTCCCAGGGTGGGACCTCACTGTATAGTGTCAGATCACAGATCTGACACAGTGCACAGCACTGTGTTAGATCTGCAATCTCACAGGCAGTGCAGGAGGCTTCTCAGGCACTGAGAAGCCACCTCCCTGCAGGACCCGGAAGGACCCTGTAGCCACCTTGGATCCGGAGGCCTGCGGTGAGGAGGCCCTCGGAACAGCGCGACCACATCATGCTGTTCTGAGGGTCTCAGGGAAGCACGCAGGGAGCCCTCTCCCTGCGCGATGCTTCCCTATACCTATACCTATACTTCCCTTCCCATGTTTGATCGCAGTGTGCCGGGGGTTAATGTGCTGGGTGTCAGCTGTGATAATCAGCCCATGAGCGTGTCCGATCGCATGTGACGTACTATCCCGTCTATGGTCATATGGGTCCAGGTACCATGGACGGGATAGTACGTCTACAGTAATGTCAGAAAGGGGTTAAGGGCATGAAAATTCAAAGTTGGAAAATTGCAAAATGTTAAAAATTTTCGCCAAATTTCCGTTTTTTTCACAAATAAATGCAAGTCATATCAAAGAAATTTTACCACTACCATGAAGTACAATATGTCATGAGAAAACAATGTCAGAATCACCAGGATCCATGGAAGCGTTCCAGAGTTATTACCTCATAAAGGGACAGTGGTCAGAATTGTAAAAATTGGCCCGGTCATTAACGTGCAAACCACCCTCAGGGGTAAAGGGTTTAAAGAATATGTAGTCAATGTCGTAGTGACAGATATCTCAAAACATGTGCACACAGCATCTTTTTCAGGCAGACAAAAACATCTGTTTTTCAAGTGGAAGAGTTCTATAAAGCAATGAATAATAAACTATCATTTTTTGAATCTGTCACCCCATTTTAGCCATATGAGATAAAGATATCACTGAATAGTGTGTCCCATAACTAATCTATGGGTACCTATGATATCTCCTGACACCCCAATTTTCATGTAAAAATACCTTTGTAAAGTTCGTTTTCTAGAATGCAAATCCGTGCGGTCCGGTCCGATGGGCGGCGTTTTTTTTCTCACCCCCCCCGCTCCTCGGCTTCTCTTACGTATCGCCATCTGTGATTAGCACAGACGGCGTTCGGCTTGCCGCGATTGCGCTTTTCAAAATCCCTTCGGGCATGCGCAGTGTGCTTTGCCAAACAGTGGGCAAAGCATAAAATCATTACAGCGCATGAGCAACTATTTTCCTTAACTTTCCTTGCCCCGGAAATGACTGCTTGCCTTGGACTACTTCCGGGGCAAGGAAAGTGCAGGAAAATAGTTGCGCATGCGCTGTAATGATTTTATGCTTTGCCCACTGTTGGGCAAAACACACTGCGCATACACGAGGGGATTTTAAAAAGCGCAAGCGCAGCAAGCCGACAGTGAAGAAAAAAAAAGCTGCGTAGGGCAAGAATGGAGCCGGGGGGAGAAAAAAAACGCCGCCCATCGGACCGGACCGCACCGCACGGATTTGCATACTAGAAAACGAACTAAACAAAGATATTTTTACATGAAAACTGGGGTGTCAAGAGATATCATAAGTACCCATAGATTAGTTATGGGACGCACTATGCAATGATATCTTTATCTCATATGGCTAAAATGGGGTGACAGATTCCCTTTAAGACACCAGATCATGTTTTTAGCCTTCCCATTAACTTCTATTGCATAGTATTGAGCATCTTCCGAGTGGAAAAAGCCTGAAGAATGCTCTGCTCACTTCCTTTATTTTTTGTCATTTTTGGATACCTGAAGAAGATCAAAGAGGCTCGAAAAGAATACGAAGATTCTTTAAAAAGTTTTCTGAGCGATTTTTCAATCAGGTTTCAGACCCGACATCCAGGGCCGGCTCCAGGTTTTTATGGGCCCCGGGCGAAAGAGTCTCAGTGGGCCCCCTTAACACAGACCACGATTCATGATGCACAGATACTGCAGAGAAATATGGGTATAGCACAACGTCAAACACTTCTCTTCTTCCATTACATGACTGATACCTATTGTAAATTGTACAATAGCTCAAATGCCGCCAAATCCTCACAGCGCACAGTACAGACTGGACAGTACAGTCCTCCATACAAGATTATGGGCACCACATAGTCTCCCCCTCATCACCCATATAATACCCCATGCAGGATGTCACCCTGCCATCCCCCATATAATGCTCCATACAGAATACTGGACCCAATATAATGCTCCATACAGAATACTGGTCCACATATAATGCTCCAAACAGAATACTGGATCCAATATAATGCTCCATACAGCATACTGGACCACATATAATGCTCCATACAAAATATGGAGCTCTCCTCTACACTGTGCTGAATTCTGCACTGTTACGGCTCAGGAAAGGGCGCTGTGGAAAGACTCCCCATTATCATCATCATTGCCTGCCCATTATCATCATCATTTCCTCCCCATCATCATCATTGCCTGCCCATCATAATCATCATTGCCTCCCCATCATTATTATTATTATTATTATTATTATATAATATTTATTTCTATAGCACCATTGATTCCATGGTGCTGTACATGAGAAGGGGTTACATACAAATTACAGTATCACTTACAGTAAACAAACTAACAATGACAGACTGATACAGAGGGGAGAGGACCCTGCCCTTTCGGGCTTACATTCTACAGGATTGTGGGACAGGAGACAGCAGGTTAAGGGGTCGCAGCAGTTCCGGTGTTGGTTGAGGCGATATCTCCGGTAGTGGTGAGGAGGTAGCAGGGTCATTGCAGGCTGTAAGCTTTCCTGAAGAGATGGGTTTTCAGGTTCCGTCTGAAGGATCTGAATGAGTTTGATAGTCGGATGTGTTGGGGCAAAGAATTCCAGAGGATGGGGGATATTCGGGAGAAGTCTTGGAGGCGGTTGGGTGAGGAGCGAATAAGTGTGGAGGAGAGAAGGATGTCTTGGGAGGATCGGAGATTACGTGAGGGAAGATATCGGGAGATTAGTTCAGAGATATATGGAGGAGACAGATTATAGATGGCCTTGTAGGTCAGTATTAGTAATTTGAACTGGATACGCTGAGGGAATGGGAGCCAGTGAAGAGATTTGCAGAGGGGAGAAGCGGAGGAGTAGCGAGGAGAGAGGTGAATTAGTCGTGCAGCAGAGTTAAGGATGGACTGGAGAGGTGCGAGGGTGTTAGCAGGGAGGCCAGAGAAAAGGGTGTTGCAGTAGTCGAGGCGGGAGATGATGAGGGCGTGCACAATCATTTTAGTAGATTGAGGGTTGAGGAAAGGACGGATTCTTGAAATATTTTTGAGCTGAAGGCGACAGGAGGTAGAAAGAGCTTGGATGTGCGGTTTGAAGGACAGGGCAGAGTCAAGGGTTACTCCGAGGCAGCGGACTTCTGGTACGGGGGAAAGCGTGATGTCGTTAATTGTGGTAGATAGGTCAGGTAAGGAAGATCTGTGGGATGGGGGAAAGATTATGAGTTCAGATTTGTCCACATTTAGTTTGAGGAAGTGGGAGGAGAAGAAGGAGGATATGGCTGATAGACACTCCGGGATTCTGGATAGCAGAGAAGTGATGTCTGGGCCAGAGAGGTAGATCTGAGTGTCATCAGCGTAAAGGTGGTACTGGAATCCGTGGGACTTTATGAGTTGCCCCAGGCCAAGTGTATAGATTGAGAAGAGTAGGGGTCCTAGAACAGAGCCTTGGGGAACTCCAACAGAGAGAGGGTGGGACGAGGAGGTAGTGTGGGAGTGGGAGACGCTGAATGTGCGGTTGGAAAGGTATGAGGAGATCCAAGATAGGGCGAGGTCTTTGACGCCAAAGGAGGAAAGAATCTGTAGTAGAAGGCAGTGGTCAACTGTGTCAAAAGCAGAGGACAGGTCAAGAAGCAGGAGTATAGAGTATTGTCCGTTTGCTTTGGCTGTAAGTAGGTCATTAGTAATTTTGGTCAGGGCTGTCTCAGTGGAGTGATGGGGGCGGAAACCAGATTGTAGAGTGTCAAAGAGCAAGTTAGAAGAGAAGTGGTAGGAAAGCTCAGCGTGGACATGCAGCTCCAGGAGTTTGGAAGCGAATGGGAGCAGCGATATTGGGCGATAGCTGGACATAGCGGTTGGGTCGAGGGTTGGCTTTTTAAGGATAGGCGTGATTGTGGCATGCTTGAAAGCAGAAGGGAAGGTACCGGAAGTTAGTGATAGGTTGAAGAGGTGGGTTAGGGATGGAATAATAGTGGTGGTGAGGTTGGGGAGGAGGTGGGTTGGGATGGGGTCAAGTGCACAGGTTGTGAGGTGCGATTTGGAGAGAAGACAATTAAGCTCCCCTTCAGTTATATTGGAGAGGGAGGTTATGGGGTTAGGGCATTGGTCTGGTATACAAAGTGGTTGAGGTGGTTGAACAATGAAGACTTGCCTTGTTTGGTCGATCTTATTTTTGAAGTGTGTGGCAAAGTCCTCAGCAGAGATGAGGGAGGTAGGAGGGGGCAGTGGTGGGCGGAGGAGGGAGTTAAAAGTTTTGAATAACTGTTTGGGGTTGTAGGATAGGGAAGATACGAGGGTTGTGAAGTAGGCCTGTTTAGCAGAGGTGAGGGCAGATTTGAAAGAGAGTGTTGCTTGTTTGAATGCAGTGAAGTCGTCTTGCGAATTTGTTTTTTTCCAGCGCCGCTCTGTAATCCTGGACACTTGCCGGAGCTTTTTAGTGGTGTTATTGTGCCAGGGTTGTCTGTTGGTACGTCGCACTCTGCCATGAACGAGAGGGGCGACCGTGTCAATAGCCAATGTGAGAGTGGCATTGTAGAAAGCAGTGGCACTGTCTGTATCGTGGAGTGAGGATATTGATGCCAGTGAAAGAATAGAGTCAGAGAGTGTGTGGATGTCTAGGTGTGCAAGGTGTCTGCGGGGGTGCACGTGTTGCTGGACATGGGTGACAGGAGAGGAGGACAGGGATGAGAAAGTGAGTAGATGGTGGTCGGATAGAGGGAGAGGGGAGGTGGTGAAGTTAGATAGAGAGCAGAGGCGGGTGAAGACCAAGTCTAATGTATGACCATCCGTGTGGGTGGCTGAGGAGGACCACTGAGTAAGTCCAAAGGATGAAGTAAGGGACAGAAGTTTGGAGGCTGCTGACTGAAGGGTATCAGTGGGGATGTTGAAGTCACCCATGATGATGGTGGGGATGTCAGTGGAGAGAAAGTGAAGAAGCCAGGTAGTGAATTGGTCGATGAAGGCAGTGGTCGGGCCTGGAGGTCGGTATATGACGGCCACTTGGAGGTTGGAGGGAGAGTAGATGCGGACAGAGTGGACTTCAAAGGAAGGGAGGATTAGGGAGGGAAGAGGTGGGATTGTGTTAAAGTTGCAGTTAGAGGAAAGGAGAACACCCACTCCTCCACCATGTCTGTTTCCAGGGCGAGGAGTGTGGGTGAATTGGAGGCCACCGTAACACAGCGCATCATCATCATTGCCTCCCCATCATCATTGCCTCCCCATCATCATCATCATTTCCTCCCATCATCATCATTTCCTCCCCATTAATATCATCATCATCATTGCCTTCCCATTATCATTGCCTCCCCATCATCATCAGTATCATTGCCTCCCATTAATATCATCATCATCATTGCCTTCCCATTATCATTGCCTCCCCATTAATATCATCATCATCATTGCCTCCCCATTAATATCATCATCATCATTGCCTTCCCATTATCATTGCCTCCCCATTAATATCATCATCATTGCCTTCCCATTAATATCATCATCATCATTGCCTTCCCATTATCATTGCCTCCCCATCATCATCATCATCATCATTGCCTTCCCATTATCATTGCCTCCCCATTAATATCATCATTATCATTGCCTCCCCATTAATATCATCATCATCATTGCCTCCCCATTAATATCATCATCATTGCCTTCCCATTATCATTGCCTCCCCATCATCATCATAATCATCATTGCCTCCTCACCACCATCACTGCCTCTCCTCACCACCATCACTGCTCCCCCCACCACCATCACACATACAGCACCGCAGCACTCTCTCACATACACACACACCTCATCTGTCCGACGTCCGCGCCCTCTCTGCCACAGCCGGCCGCTAAATGATGACATCATTCAGCGGCGCTGCTGTGAGAGAGGAAGCGCTGGCGCAGGCGCCCCCTGGAGCCCAGAGCTGTGGCAGCGGAGGCACGGGGAGAGGTAAGTATTGCGGCGGCTGCTGCCGGGGCCCTGAGCAAGCGGGGGGGGCCCAGTGGCGGCGCTGGCACCGCTAACGGGCGCCGGGGTGCCCGACGCCGAGTGGGCCCCCCGCCTACTCAGGGCCCCGGCACTTGTCCGGGTATGCCGGATGCTGACGCCGGCCCTGCCTACATCCATAAAAATCCGGCTGAAAAATAAACCACGTGAATGCATCCTTCAGCCTTTTTCACACCACACTTTTCTGGTGGACTTGATGTAACCATTTTTATCCCCCCCCAAAAAAAAACCACCTTATTAAATGTATATGCTTATATTTACATAGAATACAATGGGAAAAATATGTCAAATGGGTATCAATTTGTGAACAATCAGTTTTATAGCATCTTGTAAACAAACGGATGAAAACACACACTGGTATGATTTTACATACTTTAACCCCGTCACCCACTCAAGCCTGTTTTCACCTTCATGGCCAGGCAAATTTTACAATTCTGACCAATATACAGTATGTGGTAATAACTCTGGAATGCTTTAACGGATTAAAGCGACACATTATACTTCATATTAGTGGTAAAATTTGTTCAATATGACTTGCATTTATTTGTGAAAAAAATGCAAATTTGGTGAAAATTTTGAAAATTTGACCAGCGATTTCTCATTTTTTCAACAAAATTTACAATACATTTTTTTAGGGAGCACATTGCATTTGAAGTCACTTTGAGAGTCTATATGACAGAAAATACCCAAAAGTGATACCATTCTAAACTGCAACCCTCAATGTGCTCAAAATCACATTCAAGAAGTTTATTAACCCTTCAAGTGCTTCACAGGAGCTGAATAAAAATGGTACTTTAGGCCCAATCTTTTTTATTTTCACAAAGGTAACAGAAGAAAATGTACCCCAAAATTTGCTATGCAATTTCTCCAGAGTTCACTGATACCCATATGTGGTCGAAAACTACTTTTGAGGCACAGTGCAAATCTAAGAAGGGAAGAAGAGTCATATTGGAGTTCAGATTTTGCTTGAATGGTTTGAGGGTGCCATGTCACATTGGCAGAGCCCCTGAGGTGCCAGTACAGCAGAAACCCCATAAGTGACGTCATTTTACAAACTACACCTCTCAATGAATTTATCTAGGGGTGCTGTGAGTATGTTAACCCAACATGTGCCTCACAGAAATTTATTTCCATTTGGCAGTGAAGAAAGAATAATTACATTTTTACTGCTAAAATTTTGTTTTAGCCCCAAATTTTACATTTTAACAAAGGGAAATGGGTAAAAATGGCACCAAAATTTGGCACACAATTTCTGCTGAACGTGGAAATACCCCATATGTGGCTGTACAGTACTGTATAGCCACACAGAAAGACTGTGGAGAGACAGAACGCCAATTGCCTCCTGAAGTGCAGATTTTCCTAGAATAGTTCACAGACTCCATATACAGAGCCCCTTAGTGCTAGACGAGCAGAATATCCCCTCAAGTGACCCCATTTTGGATATTATACCCATTTTGGAATCTATCTACACGTGTAGTGATGATTTGACTCCATGGACGTTTTCAGACACAAGCAGCAGTGGAAGTTGTAGTGCCCGTACATTGTAATGGCCAGTACACTGTAGTGCCCAGCTCACGCTTCTGGAGATATGTACCAGTAAATTAAGTGGTATCTCATCACTACAGAAATGTCAAACGTGGACACTAAATGTGCTTTAGGCACACTGTAGGGCTCAGAAGGGAGGGGCATTTGGATTTGGGAGTGCAGAATTTGCTGGATTTATTTTATTTATCGTATTTCCAGAGCCTTTGTACTACCAGTAACGTGGAAGCCCCTATATTTCCATTGTCAGAAGAAGGACCTGTGTAAGAACTTGCTATTTTGTGGATTGAGGTGAAGCTTTTATTGGGAACATTTTACATAACCTTTTGGATCACATTTATTCGGTGCTCTACGCTGAGCACTTACATCCCAGAATGACACGATTCAGATGAAACCCCTGAGGGATCCATTCACTATAATGAGGCAGCAGAGTTACTCTGGACTCCGTCAGGCCTCTGTTCAGTGTTGTTCCTTCTTTTCAGAGGTGCACAAAACTGTGGCCAGCGACACTTTTATACACATCTAAAAAGACGGACACCACAGGATCTTAGGCCAGATAACATCCAAAATGACTCCATCTGCCTCATTGTAGGAAATCTTCTGCCGGGGGTTCTATCTGAATCACGTATTTCAGAGATTTACACGAAAACCCTGGAGTAAGCGCTCAATGAAGGGTGCAGGTTAAATGTGAGCTGAGCCTTACTACAATTTTGGAAGGCAGAATGAACAAATCAACAGCAGGTGAAGAATTGGTTTTATTTTTTATGTTGTTCCTCGTGCGGTATAAGTAATATATAACTTTATTCTTCGGGTAGGTGCAATTTCAGCGATACCAGATTTACATAATTTTCTCATGTTCGGCTGCTTTCACACACTGAGGTTTTTTTTTTGCAAAAAAATAGTTTTTGTATCTTCAAATTTTGAGCTATAATTTTTACATATTTCAGCCAACAATCATGTGAGGGCTAGTCTTTTGCAGGACAAGTTGACATTTTTATTGGTACCATTTTCGGGCACATGACTTTTTTATTGCTTTCTATTCTGATTTTTGGAAGACAGAATAAACAAAAAACAGCAATTCAGAAATTGCTTCTTTTTTTATGTCATTCTGCATGTGGTAACATTGATAAGGCCCCTTTATTCTTCGGGTCAGTACAATTACATTGAAACCAGATTTATATACCGTATTTTTCGGACTATAAGATGCAAAGGACCATAAGACGCACTCCAAAATTTCAGAAGGAAAATGGGGAATATAATTAATGCGTCAAATGGGAGTCCGTCTTACAGTCCTGAATTCAGCTTACCTGGGGGATCGGCAGCACTGGTGGCAGTAGGAGTCTGGTGATTCATCCGGTAGTCCGACGCTGCAGGGCGACGATCTCACTCCCATCCCAGCCTGGTGCGGCTGGTTCGGTGGTGCGAGGGGTTCCGGGCTTTCACAAAATGTCACTTAATGCCTCGATGCTGTGGTCTCTGGGAAAATGGCCGCCGGAGGTGGGGCATGTGCAGATTGAGATCTTGGCAACGAGATCTCAGGAGCTGAGATCTCAATCTGCACATGCGCCATCTCCGGCGGCCATTTTCCCGGAGGCCAGATTAATTCCCAAAGGTGCAGATTGAGATCTCAGCAGTGAGATCTCGTCCCGCCTCCGGCGGTCATTTTCCTGGAGGCCACAGCATCGAAGCAATAGAAGTACGGGGGCTTCGGGCTTTCACAAAAAGTCGCCGGAGCCCCCACACCACCGAAACTGCTGTGCCAGCAGCACCAGACTGGGATGGTAGCGAGATCATCTTCCTGCAGAGTCGGACCACCGAAAGAATCGCCCGACTCCTGCTGCCACCACGCTAACTGTAAGTACATTCCGACTATAAGACGCACCCCCGTTTTCCCAAAAAACTTTTTGGGAAAAAAGGTGCGTCTTATAGTCCGAAAAATACAGTAATTTTTTAATGTTTTGGGGCTTTTACACAATAAAAACTATTTTATATTAAAAAAAATAATAATTTTTGCATCGCTTTATTCGGAGAGCTATAACTTTATTTTTCCACTGATGGAGCTGTGTGATGGCTTGTTTTTTTTGCGGGACAAGATGACGTTTTCAGCTGTACCATGTTTATTTACATTCGTCTTTTTTATCTCATTTTATTCCACTTTTTGTTCAGCAGTATAATGAAAAAGCATAGTTTTTTTACTTGTTATTTTCAGTGTTCAATAAAGGGGTTAACTAGTGGGACAGTTTTATAGGTTGGATCGTTCCGGATACAGCGATGCCAAATTTGTTTTTTTACCATAAAAATACAAATTTATGCATACAATATATGTTTATTTTTTATTATGTTGTGATTTTTTTTTTAAATATATTTTTACAATTTTTATTTTTACTTTTTTTACTTAGTCACTCTATGGGACTTTCACTTTTTGTAGTCTGATCACTTTATAAAGTATTACAAAGCACTAGCATTGCAATGCTTTATACCTGTCACTGCTGCACTGACAAACGCTTGTTTTACCATGCAGTGCGCATCATTTAACAAGCTTACTAGTCCTGGTGACCTTGATGTCACGACATGGGGTCACGGTGGCAAAAATCGTACCCTCGCAATGACGTCGTGGGGGCGCCGATTGGAGAGGAGAGGGAGCCCCCTTCCTCTCCCTGACTACTAAATGCTGCAATCTATACAGATCGTATCATTTAGGGGTTAAATCGCCGGGAGAGGTGCGGGCACCGCTCATGGCACAGATTCGCTAAACACCGTGCAGCAATCGAGCACGCACAGAGACTGTGAGAGTAAAATCGACCAAGATGTATCATACGTCCAAAGTCGGGAAGCCGTTCCCAACATGGACGTATGGATGCATCTAAGGACGTGAAGGGGTTAAACAACCTGATGAAAAAAGAGAGTGTTTTTATTACACTGCAGCACATGGAAGATGGATGTAAACATATTGTCACATGTTTGCAGTGAGTTTTTTTCAGCCATTTTTTTTCTTTCAGAAAAGAAGTCACAACGGTATGAAAGTAGCTTCAATAAAAACAAATGTGAGCATCAAAGTGGGCATATAGGATTTTATTTAGATGATTAAATGACTCTAGGCCACTAATACCACTCTGTCAGACACACAGATAGTGATGCATCAAATTCAGTTCACTACAGGCTGGTCCAATAGGTTCTGGGCATAAGAGCTGGCATTAAGATTGGCAGAAAGCCAATTATAATTATTTTTATTTCTATAGTACCAACATATCCAGCAGCACTTTACATTTTAGAGGGGACTTATACAGATGATAAAGACAGTACAGAGTAAACACATAGTTCAATGTTGTGAATAGGCTGGAAATGAGTTCTGAGCAGAAGCTCCCTCTGGTGGTTACAAACGGTACTGGACTGTCCAGTGAAGATTGTGAGGATTGGGAATCAGGTGTTACTGACTGGTCTTATATAAGGGAGTCACCTCCCATCAGGGTTGCCGGTGATCAATTGTTCTGGTCTCAATCCTTGATTCCTGTTTCCTTGGTAGCCTGCTGTGTCGTGTCTGAATCTCCTGCTAACAGATAAGACATTTTCTTCTTTTTGTTTTTGTGCTTGATTTTTGCATTTTGTCCTGCACTTCTGTGGGGGCCTTCAGGGTCCCCTCTGGGGGCTTTTGCCTCTCAGTTCAGTTCAGCCACTGTTGTTTGTACATTTGCTTTTTCCAGTTTTTTCAGTGGCTGCTGTTTTGTTTTTGGTTACACCAGAGAACTAATTTAGGTGGTAGAGGTTGTGTGATCTCAGGTGTTTTTGAAATTAGTAGAGTTGGTGCTTTTCAGGGTTTTTTGGGATTGCAGTAAGTGCCCTTCCTATCCTTTTCTATTTAGTAAGTTTGGGCCCAACGTTTGCTCATACTATTTTCTGTCTGTGTCAGTATTTCTTCTTGTCTAACCGCCATTACATGTTTGGGGGCTTTCTATGTTCTTTGGGGATCTGCTCCGGGGCAGATAGCTTTCCTCTTTCTATCTTTAGGTGTAGTTAGTTTCTCAGGCTGTGACGAGGCGTCTAGGACCAACGTAGGAACGCTCCATGACTGCCTCTAGTTGTGGTGGTTAGTCAGGGTACTGCAATCTCATAGTTTCCAACTGCTCTGGTGTATTTCCTTTTTTGCCTGCTCTCCTCAGTTACCAAATCATAACAGTTCAACAGATACCAAGAGGAATGAGGGCTCTGCTCGTAGGCTTACAATCTATAAGGAAATAGGGGAGACACAAAAGGTCAAAGGTAAAAAGTGCTTGTGTCGTATGGTCCAGCCATCTATACAGTAACATAACGTTGCATGAACCAGTCACCAGCCAGTATCTGAATAAGTAGATACAAAGTGATATTAAGTGCATGGACAGTGTGTAAACAGATGCTACGAGGGACCAGCTTTGGCAGAAAATTTTAGAAGGGCAAAAACTGGAATAGTTACAAAAGTGAGGTGAGGTGACAGGCCAGTCTAATGAAGTGCGTTTTTAGGGCACGCTTAAAACTGTGGGTATTGGGTACTGATCAAATTGTCCTAGGTAGCGCATTCCAGAGAAGCAGCGCAGCATGCGAGAAGTTTTGGAGACGGGAGTGGGAGGTTCTGATTTTAGAGGGTGTTAGTCTTAGGTCATTAGCATAAGAGAGGGCAAGGATAGGGTGATAGACAGAGATAAGGGAGATGTTAGGGTGGTACAGAACTGTGGAGAGCTTAGTGAGTTAGAGTGTAATAAGCTTATATTGGACTCTGTAGCGGATGGGTAACCAGTGAAACTGCTGGCACAGGTTAGAGGCATCGTGTAGCGGTTAAAGAGGAATATGAACCTGGCTGCTGCAATCAGGATGGATTGGAGAGGGGAGGGTTTAGTAAGATGAAAATCGATTAGTAGAGCGTTGCAGTAGTCCAGACGAGAATGAATAAGAGCAATGGTTAGAGTTTTTCCAGAGTCAAAGGTAAGAAAAGGTTGAATTCTAGAGATGTTTTAGAAGTGTAGCAACACTAGCAAGCATGAGCAAGCAAGTGATTGGATGTGGGTAGTGAAGGAAAGATCTGAGTCAAATATAATATACTGTATAGAGGGTGTGCTGCAGGGGAGTAATGGTAGAACCACACATGAAAATGGCAATATTGGGTTTAGAAAGGTTAGTAGAGGGGGGAAACACAAGGAGTTCAGTTTTTGACATATTCGGTTTTAGACAGACGGAGGACATAATGTTGGAAACAGCAGAATGACAGTCACTGGTATTTTTTAGAAATGCAGGGAGGTGATGTCAGAAGACGATGTGTATAATTGGGTGTCATCAGCATATACATGGTACTGAAACCAAATCTACTGATGGTTTGTCCAATAGTGCCAGTATATAAGGAGAAGATGAAAACCTGAAATTGAGCCCTGAGGAACCCTTACAGTAAGGGGAAGAGGAAAAGAGGAGGAAACAGCAAAAGATACAGTGATGGAGATGTCAGAGAGATTGGGGAAAAACCAGGAGATAGCAGTGTCCGTGAGGCTGATCGCGCAGAGCATAGTGAGGAGGAACTGATGATCCACCGTGTCAAATGCTGCAGAAAGATCCAGGAGAATCAGCATGGAGTAATGATCATTAGATTTAGTTGTTAGTAGATCATTAGACTCTAGTAAGAGCAGTTTCAGTTGAATATAAAGAGTGGAAATTTTAAAAGGGACAAGAATAGCACTATATGAGACATAGCAGATTACATGGAGTATACCAAACATTCCAGTTTAGAAATGAATGGGAGATTAGAGACAGTTCTGTAGTTAGCAGCAGCCTAGTTCTAGTTGAGGGATGTTTTTTTAAGTAATGGGTGTATGCTGGCATGTTTGAAAGAAGAGGGAAAAATCAGATGAGAGAGGTTACATATTTTAGTTAGATGAGTGACGACATGAACTGAAGAAGATATGAGGAAATAGGGTCACTGGTGCAGGTAGTACAGCGAGAAGATGTTTCAAAGACAGAAAGTGAATTAGATGAAGCACAGGAGGGAAGAGAATGTATAATATTAGGGGACAGGGAGAAAATTTCCTGTCGGACACGGTCAATTTTTTCTTTGAAAAAATTGGCCATATCATCACTGCTGTGATTGCTGTTGGGCCTGAACTCTTAGGGTATGTTTCCATGGTCCGTACTGGCAGCACTTTGGACGCAGCACATGTCCAAAGTGCTGACGGCTTTTGTACGCACAGTGATTCCACATGTGTTCATTGAGCAATGCATCCTATACATAGGACTGTGATATTTATCTTGCGGAGACTGAGCATCTCCGCAAGATAAATAGACATGCTGCGGTCTAGAAAGACGCGCAGCATGTGTGTATACGCAAGGAAGCCGGAGGCGTCCCTGCTCGCATAGTGGAGATGAGATTTCATAAAATCCCATCCACTATGCTGTAACATCTGGCCCTTGCGGACTGAACGTGGAACATACCCTTAGACTGAGGAGGGAATGAAAAGTGTCAAAGAGACATTTAGGATTGGTTAGTGGGGTGATGAGGGAGTTGAAGTAAGCTTGTTGAAGTGGTGGAGTGCAGAGTTATCTGTTTTAAGCATCAACTTATAATGACCGAAATGTTCAGGCAGAATGGATTTTCTCCACAGACATTCGGCACACCTGGAGCACCGTTGTAGAAAACATGTTTGCAGAGTGTGCCAGGGTTACTATTGTCTGTGACAAGTTGTTCCATGTGTATGATGTACAGCTTCATCCAGGGCACTTTGCAGTGTCTCATTACACAGTTTCAGAGCAGTCAGGACATAATAGGTAGGAGATTGAGGCCAAAGATGACTGCAAATTCTTCATAAGTTTCTGAGTATTTATGGCATGTGTATTCCTATAATAGTGGTAAGTGGGGTTGTCTTGAGGGGGGTGACAGTTTATGACATAGAATGAAAGAATTTGTTGTAAGAGAATGGGAGATAGTAAAATAATGCACTGAGCAGTGTCAGGAGTAGATTAGGTCCAGCGTATTCCTGTAGGAGAGTTAGTAAGCTTTGAAAGGCCAAGAGAGGAGGTTGGAGATTAAAAATGAGTGGCATATGGGATCTTTAACCCCTTTCTGCCATCAGATGTACTATTCCGTCCATGTGCCCTGGGACTTAATTCCCATGGACGGAATAGTACCTCATATGTGATCAGCCGTGCTCACGGGGGGAGCACGGCCGATCGCGGCCGGGTGTCAGTTGATTCTCAAACATGATCGCAGCGTTCCGATGGCATAGGGAAGCATCCCTGCGTGCTTCTCTGAGACCCTCAGAACAGCGCGATGTGATTGCATTGTTCTGAGCGCCTCCTCCCGGAGGTCCCCCGGATCCAAGATGGCCACGGGGTCCTTTCGGGTCCTGCAGGGAGGTGGCTTGTCAGTGCCTGCTGAGAGCAGTCGCTGGCAAGCCTCCTGCACTGCCTGTCAGATCGCTGATCTGACACAGTGCTCTGTAAAGTGTCAGATCAGCGATCTGACACTATACAGTGATGTCCCACCCGGGGACAATGTAAAATCTAAAAAATAAACATGTGTAAAAATATATTAAAAAAATCCCTAAACAAATAAATAGAAATTTTTTTTTTTCCAATAAACACATTATTATGTAAATAAAAAAAATAAAAGTACACATATTTAGTATCGCCGCGTCCGTAACGACCCGCCCTATAAAACTGTCCCAGTAGTTAACCCCTTTAGGGAACACCTTAAAAAAAAAAAACAAGGCAAAAAAAACAATGCTTTATCATCATACTGCCGAACAAAAAGTGGAATAACGCGATCAAAAAGACAGAAAGATGTACCGCTGAAAATGTAATCTTGTCCTGCAAAAAACAAGCTGCCTTACAGCATTATTAGCAAAAAAATAAAAAAGTTAAAGCTCGCAGAATAAAGTGATGCAAAAAAAAAATAATTATTTTTTATATAAGTTTTTATTGTATAAAAGTGCCAAAACATAAAAAAAAGATACAAATGAGGTATCACTGTAATCATACTACCCCGAAGAATAAAACTACTTTATCAATTTTACCACATGCGGAACGGTATAAACGCCCCTCCCAAAAGAAATTCGTGAATTGCGGGTTTTTGTTCATTCTGCCTCCCAAAAATCGTAATAAAAAGGGATCAAAAAATGTCATGTGCCCAAAAATGGTACCAATAAAAACGTCAACTCATCCTGCAAAAATTAAGACCTCACATGACTCTGTGGGCCAAAATATGCAAAAATTATTTTTTGCAATAAAAAGCGTCTTTTAGCTTGTGACAGCTGCCAATCATACAAACCCGCTATAAATAGTAAATCAAACCCCCCTTTATTATCCCCTTACTTAGGGAAGAATAATGAAATTAAAAAAATGTATTTACTTTCATTTTCCCGTTAGGGTTAGGTTTGTGGTTAGGGTTATGGTTAGCGCTTGAATTAGGGTTGGAGTTACAATTGGGGGGTTTCCACTGTTTAAGCACATTAGGGGCTCTCCAAACGTGACATGACGTCTGATCTCAATTCCAGCCAATTCTGCGCTGAAAAAGTCAAATGGTGCTCCTTCCATTCCGAGCTCTGCCATGCGCCCAAACAGAGGTTTACCCCCCATATGGGGCATCAGCGTACTCAGGACAAATTGCACAATAACTCTTGGGGTCCAATTTTTTCTGTTACCCTTGGGAAGTAAAAAATTGGGGCAAAAATATCATTTTTGTGTAAAAAAAACATGATTTTATATTTTCATGGCTCTACGTTATAAATTTCTGTGAAGCACCTGGGGGTTCACAGTTCTCCCCACACATCTAGATAAGTTCCTTGGGGGGGTCTAGTTTCCAAAATGGGGTCACTTGTGGAGGGTTTCCAATGTTCAGGCACATCACGGTCTCTCCAAGCACGACATGGCGACCGAACTCAATTCCAGCCAATTTTGCGTTGAAAAAGTCAAACGGCGCTCCTTACCCTCCATGCTCTGCCATGTGCCCAAACAGTGGTTTACCCTCACATATGGGGTATCGGCGTCCTCAGGACAAATTGCACAATAACTTTTGTGGTCTTGTTACCCTTGGGAAAATAAAAATTATGGGCGAAAAGATCATTTTTGTGGAAAAAATGATTTTTGAATTATTTGGCTCTACGTTATAAACTTCTGTGAAGCCCTTGAGGGTTCAAAGTGCTCACCACACATCTAGATAAGTTCCTTGAGGGGTCTAGTTTCCAAAATGGTGACATTTGTGGGGTGTTTCCACAGTTTCGGCACATCAGGGGCTCTCCAAACGCGACAAGGCATCCAGCCAATTCTGCGTTGGAAAAAGTCAAACGGCACTTCTTCCCTTCCAAGCTCTGCCATGCAGCCAAATAGTGGTTTACCCCCACATGTAGGGTATCAGCGTACTCAGGACAAATTGCACAACAACTTTTGGGGTCCAATTTCTCTTGTTACCTTGGCAGGGCCGGCGTCAGCACCTGGCACACCCGGGCAAGTGCCGGGGCCCTGAGCAGGCGGGGGGGGGCCCACTCGCCGTCTGGCACCCTGGCGCCCGTTAGCGATGTCAGCGCCGCCACTGGGCCGCCCCACTTGCTCAGGGCCCCGGCAGCAGCCGGCGCAATACTCACCTCTCCCCGTGCCTCCGCTGCCGCAGCTCCGGGCTCCAGGAGGGCCTGCAGGACGCCGGCGCTTCTTCTCACAGCAGCGCCGCTGAATGACGTCATCATTCAGCGGCCGGCTGTGGCAGTGAGCGCGCGGACGCCGGACAGGTGAGATGTTTGTGTGTCTGTGTATGTGTCTCTGTGTGTATCAGTGTGTGTGTGTATGTAGTGCGGTGCTTTGTGTGTGTGTGTCTGCTGTATGTGTGATGGTGGTGGGGGGAGGGCAGTGATGATAATGATGGGGAGGCAATGATGATTGATGATGATGGACAGGCATTGATGATGATGGGCAGGCATTGATGATGATGGGCAGGCAGTGATGATGATGGGGAGGCGATGATGATGATGGGGAGGCAATGATGATGATGGGGAGGCGATGATGATAATGGGCAGGCGATGATGATGATGGGCAGGCAATGATATTGATGGGGAGGAAATGATTTATGGGCAGGCATTGATGATGATGGGCAGGCATTGATGATGATGGGCAGGCAGTGATGATGATGGGGAGGCGATGATGATGATGGGGAGGCGATGATGATGATGGGGAGGTGATGATGATAATGGGCAGGCGATGATGATGATGGTCAGGCAATGATATTGATGGGGAGGAAATGATGATTATGGGCAGGCATTGATGATGATGGGCAGGCATTGATGATGATGGGCAGGCAGTGATGATGATGCGGAAGCGATAATGATGATGATGGGGAGGCGATGATGATGATGGGGAGGCGATGATGATAATGGGCAGGCAATGATGATGATGGGCAGGCATTGATGATGATGGGCAGGCAATGATGATGATAATGGGCAGGCAATGATGATGATGGGCAGGCAATGATGATGATAATGGGCAGGCAATGATGATGATAATGGGGAGTCTTTCCACGGCGCCCTTTCCTGAGCCGTAACAATGCAGAACGCAGCACAGCGCAGAGAGCTCCATATTTTGTATGGAGCTTTATATGGGGACCAGTATCCAGTATGGAGCATTATATTGAGTCCAGTATTCTGTATGGAGCATTATATGGGGGATGGAGGGGTGACATCCTGCATGGGGTAATATATAGGTGATGAGGGGGAGACTATGTGGTGCCCATAATATTGTATGGAGGACTGTACTGTCCAGTCTGTACTGTGCGCTGTGAGGATTTGGCGGTTTTTGAGCTATTGTACAATTTAAAATAGATATCACTCATGTAATGGAAGAAGTGAAGTGTTTGACATTGTACTATACCTATATTTCTCTGCAGTATCTGTGCATCATGAATCGTGGTCTGTGTTAAGGGGGCCCACTGAGACTCTTTCGCCCGGGGCCCATAAAAACCTGGAGCCGGCCCTGACTCTTGGGAAAATAAAAATAACATTTTTGTGGAAAAATTATGATTTTATATTTTTACAGCTCAACGTTATAAACTTCTATGAAGCACTTGGGGGTTCAAAGTGCTCAGCACACATCTAGGTAAGTTCCTTAGGGGTTCTACTTTCCAAAATGGTGTCACTTGGGGGTTTCCACTGTTTAGGCGCATCAGGGGCTCTCCAAACGCAACATGGCGTTCAATCTCAATTCCAGCCAATTTTGCATTGAAAAGTCAAACGGTGCTCCTTCCCTTCCGAGCTCTGCCGTGCACCCAAACAGTGGTTCCCCCTCACATATGGGGTATCAGCGTACTCAGGACTTTTGCAGTCCAATTTATTCTGTTACCCTTGGTAAAATAAAAAAAATTGGATCTGAAGTAAATATTTTGTGAAAAAAAAGTTAAACATTCCAAAAATTCCTGTGAAGCACCTGAAGGGTTAATAAACTTCTTGAATGTGGTTTTGAGCACCTTGAGGTTTGCAGTTTTTAGAATGGTGTCACTTTTGGGTATTTTCTATTGTATAGACCCCTCACAGTGACTTGAAATGTGATGTGGTCCCTAAAAAAAAAAAAGTGTAAAAATGAGAAATCGCTGGTCAACTTTTACCCTTATAACTTCCTAACAAAAATATGTTGTTTCCAAAATTGTGCTGATGTAAAGTAGACATGTGGGAAATGTTGTTTAGTAACTATTTTCTGTGACATATTTCTCTGTTATAAGGGCATAAAAATTCAAAGTTTGAAAATTGCAAAATTTTCGCCATATTTATGTTTTTTTCATAAATAAACGCAACTCAAATCGAAGAAATTTTACCATTAACATGAAGTACAATATGTCACGAGAAAAAAATCTCAGAATAGCCAAGATCCGTTGAAGCGTTCCAGAGTCATAACCTCATAAAGGGCCAGTGGTCAGAATTGTAAAAATTGGCCCGGTCATTAACGTGCAAACCACCCTTGGGGATTAAGGGGTTAAAAGCCAGAATGTTAACCCTTCACGTTCTTCGATATAACTTGAAAAAACACAAATATGGCAAAAATTTTGAAAATTTTGCAATTTTTAAACTTTGAATTTTTTTTCCCTTAAAACAGAGAAATATGTCACACAAAATAGTTAAGAAATAACATTTCCCACATGTCTACTTTACATCAGCACAATTTTGGAACCAAAATTTTTTTGTGTTAGGAAATTATAAGGGTTAAAAGTTGACCAGTGATTTCTCATTTTTACAACAAAATTTACAAAGCCATTTTTTTAGGGACCACCTCACATTTGAAGTCACTTTGACGGGTCTATATAGCAGAAAATACCAAAAAGTGACACCATTCTAAAAACTGCATCCCTCAAGGTACTCAAAACCACATTCAAGAAGTTTAATAACCCTTCAGCTGCTTCATAGGAGCTGAAGCAACGTGGAAGGAAAAAATTTATATTTAACTTTTTAGCCACAAAAATGATCTTTTACAAACTTTTTTTTATTTTGACAAGGGTAAAAGGAGAAAATGGGCAGATAAAGTTGTTGTGCAATTTCTCCTGAGTACGCCAATACCCTATATGTGGGGGAAAACCACTGTTTGGGCACACGGCAGAGCTCGTAAGGGAAGGAGCGCCGTTTGACTTTTTCAAACTAAAATTGGCTGGATTTGAGATTGGACGCCATGTCGTGTTTGGAGAGCCCCTGATGCGCCTAAACAGTGGAAACCCCCCACAAGTGACACCATTTTGGAAACTAGACCCCCTAAGGAACTTATCTAGATCTGTTGTGAGCACTTTGAACCCCAAAGTGTTTCACAAAAGTTTATAATGCCTGGGTGTGAAAAAAAAAAACAACAATTTTCCACAAAAATGATTTTTTAGTCCCAAATTTTTGATTTTTCCCAAGGAAATTGGACCCCAAAAGTTGTTGTCCAATTTGTCCTGAGTACGCTGATACCCCATATGTGGGGGGGGGAAACTGTTTGGGCGCACGGCAGGGCTTGGAAAGGAAGCAGTAACGTTTTGGAATGCAAACATTGATGGGGGTCATGTTCCGTTTGTAGTGCCCCAGATGAGCCTAAACAGTGGAAACCCCCACAAATGACCCCATTTTGGTAGCTAGACCCCCTAAGGAACTTATCTAGCTCTTTGGTGAGCACTTTGAACCCCAAGTGCTTCACACAAGTTTATAATGCCCGGGCATGAAATAAAAAAATCCTATTTTTTTCCCACAAAAATTATCTCTTAGTCACTATTTTTTTATTTTCCCATAGGTAACAGGAGAAATTGGACCTCAAAAGTTGTTGTCCAATTTGTCCTGAGTACGCTGATACCCCATATGTGGGGGGAACCACAGTTTGGGCGCATGGCAGTGCTCGGAATGGAAGGAGCACCATTTGACTTTTTCCAACCAAAATTGGCTGGAATTGAGATTGGACGCCATGTTGCATTTGGAGAGTCCCTGATGTGCCTAAACAGTGGAAACCCCCCACAAGTGACCCCATTTGGGAAACTAGACCCCTAAGGAACTTATCTAGATCTTTGGTGAGCAATTTGAACCCCCAAGTGCTTCACACAAGTTTATAACGTAGAGCCGTAAAATTAAAAAATCATATTTTTTCCACAAAATTGATCTTTTCACCCCAATTTTTATTTTCCCAAGGGTAACAAGACTCCAAAAGTTATTGTGCAATTTGTCCTGAGTACGCTGATACCCCATATGTGGGGGTAAACCACTGTTTGGTTGCATGGCAGAGTTTGGAAGGGAAGGAGCGCGGTTTGACTTTTTCAAAGCAGAATTGGCTGGATGTCGTGTTTGGAGAGCTCCTGATCTGCCTAAACAGTGGAAAACCCCCACATATGACACCATTTTGGAATCTAGACCCCTCAAGGAACTTATCTAGATGTGTGGTGAGCACTTTGAACCCCAAAGTGCTTCACAGAAGTTTATAACGTACAGCCGTAAAATAAAAAATCCTTTTTTTTTTTACAAAAATGATTTTTTCGCCCCCAATATTTTATTTTCACAAGGGTAACAGGAGAAATTGAACCCCAAAAGTTGTTGCCCAATTTGTCCTGAGTACGCTGATACCCAATATGTGGGAGTAAACTACTGTATGGGCGCACGTCGGGGCTCGGAAGGGAAGTAGTGACGTTTTGGATTGCAGACTTTGATGGAATGGTCTGGGGGCGTCATGTCGCATTTGGAGAGCCCCTGATGTGCCTAAACAGTGGAAACCCCCACAAGTGACCCCATTTTGGAAAATAGACCCCACAAGGAACTTATCTAGATGTGTGGTGAGCACTTTGAACCCCGAAGTGCTTCCCAGAAGTTTATAACGTACAGCCGTAAAAATAAAAAATCCTTTTTTTTTTTTACAAAAATGATTTTTTCGCCCCCAATATTTTATTTTCACAAGGGTAACAGGAGAAATTGGACCCCAAAAGTTGTTGTCCAATTTGTCCTGAGTACGCTGATACCCAACATGTGTGAGAAAACGACTGTATGGGTGCACGTCTGGGCTCGGAAGGGAAGTAGTGACGTTTTGGATTGCAGACTTTGATGGAATGGTCTGGGGGCGTCATGTCGCATTTGGAGAGCCCCTGATGCGCCTAAACAGTGGAAACCCCCACAAGTGACCCCATTTTGGAAAATAGACCCCACAAGGAACTTATCTAGAAGTGTGGTGAGCGCTATGAAGCCCCAAGTGCTTCACAGAAAATTTATAACATACAGCCGTAAAACAAAAAAAATCATTTTTTTTTTTACAAAAATGATTTTGTCGCCCCAGTTTTTTATTTTCCCAAGGGTAACAGAAGAAATAGGACAAATTGCACAATAACTCTTGTGGTCCAGAGTACGCTGATACCCCATATGCGGGGGTAAACTACTGTTTGGGCGCATGGCAGAGCTTAGAAGTGAAGGAGCACCGTTTGACTTTTTCAACGCAGAATTGGCTGGAATTGAGATCAGACGCCATGTCACATTTGGAGAGCCCCTGATGTGCCTAAACAGCAGAAACCCCCCAATTCTAACTCCAACCCTAACCCCAACACACCCCTAACCCTAGTCCCAACCCTAACCACAAACCTAACCCTAACACACCCCTAACCCTAATCCCAACCATAACCCTAATACTAACTTTAGCGCCAACCCTAACCCTAACTTTAGCCGCAACCCTAACCCTAATGGGAAAATGGAAATAAATACATTTTTTTAATTTTATTATTTTTCCCTAACTAAGAGGGTGATAAAGGGGGGTTTGATTTACTATTTATAGCGGGTTTTTGTGATTGGCAGCTGTCACGCTAAAAGACGCTTTTTATTGCAAAAAGTAGTTTTTTGCATCACCACATTTTGAGAGCTATAATTTTTGCATATTTTGGCCCACAGAGTTATGTGAGGTCTTATTTTTTGCGGGACGAGGTGACGTTTTTATTGGTACCATTTTTGAGCACGTGACATTTTTTGATCGCTTTTTATTTCGATTTTTGGGAGGTTAGAATGAACAAAAATCAGCAATTCATGAATTTCTTTTGGGGGAGGCGTTTATACCGTTCCACGTGTGGTAAAATTGATAAAGCAGTTTTATTCTTCGGGTCAGTATGATTACGGCGATACCTCATTTATATCATTTTTTTATGTTTTGGCGCTTTTATAGAATAAAAACAATTTTATATAAAAAAAATCATTATTTCTGCATGGCTTTATTCTGCGAGCTATAACTTTTTAATTTTTTCGCTAATGATGCTGTATGATGGCTCTTTTTTTGCGGGACAAGATGACGTTTTCAGCGGTACCATGTTTATTTATATCGGTCTTTTTGATCGCGTGTTATTCCACTTTTTGTTCGGCGGTATGATGATAAAGGATTGATTTTTTGCTTAGTTTTTTTTTTTTTTTTTTTAAGGGGTTCACTAAAGGGGTTAACTAGTGGGACAGTTTTATAGGGGGGGTCGTTACGGACGCGGCGATACCAAATATGTGTACTTTTATTGTTTTTTTTTTTTTTATTTACATGAAGAAATTAATTTATTGGGGAATATTTTTTTTTTTTTTATGATTTTTTTGTACCACTTTTTATTTTTTTTACTTTGTCCCAGATTGGGACATCACAGTATTTTATCAGATCACTAGTGTGACAGTGTGCACAGCACTCTGTTACACCAGCGATCGCTCTGGCATCGCTGCAGGCTTCCTCAGCGCCTGCTCTCAGCAGGCGCTGAGGAAGCCGCCTCCCTGCAGGACCCCAGCGCCATACTGGATCCGGGGACCTGGAGGGAGGACGGACTCTCGGAACAGCGCGACACATCGCGCTGCTCTGAGGGTCACAGGGGAGCGCGCAGGGAGCCCCCACCCTGCGCGATCCTCCCCTGTGCCCCGGGTACACCGCGATCATGTTTGATCGCGGTGTGCCAGGGGTTAATGTGCTGGGAGCGGTCCGTGACCGCTCCTGACACATAGTGCTGGGTGTCAGCTGTGATATACAGCTGACACCCGGCCCGATCAGCTACGCTCCCCCCGGGAGCGCAGCTGATCGCCCATGACGTACTGTTCCGTCCATGGGAATTAGGTCCAGGGTCACATGGACGGAATAGTACGTCTGATGGCAGAGAGGGGTTAAGGGAGTTTGAAAGGATAAAGTCATGGATGTAGAAGAGTTTGTTACACGCCGATTGTGAGTTCCAAAGGGGACAGTTAAAGCAAGCAATACGAATGAAATTTGCATGGTATAGCAGGGAAGGAGTTAAAGTTACTATTACAAGATGGGCATGGGTTCAGGGAGATATCTCCTGGACTAGAAGGAGAATAAAAAGAGTGAGCAGATGGTTAAGTGATTTGGAAGAGCATCTCTTCTGTTGTATGGTGGGAGTGAATGGATCTGTGCAGTTGAAGATTGTGGAAACAGTGTGAGAGCCATACATAAGAGAGGGGCTGAAATGGATAATGTGCACAGAATGTATGAAGAGCAGTAGATATGAGTGACTGCAGCACTCAGAGCATAAATGATACAAATACATAGGATGAATACCGGTACATTTTGCAGTACACATAAACTGGGATCGATTGTCTGAATGTTTTACCTGTCTCCTGCTGTAACGTCGCTGCCGGCCTCACTGCATGGCTTTCCATCTCCCATCAGGCAGTTACACCATCTTAGGGTATGTTTCCACGGTCAGGAAACAGTCCGGATTTGCTGCGTGTTTGACGCTGTGTGTTGGAGCAGCGTCAAACACGCAGCGTCCAGATGTTACAGCATAGTGGAGGGGATTTCAAGAAATCCCGTCTCCACTATGCTTGAAAACACGCAAGCGGAAGACCTGCGTTTACGGACATGCGGCGCGTCATTTTAGACCGCAGCATGTCCTATTCCCTTGCGGCGACGCTGCGGCGACGCAAGGGAAATAACACAGGGCTATGTAGCCCTGCGGTCAATCCGCTTGTGCTCCGGATGTGTTCCATGAACACATCCGGAAAGAGCGCGCGTTCAAAAGGGGGCGGGGCTTTGGGCGGAGCGGACTTTCCGCTGCGTCCAAAGCGCTGTGCTTCCGGGCCATGGAAACACAGCCTTACCCCTCGAGGCCATGCTGTGAGTTCTGCCCTCTGCCTGCTCCATGCTGTGAACCTCATGTGTTATGAATGTTTTAGAAATGAATTCTGAGCAGAAGCTCCCTCTGGTGGTTGCAAACGGTACTGAACCATTCAATGAGGATTGGCAGTCAGGAATCACAGACTGGCTGGATATAGGGGAGGTTTCCCCCCATCATGGTTGCCGGTGATCAATTGTTCTTGTCTCGACGTTGTTTCCTGGTTCACTTGAAGGCTTGCTGAGTCTTGCCTCTTCTCCTGCTCTCAGATAAGATGTTTTCTGTTTCTGTGCTTGCCATTTGCATGTTTCTCTGCATTTCTGTGAGGTTGGCCAGGTTCCCCTCCCGGGGGGCTTGGGCTCCTCTCGGTTCCTCTGGAGCCACTGTTTGTTTCATTTGCCTTTTCCGGTTTTTTCTGTGGCTGCGGCTTGGTTTTGTTACACCAGAGAACTGATTTAGGTGGTAGGGGTCGTGTGATCTCAGGTGTTTTTGCAATTAGTAGCGTTGGCTTCTTTTAGGGTTTTTTTGGATTGCAGTAAGTATCCCTCCTATCCTTTTCTGTCTAGGCAGATTGGGCCCCAGCGTTTGCTCATGCTATTTTCTGTCTGTGTCTGTATTTCCTCTTGTCTAACCGTCCATTACATGTTTGGGGGCTTCCTATGTTCTTTAGGGATCTGCTCCGGGGCAGATGGCTTTCCTCTTTCTATCTTTAGGTGTGGTTAGCCTCTCGGGCTGTGACGAGGCGTCTAGGACCAACGTAGGAACGCTCCACGGCTGCCTTTAGTTGTGGTGGTTAGTCAGGGTACTGCAATCCAGTAGATTCCAACCTCTCTGGTGTATTGCCGTTTTGCCTGCTCTCCTCAGCTACCAAAACATAACAGTATCACTGGCCAAACTGAAAATTATATGGTACTCACAGAAGGGAAAAATAGTGTGGAAAGAAAAAAGTTGTCAGAGTTGTCAGAGATTTTTTTTTTTTTCTGTTTGTTGCATTTTTTTCCCTCTTTTTCTCTGGGTGCTGAGGAGGATTTTTTTTCTCTCAATGGAGTTTGCACAGTTGTCTGGCCGTGTGGATCAGCTTGCCACTGAAGTTCGGAGTATTGCTACCTATCTTGCAGGGTTGCTGGTTGTGGAACCTAGGATCCCCATGCCAGATTTGTTTTTGGGGGATCGAGCTAAATTTCTGAATTTCAAAAATAACTGTAAGTTGTTTTTTGCCTTAAAAAAAGTCCTCAGGGAACGCAGCACAGCAGGTTCAAATTGTCATCTCTCTCCTGCGCGGCGATCCTCAGGATTGGGCTTTTTCCCTGACACCTGGGGACCCTGTTTTGAGTAATGTTGATGCATTTTTTCTGGCTCTGGGGTTATTGTACGATGAAGCTAATGTCACTGATCAAGCTGAAAAAACCTTGTTGGCATTAAATCAGGGGCTTGAGGACGCTGAGTTGTACTGTCAGAAATTCAGAAAGTGGGCAGTTCTGACCAAATGGAATGATGATGCTTTGGCAGCCCTTTTTCGGAAGGGTCTGTCAGAGAATGTAAAAGATGTTATGGTGGGTTTCCCTGCTCCCTCTGGTCTCAATGATTCTATGTCATTGGCGATTCAAATTGACAGACGTTTGCGTGAGCATAGAGGTATGCGTGGAATGGTGTTGCCTTGTGAACCAGCTTCTGAACCCATGCAGTGTGATAGAGTGGCTTCTGGGGCACACCGTCATGAGTTTCGAAAACGCAATGGGTTATGTTTCTACTGTGGTGATGCCTCTCATGCTATTTCAGTCTGCCCTAAGCGGGGAAGACGTTTTGCACGCTCAGTTGTCTTGGGTAGTGTTCAGACTAAATTTCTGTTGACTGTTACCCTGATTTGCTCCCTGTCCACATTTTCTGCTCAGGCTTTTGTTGATTCGGGAGCAGCTATTAACCTGATGGATTTTGATTTTGCTAAACGTTGTGGGTTTCCCTTGATACGCCTACGGAAGTCTATTGTAACCAGTTGGGGCTGCCAATGTGTTAATGCCAACACTCCTGTTTTTTCTGCCTCTCCCCAGGCTCAAGATGTGCCTGACTTTTTGACTGATTTTTCTGATGTGTTTAGCGAAAGTAAATCTGCATCCTTGCCCCCCCATAGGAGCTATGACTGCGCTATTGAATTAGTGCCTGGTAGTAAATTCCCTAAAGGTCGCCTTTTTAACTTGTCTGTATCTGAACATGACGCTATGCGGTCTTATATCAAGGAGTCATTGGAGAAGGGTCATATCAGACCATCCTCTTCACCCTTGGGTGCGGTTTTTTCTTTGTGGCCAAAAAGGATGGTTCATTAAGGCCATATATTGATTATCATCTCTTGAACAATATCACTGTGAAATATCAATATCCGTTACCCTTGATTTCTGACCTGTTTTCCAGGGTGAAAAGTGCTACTTGGTTTACCAAGCTTGACCTCAGGGGGGCGTATAACCTTATTCGCATTAAGCACGGGGATGAATGGAAGACGGCGTTTAATACCCCAGAGGGGCATTTTGAGTACCTAGTGATGCCCTTTGGGCTCACTAATGCTCCTTCCGTCTTCCAGTACTTCATGAATGACATTTTCAGGGATTGTGTGGATAAATTTCTGATCGTTTATTTGGATGATATCTTGATTTTTTCCAATGACTGGGACTCTCATGTGAAACATGTTCGGACTGTGTTCCAGATTTTGAGAGAGAATGCTCTGTATGTGAAGGGATCAAAGTGTCTTTTTGGCGTACAGAGGATCTCATTTCTGGGATTCATTTTGTCTCCATCTGTTATTGAAATGGACCCGGTCAAGGTTCAGGCCATCTGTGATTGGGTCCAACCTACTTCATTAAAGGCTCTTCAGAGATTCTTGGGTTTTGCCAATTTTTATCGTAAATTATTGGTAATTTCTCTGTTATTGTTAAACCATTGACTGATTTGACCAAAAAGGGTTCTGATGTGGTGAATTGGCCTCCTGAGGCAGTCTCTGCGTTTCAGGAACTTAAACAGAGATTCACTTCTGCTACTGTTCTACGGCAGCCTGATGTTTCTCTGCCATTTCAGGTGGAGGTTGATGCCTCTGAAATTAGGGCAGGTGTAATGTATGTGGTACAGTTCATATAGCGTCTTGTGCTTGGGTGCGATGAAAA
>JARQOD010000001.1:658947942-659003079 GCA_033576555.1 Oophaga sylvatica
AAAGGGGTAATTTTCCTTTTTTTGATTGCAGAGGGACAAAAGGTAACATAAATGCAATAACAGGAGCATTTCAGAAAAATATAACTGCACAGAGCATGAACCACAAATAGTTTGCAATACACAGGTAACATGAGGTAATACACAAACTGATTATTACCTACTTAGTACAACAAACGTACTGATAAACACAGGATTATAACACCTAGATAGTGCTTACCGACTATGCTTTAGGAGGCTGTTTAAGAAGCATGAAGAACATAAAATGGTGTAGTTTAAACCTAAGACACATGGAGGGAATAATGGCAGCTGTTCCCTTCACAGTGTCATAAACAAGACCATGAGCAACAGGAACCATCTCACAATGCCCTCGGAACTTCCCACAAGACATTGCAAATTAAACTAGAATCTATGCATTAAAACGGCCAACAGGTGGTGCTGTACCTTACAATATGAAATGTTTTAAAGGCTAATACACTCAAAAAATACTATGTTAAATAATCGGAGACATAAAAAAAAATGACTAGACTTTCTAGACAGCAATTATATGGCGGGACAAAAACACTCCCCGCTTGACGTCAGCTGGCGTCACTATTGTGTTTATTGGACGAAAACAGCAGAACGAGTTCCCCTACTGGCCTGAGGAACAATTTGTCTTGCCTTGTTTTCCTATTTTATTGGTGAGTTGCCTTGTACGACTGAGCTATGTGGGTCAGGCGGGAAATGGCACGAACTAGCGAATTCCAAGTAGAGAACCTACTGAATCGCTGAGATCCCAGGTGGCGTTTCAAAGTTTTGTGTATGTAATTCAGACACTTGAGGGGGAATTTCAACGTCAGCAGTGGATTCTAGTTCAAACAAGGCCGTTTCTGTCATGTTGGGCAATGGCCTACACAAAAACTCAGGGCCTGTAAACCAAATCGTGTCTTTGAGGCGATTGGCAGCAAAAAATCTGGTAGCCTGGTCCGCAGGGTTGAGATGTGTAGGCACATATTTCCATTGTTCAGGTGAGTTAGACCTTCGAATTCTAAGCACTCTGTTGCTAACATAGACATAGAAGCGTCTCACTTCATTATGGATGTACCCAAGTACTATCCTGCTGTCAGTGTAGAACTCAAAGTCTTTAATTTCTAGATTCATTTCCATAGCAACGAGTTCTGCCAACTCGACTGCTAACATAGCGGCACAAAGTTCCAGGCGTGGTACGGTGTGTTCACGGAGCGGTGTTAGTTTTGCTCTGCTCATGACAAACCCTACATGGCATTGTTGACTAGTGTCTATCGTCTTCAAATAAGCTACCGCAGCAATCGCTTTGATTGAAGCATCGGAGAACACACAAAGGGTTTGTGTCTCTATCTCGGTACTAGGTACAGACACATAAGAGTGTGTTATATGAAGACTTGATAAGGCTGTGAGGGAATTTCTCCAGGTCATCCACTTGGTTTTCTCTTTTGTGGGAAGAGGAGTATCCCAGTTCGTCACCTCTCTGGTGAACTCTCTTAACATAGCCTTGCCCTCGATGACTACAGGAGCTACAAACCCCAGTGGGTCATACAAACTGCTTATGGTAGACAGTACTCCTCTGCGAGTAAAGGGTTTATCTTCTCTGTTAACCTGGAAGGTGAAGGTATCAGCTTTTATGTCCCATAGTAGGCTGAGGCTCCGCTGCATCGGTGGGGAGTCTATGCCTAGATCTAAATTCTTCAAGTCATTTGAATGATCCTCAGGAGGGAAGGCTTCCATCACTTCCTTGCTATTAGAAGCGATCTTGTGCAACCTCAGGTTAGATACAGCGAGCATGTCTTTGGCTCTTTTCAGAAGACTAATCGCGGTCTCATTTGTTGGCATTGATTTCAAACAGTCATCCACATAGAAATCTTTCTCTATAAACAGTCTGGCATCTGTTCCGTACTCTGCTTCAACCTCTTGAGCCGCGCGTCTCAGCCCGTAGATGGCTACTGCAGGAGAAGGACTATTACTAAAAATATGTACCTTCATACGATACTCCGTAATCTCTTTTGAAGGATCATTATCCTTGAACCACAAGAATCTCAAAAAATTTCTATGTTCCTCTTTAACAAAGAAGCAGTGGAACATCTGTTGGATATCTGCTGTGAATGCAATGGAGTCTCTACGAAAATGGATAAGCACTCCTAAAAGTTTGTTGTTCAGATCTGGGCCTGATAACAAGACATCATTCAATGAAACACCTTCATACTTAGCACTCGAATCAAATACTACTCTGATTTGACCTGGCTTTTTCGGGTGATACACTCCAAACAGAGGCAGGTACCAACGTTCTTCAGCATCTTGAAGTGTAGGTGCTAACTCTACATGACTGTTTTTAAATATTTTCTCCATGAAGGTAAAGAAATGATCTTTCATCTCTGGTTTATTATGGAAGCTGTGCCTGAGGGAGATAAATCATTTGTAAACTTGTTCTCTGTTGTTAGGCAAGCGTTGTTTGTGAGGCTTGAAGGGTAGAGGTGCAATCCAGCTCTTCGTTTTGTCCTGCACCATTCCTTGCTCCATCATCTCTAGGAACAGTCTATCTTTAAATGACATTGCTATACGATTATCTTCTTTGGTCTTGTGGAAGACCATACACCCAAGGTGATCTTGGTCACAATTCTGGATGCAATCATCATTGGCACTACTCGCTAAGATACTTGGTGCTGAAGTGCTGTGTAGCAACTCCTTTATGAAGTAGTGATTTTCACATGGTTGAAGGAGAGATGGACGTCCATTCTCGAGAGTCCTGGTAAACATGTTGTTAACCACTGTCAGTTTGTGTGCACCTCCTAAACAGACCTCTCCTACAATGACCCACCCAAGGTCGAGTCTCTGAGCATATGGAGCCATTGATCTGTTGTCTAACCTTGTGAACTTGTAGAATATCTCTCCCTAGGAGCAAGATTATTTGAGCCTCTGGGTCAAGGTTAAGAATCAGGCGTTCTATACGCTTCAGATGAGGATAATATGATGCCACTTCAGTCGTAGGTATCTCTGACCTGTTGTCAGGAATCTGGTTACATTCCAATATGGTTGGTAAGGGCAGACGCATTTGGCCATCTATAGACTCGACTACATAGCCTGTTGCTCTCCTACCAGCTGTCTCCTCTATACCAGCACAGGTTTTCAAAGAGAAGGGGGCACTGGGTCCTCTGACGTTAAAGCTATCAAAGAAGGCAGACTTGGCTAATGACCTGTTATTCTGATCATCTAAAATCGCGTATACTTTGATGGCTTTGTCCTTTTCGTCTGCCGGGTAGACTCTCACTAGGGAAATTTTAGAGCAAGACTTGCCTCCCATGAGATTTCCACAAACTTCTGTACACTTAGAAGTAATGGCTGGAGTGTCAGTATTTGAGTCATTCAGCTCCCCGCTATGCTCTTGGGGCAAAGTATCCGATGGTGATCCAGGGTGTAGAACTGAGTTATGTTCGGTGCTGTCACATTCGGTACACCTTGCACTAACCTCACAGTCCGTGGCGAAGTGGGATGTTGAAGAGCAGCATTTGTAGCAGATGCGGTTCTCCTTAAGAAAGGCCTTCCTTTCTTACAATGACTTTTTTCTGAAAGCTCTGCACTTAAGTAAGGAATATGGCTTCTTGTGTAAGGGACACTGCCTTCTTGGATCCTTGGATTTGTTTTCTCCTTGACTGGAGCTGAGCTCTTTGCAAACTGAACCTGTGGAAGAAATGTTAGTTTTGTAGACCTCTACAGTTGTTCTACGAGGTTTACTAACAGAGTTATTGGCACATGACGGCATGAAATCAAAGCTAGGGTCATTTCTAATTTTTGCTTGTTCTGAGACAAAATCTACAAACACATTGAATGGAGGAAATGGTACATTGTAAGTCTGTTTATACCTAGATCCATATGTAACCCATTTGTCTTGCAGGTTATATGGGAGTTTCTGAACTATGGGATTCACACCTCTAGCAGTGTCGAGATATGTCAACCCCACAAGATCTCCTTCTGCTTTTGCTACACACAACTCCATTAACAAGTCAGTTAATTCTCTGATCTTTGAATAATCTTTGTTTGCTATTCTAGGAAAGTCCTCTATTCTTTTAAACAAGGCACTTTCTATAACCTCTACTGAGCCATAGCATTCATCAAGTCTATTCCATAATCTTTTGAGGCCGACATCTGGATAATTTATATTAATATCTCTGATTCTCTTTGTGTGTTCGGCGTACTCACTTCCTAGCCATTTTACCAAGAGATCCACTTCTTCACTACATGATAGACCTATGTCTCTTATGGTATGCCCTGTAGTTTTCAGTGCGGTCGCTGAACTTTACAAGTCCCTTAGTGACCAACTCACGTCGAGCAAGGAACTTGGCAAAGTCCATTGTGGCTTGATTGGCACTGATGCCAGCTGATGGAGTGTTGTCAGAGTACATGTCTGCTGTGCGATCATACCTGTTAGATGTTTCTGGTTTGGTCCAACTGCTATAGTACCTTTCTGAAGCGAAGGGATTCTCTTTAAGCAGGGACAGATTCCGGACCTTCTGTTCTTTGGAAAGATTATTGTAGTCAGTATCATCCCAATGTGTGGTGCCTTGCTTTCGGTAGGGAGACTGATAGTTGGCTTTCTAGGGGTCCGAATTATCTGGTTGGCTTGGCTTGTTGACAAAATGCTCTGTCTTCGCCTGTCGGTCTAGATCGTCATTTGATTTGGAATGCTGATGGACATACTCTGCAGTACGCTGCTGTAAGGTTCTATGTATATATTCCTGAAACTCAGTTTGTTCGTCAGCCATTTTACTTTCTGTCTTGCTGCAGCTATCTTGCCCTCAGTCAAAATGGAGTTTCCAGCTTGCATGTTCCCGCCCTGATTCTCTCCTTTGCTTCTTAAGCAGCCACAGCTGAGCAATCAGTGCTTCAGAATCTAGCCTGCAGTGAACCTGTGACTTGACTCCTGTAAGCCTTGGACCTTGTACTCCAGCTATTCCTACTGAGGAACTCTGAAGCACTTGTGGGCTCTGAACCCTGCTCTTTGAAAGACCCACATTTGCATGGACTTACGGTAACAGAGAAGAAGATCCTGAATCTGTATTGGAGAGTGATTGCTGAGCTTGGATTACTCTGGCCTGCTGTGTCTCCTGTTTCTGTGTCTGCAAACTGTGTGACTATTTCTGCCAACTTGTATGAAGTAATACAGGACTTTTCTATATCAAACCTGTGACTCCTGTGTTTTCATCGCACCCAAGCACAAGACGCTATATGAACTGTACTACATACATTACAAGATTCTGAAGCCAAAACGTTAGTGTCTGCTGGGTCTGGAAGGCTGTGTCTGCTGTACTGTGGATATCAGACGTCCGGTTGTACTTTCTGTGATGACAGTGGTTGTGACTTCTCACAACCATTCCAGGTGAGCAATTCCCTTAAGTTTTTTCTTTTTGCAGTGTTACCACAGGTAAACACTATTGTTTTTTTTTTTTTTTTCCTTTCTTTTCTCTTTTTTGTGTGCTGTAACTCTGGATATCAGATGTCTGGTTGAAACTTCCTGTGATGATAGTGGTTGTGACTCCTCACAACCATTCCAGGTGAGCAGTTCCCTTAATTTTTTTTTCTCTCTGCAGTGTTGCCACAGGTGAACACTATTGTTTTTTTTTTTTCTCTCCTCTTCTTCCAGTAATCCTGTCTTAAAAGATCTGGAAAATGGAGGCCCGCATAAAGGAACTTTGCGGAGTGACTGATAATATCCTTGCAGATTTGCAGAATATAAAGACCCGTTTTACAAATCTACAGGACCTCAATAATCACAATTTGCAAGTGGTTGGACAGACTACCCAGGATTTGCGAGCCAGGATTGAGGTTCTAGAGGGGCGAGTCCAGGCTCCTGCCGTAGCCCCGAGTGCTGGGATTCCCAAGTTGCCCCCTTTTCGTTTTGGCGGTGAACGTGAGAAATTCAGGGATTTATTAATCAATGCAATCTTTTTTTTTCTGCACATGCTTCACAATTTCCCACTGAACGATCTAAGGTGCTTACTATAATTATGTTGCTTACCAACAAGGCTTTAATGTGGGCAAACCCTCTGATTGAGACTGAGGATGATTGTTTGAATCACCTTGATGATTTTATTTCAGCCATGGGGCAGGTGTTTGATGACCCCAATCGAGGTGCAACAGCTGAAGCAGCCATGTTAGCTTTGCGCCAAGGTAAGCACTCGGTAGCTGAATATGCCTTGGATTTCAGGAGATGGGCCCTTGATACCACCTGGGACAGTTCCGCCAAAAAATCTATTTTTCGAAAGGGGTTATCTCCACTGATTAAGGATGAACTTGCTCGTGCCGACCCTCCCACTGCGTTAGGTGACTTTATTAACTACTGCATCCGTATTGATACTCGTCTGACTGAATGCAGGCAAGAGAGATGGTTCGAAAGCAATCGTACTAACCTTTTCCTACCTTCCTCTCCAGCTAAGGAACCTTTGAGTAGGATTACACGGGAACCTGAACCTGAACCCATGCAGGTAGACTCTTTACAACGACGGGTTAGTGATGCACGCAAGGAACATCGTTTTAAGGAGAATCTATGTTTCTATTGTGGTAAGTCAGGGCACTTCATTATAAACTGCCCCAGCCGTTCTCGTAAGACTACTGCAGCACTCATTCATTGTGAGTGTTGCGAGAGGGGATCTGTCAGGTCCGAGCCTCAGCTCCAGAGAGATCTGCAGCAACAGATCTTGATTTCTCGGACTTAAACTCCATTACCTCTGAGGACGTTGACTGTGTAAACGCTGCCATTTTTCAAGTTTCCTCAGCGGTGTCCCAGCTGAGTTGTAAGAAAAACAATTCTCATTGCTTTCTTTCCATCAAACTCTGGGTTGACTCAGCTTGGGTGTCTAGCTCTGCTATGATCGACTCAGGGGCAAGTGGAAATTTTATGGATGTCTCCTTTGCTCTGAAACAGGGAATACGTTCAGTGAAGAAGGCTACTCCAGTACAGATGGAAACTGTGGATGGCTCCCTGCTGACCTCTGGACCAGTGGATCAGGAAACAGAGCCTTTGAGGGTTCTTATGGGTAAAGATCATCAAGAGAAACTGTCCTTTATGCTTATCTCTTCTCCCCACTTTCCCATTATTCTAGGGCTACCATGGCTGCAGGCTCAGAATCCTACCATTAACTGGGAGACCAAGGAATTACACTTTCCAGAGAAACAGATGAGTCCAAAAGTTTCAGCTTGCTCTGTTCTAAAGGAATCATGTCAGTCCCTGAACTACAGCTGTATACCAGGACTATGTGGATTTATGTGACAAGAAGAACGCTGACCAGCTTCCTCCTCACCGTCATATGATTGTCCAATTGAATTATTGCCTGGAGCAGAGATACCTTTTGGTAAGATCTACCCCCTGGCGGGGCCCGAGCTAAAGGCTTTAAAGGATTACATAGATGAAAATCTAGCCAAGGGCTTCATACGCCCCTCTTCATCTCCTGCAGGTGCACCCATCTTCTTTGTAAAGAAGAAAGATGGATCTCTGAGACCATGCGTAGACTATAGGGAACTCAATAAGGTTACTATTAGAAACCGTTATCCATTGCCTTTAATCCCTGAGTTATTGGAGAGAGTGCGACATGCCAAAATTTTTTCTAAACTAGATCTTCGTGGGGCCTATAACTTAGTCCGTATTAGACCTGGGGATGAATGGAAGACTGCATTCAGGTCACGCTATGGACACTTTGAATATCTAGTTATGCCTTTTGGTCTGAGTACCGCCCCAGCCACTTTCCAACACTTGGTGAATGACATCTTCAGGGATCTCCTAGATACATTCGTGGTAATTTATTTGGATGATATTCTAATTTTTTCTAACTCCACAGAGGAACATCATGGACATGTGAGAATGGTCTTGGAACGTCTAAGACAAAATCATCTTTACATCAAACTTGAAAAGTGTGAATTCCATAGGACCGAAATTCAATTTCTGGGTATGTACTGTCTACACAAGGAATTAGTATGGATGGAAGCAAAACCCAAGCCATCAAGGATTGGCCAAGTCCTAGAAATGTGAAGGAGGTACAGCGCTTCATCGGGTTTGCCAACTTCTATAGACGTTTCATTAGAAATTTCTCTGAGGTAGTGTCACCTATCACTCAACTTACCCGGAAAGAGTCTAGGTTTTCCTGGACTCCCCAAGCCCAGGAAGCATTTTCCCGTCTAAAAGATAAATTTACCACTGCACCTATCCTAGTACATCCCAACCCCGAGCTTGCCTTCATAATAGAGGTGGATGCTTCAGACTGTGCCGTTGGAGCTATACTCTCTCAGAGAACAGGTGAGAAGAATGTCTTGCATCCCTGTGCCTTCTTTTCCCAGCAGTTGTCTTCGGCTGAGAGGAACTACGATGTGGGCAATAGAGAGTTGTTGGCCATTATTGCCGCCTTCAAAGAATGGAGACACCTTCTTCAGGGAGCTGCACAGCAAATAGTCGTCCTGACAGACCATCGTAACCTTGAGTTTATCAGGTCGGCTAAGTGCCTGACTCCTCGCCAGGCTCGCTGGAATATTTTCTTAAACCAATTTAATTTTATCATCTCTTATAGACCAGGATCGCGCAATGGAAAGGCTGATGCACTCTCTAGGATTTACTCAGCAGAGACACTCCAATTACTCCTCCTAAGACTATTCTTCCTGACTTTAGATTCCTAGGAGTAATTCATAATCAAGACCTACTTAAGGACATCAAGGAAGCATACCATGCGGATTCCTTTTTGGCACAACCCCCAAGGGACGTAAGTCTTGTCTTTAAGAATGGTGTGTGGATTCAGGGACAACGTCTGTATATTCCTGAAACAGTCAGATTAAGAGTATTGCAACTCATTCACGATTCCAAGATAGCTGGGCATAGAGGAATTCTAAAGACACAGGAATTTCTTTCTCGTTTCTTTTGGTGGCCCACTTGCAGGAAGGATGTTTTGAATTATGTCACTTCATGTGAGGTCTGTGCAAGATGCAAAACACCTCGCTCCTCACCAACTGGTCTGTTACAGCCTCTTCCCACCCCGTCCCGCCCATGGGGATCCATTTCTATGGACTTCATTGTGGAGTTACCAACCTCTCAGGGGAAGAACACCATTCTAGTGGTGGTTGACCGTCTAACAAAGGCAGCTCATTTTATCCCTTGTGTCGGCTTACCCACTGTAAAACAGACATCAGATTTGATGATTAAAGATGTGTTTCGCTTACATGGAGTACCGGATGAGGTTATTTCGGATCGAGGGGTGCAATTCACTTCTAGGTTTTGGCAAAATTTCTGTGCAGCATTGGACATTAAAGTAAACCTTTCTTCTGCTTTTCATCCCCAGACTAATGGACAGACCGAACGAACCAATCAAACCCTGGAGCAGTATCTCCGCTGCTTTATCTGCCACCTACAGGATGATTGGGTGGATCTACTTCCATTAGCTGAGTTCTCGTATAACAACTCTCAGAGTGCCTCCACTAAACAGTCTCCTTTTTACTCTAATCTAGGTTATCATCCTAACATTCTACCACGATTTCCCATAGAAACGCCTTTACCAGCAGTGGCTGAAAGAATCACGTCTTTACAGAAGAATATGGATCTTCTAAAGGAAAATCTGGAATCGGCTCAAGAAAGGTACAAGAAAGCAGCAGATAAATTTCGTAAACCTGCACCAGCTTTCAAGGTAGGAGACTTGGTCTGGCTGTCAACCAGAAATCTTAAGTTAAGGATTCCATCGTCTAAGTTGGGACATAAGTACATTGGACCCTATAAAATCAGTAAAATTATAAGTGCCGTTGCTTGTCGTCTTCAACTGCCCAGAACTATGAGAATCCACCCTGTCTTTCATGTATCCCTACTAAAGGCTGCGACACCCAATACGTTTCCTGGACGTTCCTCTCCTTGCCCTGACCCAGTGCTAGTCGATGGTCAGGAAGAATTTGTGGTGGAAAGGATTTTAGATTCCAGGTTGTATAGAAATCAGTTACAATATCTGATTAAATGGCAGGGCTACCCAGTGGAGGACAACTCATGGGAACCGGTCAATAACGTTAATGCTCCTCGCTTGCTCCGTCAGTTTCATCAGAGGTACCCACACAAGCCTGGTCTGAGGTCATCCGGAGGTTGTCCTTAAGGGGGGAGTAATGTAAGGTTCTATGTATATATTCCTGAAACTCAGTTTGTTCGTCAGCCATTTTACTTTCTGTCTTGCTGCAGCTATCTTGCCCTCAGTCAAAATGGAGTTTCCAGCTTGCATGTTCCCGCCCTGATTCTCTCCTTTGCTTCTTAAGCAGCCACAGCTGAGCAATCAGTGCTTCAGAATCTAGCCTGCAGTGAACCTGTGACTTGACTCCTGTAAGCCTTGGACCTTGTACTCCAGCTATTCCTACTGAGGAACTCTGAAGCACTTGTGGACTCTGAACCCTGCTCTTTGAAAGACCCACGTTTGCATGGACTTACGGTAACAGAGAAGAAGATCCTGAATCTGTATTGGAGAGTGATTGCTGAGCTTGGATTACTCTGGCCTGCTGTGTCTCCTGTTTCTGTGTCTGCAAACTGTGTGACTATTTCTGCCAACTTGTATGAAGTAATACAGGACTTTTCTATATCAAACCTGTGACTCCTGTGTTTTCATCGCACCCAAGCACAAGACGCTATATGAACTGTACTACATACATTACAGCTGCAATGGATCGTGAGTAACTCGTTGTAGGCCTAGCACACTGCTGTGTCTGCTGTGTTCGTCATCAGAATATACGGCAGCTTCTAGGGCTTCTGCTTCTGCTATGGCAGCTGCTGTTTCTTTTTCAATAGCAAGTTTCTGTAATGTTGCTTCAAGGCGCGCTTTCTCTGCGTCCTGGCTTGCCTTTTCTGCATCAAGGCATGCTTGTTGGCATGCCGTTTCTGCATCCAGGCATGCTTGTTGTAGTTTCAATTCTATCTCCTGCTCAGCAAAGGTGCTACTTGCTTTTGCAGCTTCAGCCTTTGCGCGGGCAATAGCAGCGGCATTGCTGACGGATGATGTCTTGGAGGAACCAACTCATAGAATCATAGAATCATAGAATGGTAGAGTTGGAAGGGACCTCCTGGTCATCTGGTCCAACCCCCTGCTCAAAGCAGGATTCTCTAAATCATCCCAGACAGATGTCTATCCAGCCTCTGTTTGAAGACTTCCATTGAAGGAGAACTCACCACCTCTTGTGGCAGCCTGTTCCACTCATTAATCACCCTAACTGTCAAAAAGTTTTTTCTAATATCTAATCTGTGTCTCCTCCCATTCAGTTTCATCCCATTGCTTCTAGTCTTTCCTTGCGCAAATGAGAATAAAGATGATCCTTCTACAATGTGACAGCCCTTGAGATATTTGTAGACAGCTATTAAGTCTCCTCTCAGTCTTCTTTTTTGCAAGCTAAACATTCCCAAATCCTGCAACCGTTCCTCATAGGACATGGTTTGCAGACCGGTCACCATTCTGGTGGCTCTTCTCTGAACTTGCTCCAGTTTGTTGATGTCTTTTTTAAAATGTGGTGCCCAAAACTGGACACAGTATTCCAGATGAGGTCTGACCAAAGAGGAGTAGAGGGCAATAATGACCTCACGTGATCTAGACTGTATGCTTCTGTTGATACATCCTAGAATTGCATTTGCCTTTTTTGCTGCTGCATCACACTGTTGACTCATGTTAAGTCTGTGATCAATTAGTATACCCAAGTCTTTTTCACATGTGCTGTTACTTAGCCCTATTCCTCCCATTTTGTATATGCTTTTTTCATTTTTATTGCCCAGATGTAGTACTTTGCATTTTTCCCTGTTAAAATCCATTCTGTTAGTTGCTGCCCACTGCTCCAGTTTATGTATATCTTTTTGAATCCTCTCTCTCTCTTCTCTAGTATTAGCTACCCCTCCTAGCTTTGTGTCATCAGCAAATTTGATCAGTTTACCCTCAATTCCTTCATCTAAATCATTGATAAAGATGTTGAACAATACAGGGCCCAAAACAGAGCCTTGTGGTACCCCACTTGAGACATTCTTCCAACTGGATGTGCAGCCATTTACAACCACTCTTTGGGTCCGATCACTAAGCCAGTTATGAATACTAACAGTTGCCTTGTCCATTCCATACTTAGTCATTTTTTCAATAAGGATTGTGTGAGATACTTTGTCAAATGCTTTGCTGAAGTCAAGATATACTATATCTACAGCATTTCCCTGATCCACCCAGTCAGTGATTCTGTCATAGAAGGAAATTAAGTTAGTCTGACATGACTTATTAGTTACAAACCCATGCTGACTCTGTTTAATCACTTCATTCTTATCCAGGTACTTGCATACATGTTCTTTAATAATTTGTTCAAAGATCTTTCCTGGTATAGAAGTCAGACTCACCGGCCTGTAGTTCCCTGGGTCCACCTTCTTCCCCTTTTTGAAGATAGGAACAACATTTGCTCTTCTCCAGTCTTCTGGGACTTCTCCTGTTCTCCAAGAATTTTCAAAGATTATGGACAGTGGTTCAAGAATTTCTTCTGCTATCTCCTTCAGTACCCTGGGGTGTAATTCATCTGGACCTGGAGACTTGGATTCATTTAGGTTAGCTAAGTGTTTCCTCACTGTCTTTCTGTTTATAGATATCCTGGATTCTTCTATTCCTTTAATAGGACAGTGAAGATCAGTTGATGTTACATTTCCTTTCTGAGAGAAAACAGATGCAAAATAGGAATTTAAAAGTTCAGCCTTCTCAACATCCTGACTTACCATTTCATCATTTTCATCCTGTAAAAATCCTATAGCATCTTTGACTTTTCTTTTACTTTTGACGTATCCCCAAAATCCTTTTTTGTTGCTTTTGACGTCACTTGCAAGCCTTAATTCATTGTCAGCTTTAGATAATCTGATTTGTGCCCTGCAGGTTCTGCAGACGGCATTATATTCTTCTTTAGATATGCCTCCCTCTTTCCATTTGATAAACATTTCTTTCTTCCTTTTTAGCATGTGTTTAAGTTCTGTGTTCATCCATCCTGGTTTCCTTAAATGCTTCCCATTCTTCCCTCTTTTCGGAATTGTTAACGATTGTGCTTTGAGAATCTCATTTTTCAAGATTTTCCATCCTTCCTGGACATTTTTGTCCTTAAGGATATCCAGCCATTGGATCCCTCCAATTCTCTTTCTGAGTTCCTTAAAATCTGCCTTTCTGAAATCTAACCTTGACGTCTGAGTCTTCACAGGTCTTCCTCCTCTTGTTATCCAAAATTCTAAAATAGCATGGTCACTACCTCCTAGGGTCCCAGCCACTCTTACCTCCTCCACCATTTCCTCCCTGTTTATGAGGATTAGATCCAAGGTAGCAGATCCCCTTGTTTTCTCCATTACCTTTTGGAAGATAAAGTTGTCAGCAAGAGAGGATAAGAATTTCCTGGACCTGTTAGTTTTGCCTGAGAGAGATTCCCAACAAATGTCTGGATAGTTGAAATCTCCCATGACCACTATGTCATATTTTTTGGAGAACTTGGCCATTTGATGCATAAAGAGTTCATCCATATCTTCAGCTTGCACAGGCGGCCTGTAGTAAATGCCTACAATGGTGTCCTTTCCAACTCGTGATATCGTCTTGAAAGAGGATGCTCATCCTTGACACATGATTCAACAGTTAGGCGACCGCTGTGATATCCCTTTGTCGGCTCTGCGTGGATAATGGCGGGGGCTCCATATGGTCCGATTATTCGCTTCCGACCGTTAGGAGGTTGCTGCAATATCCGTATGCAATAACTGTATGCTTGGATAATGGCAGGCTCTGTATGTCAGATCTTCTGAGCTTGTTCTCAGCAGTCTTTTCACTATACTGTCCTCATACACGTTAGCAGGGTGTGTGATGAGACATGTAGCTAAACCCCCTGTCTTCTTTAACAAAAAGAGGCAGTAAAATTGTAACCTTCTTTTATTGATTGCAGATGTGACAGGAAAGGGTGAAACTATAGAATGCAATAACAGGAGCATTTCAGAATATATAACTGCACAGAGCATGAAACACAAATAGTTTGCAATACACAGGTAACATGAGGTAATACACAAACTGATTATTACCTACTTAGTACAACAAACGTACTGATAAACACAGGATTATAACACCTAGATAGTGCTTACCGACTATGCTTAGAGCAGGCTGTTTAAGAAGCATGAAGCACACGAATGGTGTAGTTTCTCCTAAGACACATGGAGGAATAATGGCAGCTGTTCCCTTCACAGTGTCATAAACAAGACCATGATGCAACAGGATCCATCCCACAATGCCCTCGGAACTTCCCACAAGACATTGCAAATTAAACTAGAATCTATGCATTAAACGGCCAGCAGGTGGTGCTGTTACCTTACAATATGAAGTGTATGAAGGACTAATACACTCAAAAAATACAATGTCTATAATAATCGGAGACATAAAAAAAAATGACTAGACTTTCTAGACAGCAATTACATGGCTGGACAGAACAATTTTTTAGATATAATTGTTTTTATTGTATAAAAGCGCCAAAACATAAAAAAAATTATATAAATAAGGTATCGCTGTAATCGTACTAACCCAAAGAATAAAACCACTTTATCAATTTTATCACACGCGGAACAGTATAAACGCCCCCCCAAAGAAATTCATGAATTGCTAGTTTTTGTTCATTCTGCCTCCCAAAAATCGTAATAAAAAGCGATCAAAAAATGTTATGTGCCCAAAAATGGTGTCAATAAAAACGTCAACTCGTCCCGCAAAAAATAAGACCTCACATGACTCTGTGGGCCAAAATATGGAAAAATTATAGCTCTCAAAATGTGATAATGCAAAAGCTATTTTTTGCAATAAAAAGCGTCTTTTAGCGTGTGACAGCTGCCAAACATAAAAACCTGCTATAAATAGTAAATCAAACCCCCTTTATCACCCCTTTAGTTAGGGAAAAATAATAAAATTTAAAAAATGTATTTATTTCCATTTTCCCATTAGGGTTAGGGTTGGGGCTAAAATTAGGGTTGGAGTTGGGGCTAAAGTTAGGATTAGGGTTGGGATTAGGGTTGGGGGTGTGTTAGGGTTAGGTTTGTGGTTAAGGTTATGGTTAGGGTTGGGACTAGGGTTAAGGGTGTGTTGGGGTTAAGGTTGGAGTTAGAATTGGGGGGTTTCCACTGTTTAGGCACATCAGGGGCTCTCCAAACGTGATATGGCGTCTGATCTCAATTCCAGCCAATTCTGCGTTGAAAAAGTCACAGTGCTCCTTCCCTTCTGAGCTCTGCCTGTTGCCCAAACAGTAGTTTACCCCCACATATGGGGTATCAGCGTACTCAGGACAAATTGCACAATTACTTTTGGGGTCCAATTTCTTCTGTTACCCTTGGGAAAATAAAAAATTCGGGGCGAAAATATAATTTTTGTGGAAAAAAATATAATTTTTTATTTTATGGCTCTACATTATAAACTTGTGTGACGCACTTGGGGTTCAAAGTTCTCACCACACATCTAGATAAGTTCGTTAGGGGGTCTAGTTTCAAAAATGGGTACACTTGCGTGGGTTTCCACTGTTTAGGCACATCAGGGGCTCTCCAAATGGACATAACGCCCGCAGACTATTTCATTAAAGTCTGCAATGCAAAACGTCACTACTTCCCTTCTGAGCCCTGACGTGTGCCCATACAGTAGTTTTCTCCCACATTTGGGTATCAGCATACTCAGGACAAATTGAACAACAACTTTTGGGGTCCAATTTCTTCTGTTACCCTTGGGAAAATAAAAAACTGGGACTAAAAATCATGTTTGTGTAAAAAATATGATATTTGTATTTTCACACCAGGGCGTTATAAGCTTCTGTGAAGCACTTGGGGGTTCAAAGTGCTCACCAAATATCTAGATAAGTTCATTTGGGGGTCTAGTTTCCAAAATGGGGTCATTTATGGGGGTTTCCACTGTTTAGGTACATCAGGGGCTATCCAAACGTGACATGGCGTCTAATCTCGATTCCAGCCAATTTTGGTTTGAAAAAGTCAAATGGCGCTCCTTCCCTTCCGAGCTCTGCCGTGCGCCCAAACAGTGGTTCCTCCCCACATATGGGGTATCAGCATACTTAGTGAAAATTGGACAACAACTTTTGTGGTCCAATTTCTCCTGTTACCCTTGGGAAAATAAAAAATTGGTGACTAAAAGATTTTTTTGTTGGAAAAAAATAGGATTTTTTATTTTCATGCCCAGGCATTATAAACTTGGGGGTTCAAAGTGCTCACCACAGATATAGATAAGTTCCTTAGGGGGTCTAGTTTCCAAAATGGGATCACTTGTGGGGGTTTTCACTGTTTAGGCACATCAGGGGCTCTGCAAACTGAACATGACACCCATCAAAGTCTGCATTCCAAAACGTCATTACTTCCTTTCCGAGCCCTGCCATGCGCCCAAACAGTTTTTCCCCGCCACATATGGGGTATCAGCGAACTCAGGACAAATTGGACAACTTTTGGGGTCCAATTTCCTTGGGAAAAATCAAAAATTGGGAACTAAAAAATCATTTTTGTGGAATTTTTTTATTTTTTTTTTTACACCCAGGCATTATAAACTTTAGTGAAACACTTGGGGTTCAAAGTGCTCACAACAGATCTAGATAAGTTCCTTAGGGGGTCTAGTTTCCAAAATGGTGTCACTTGTGGGGGATTCCACTGTTTAAGCACATCAGAGGCTCTCCAAACACGACATGGCATCCAATCTCAATTCCAGCCAATTTTTGGTTTGAAAAAGTCAAACTGCGCTCCTTCCCTTCCAAGCCCTACAGTTAGTGTTGAGCGATACTGCTCGATATCTAAAAATATCGGATCGGAATGGTATCGCCGATATCACTAAAATATCGGCGATACCCGATACCGATACCGGAAGTCCCATGTAAGTCTATGGGAACAAAATATCGTAACTAAAAAAAACCTTTATTTTCTTGTAAACACTAAATATACACACATAGAATACACATATATATATATATATATATATATATATTATACATGTCATTGTGACATATATATACATATATGTATAGTTTATACACTTCTACATAGTAAAATAGCCTCTGATTCAATTGCCGGGTAAAGCCGGCTTCTGTGAAAAGACAGAAGCACCCGACATGAAATGACACTTGGTGTACATAGGGTTAACCATGTCTTTTCATGTCGTTTGCTATTTGATTTGCACAAACAATTACATCAGTCTATGTGTGCAAAATTTCACACCTGTAGGGGTTAATTAAAGGTGTAAATTCGTTGTAAAAAAAACGGACTTTTTTGCTACGAATTTACACCTTTAATTAACCCCTACAGGTGTGAAATTTTGCACACATAGACTGATGTAATTGTTTGTGCAAATCAGATAGCAAAGGACATGAAAAGACATGGTTAACCCTATGTACACCAAGTGTCATTTCATGTCGGGTTCTGCATTTTCACAAAAGCCGGCAATTGAATTAGCGGCTATTATACTATGTAAAAGTGTATGAACTATAAATATAAATATATATATATGTGTCACAAATTCAATGACATGTATATATATATATATGAGGTGTAAAATTGTTTAAAAAAAATGCGTGGGCTCCCGCCCTATTTTCGCAACCAGACAGACAAAGCCAGCGAATGGGGGCAGATAATAATAGCCCAGAGAGGGACCATTATTTTTGGCCCTCCCCTGGCTACTAACATCTGCCCCCAGACACCCCAGAAAAGACAAATCTATAATTAGATTCGCCCTTTCTGGCACTTTGCCCATCTATTCCCATTGCCCTGTAGCGGTGGCGAATGGGTTAATATGGGGTTAAAGCCACCTTGCAATTGAAAGGTGACCTTAAGCCAGGTTAATAATTGAGAGCTGTCAATTAGACAACTATCAATTATTAATCCTATTGCATGAAATAAAAATAAAACACACACACTTTAATTAAAAATCATTTTAATGAAATAAAGACACATGTTTTTGACCATCTTTTATTTGACTGCAAAAACCATTTCCTGTAATAAAAATAAAATAAAAAAGCAAAATTATTCTTACCTATCCCATGCACAGTCAGGTCCCACGGTGTAATCCTTCAGAAGGGGTTAATGTTTACTGCAGGGACCGCAGCTAATGCTGCAGCCTCACAGTAAACCCCCAAATGAATGAGTTCCTCTCCTGGCTGACAGGAGAGGAAGTGGAAAGCTTAATTGATTGCTTTCCACTTTCACTTCAGGTCAGCCAGGGACACAATCAGTGACGTCAGAGGGAACTGATTAACAAAAATAGGGGTTCCCTTCGAAAAAAAAATGGCGTCGGGTCCCCCCTATTTTTGTTAACCAGCCTGATGAAGCAGACTGCTGAGCAGTGGCGTACCGTGAATGAAGCAGACCAAGCAGCTGCTATGGGGCCCGGACAGGTGAGGGGGCCCTCGACGGTCGGGTAGCTGTGCTGACACAGTACTACCAGGGGTTCGGCGGGGGAGGGGGAGCGCAGCTTTCTATATACTCACCCCTCCTGGTGCGGTGTCTGCAGCCCCTGCTCTTCTCCCACGGTCTCCGACGCCTGTGTTCAGCGGTCAGGTGGTACCGCTCATTACAGTCATGAATACGCACATATTCATGACTTTAATGAGCTGTCCCGCGTGACCGCTGAACACTGGCGGCGGAGACCGTGGGAGAAGAGCAGGGGCTGCACAGACCGTGCCGGCGGAAGGGTGAGTATAAGGGATATTTACCTGTCCCGTTCCACCATTGCTCGCGTCCTCTTGCTGCAATGTTCAGGTCAGAGGGCGCGATGACGTCGTTAGTGCGCGCCGCGCCCTCTGCCTGATCATTCACTGCTGGAGGACCCCGAAGACAGCGGCACTCAGCAGTGGAGAGAGGACAGGTAAATATCTCAGGTGCCGGGGCCCTGAGCGAGCGGTGACATCGGCACCTGGTGTCACCCCCTGCTCAGGACACCGGCACCTGGCCCCCAGCGACGAAAGGTGAGTATGTCTTTTTTTTTTTTTTGGTTGCAGCAGCTGCGGCAGCATAAGGGCCTATACTATGGAGCATCTATGGGGGCACAATCTATGGGGGCATAATACATTTTTTTGTTTAATGTGTCCCCTCACTGTGCTGGCACTTTACATTTACAATGGCTCTGGGTTTTTTTTTTTGGGGGGGGGCCCATTCAGACTTTTGCTATGGGGCCCCATGATTTCTATGTACGCCCCTGCTGCTGAGGCATGGTATTTAAGGCTGTTAAGGAGCCAATATCCATGGACCTTGCCAGCAGCGTCGGACTGGAGTACCTTGGGCCCACCAGAGAAAAAATATTCTTGGGGCCCACCATCATACTTCCCAACCTTTGAAGAAGGGAAAGAGGGACAAAGGCTGTGGCACGCTATGCCTGCTGCAGCAAATTTTAGGCCATGCCACGTTGCACCACAGACTGTCCAGGAGTTGGTGGATGCTTTAGTCCAGGTGTGGGAGGAGATTCCTCAGGAGACCATCCGTCGCGCTCATCAGGAGCATGGCCAGAAGTTGTAGTGAGGTCATACAGCATACCTCCCAAATTTTGAAGACAGGAAAGAGGGTTAAAGGCTGCGGCGCGCGTAGGGCGTCGCTGCAAATTTTAGGCCACGCCCCGACCACACCCATTTAACAGCTAATCACACCCATATCCTGGCCCCAAGCGTACCCATTTAGCACTGCTGATCACACTGACTGGTAATGAGGGCACAGTGGCTGGTACTGAGGAAAAGAAAGAAAGAGCAGCGAGAGAGAAAGAACAAACAGAGAAAGAAAGAGAGGAAAGAAGAAAAGAGAGAGAGAAAGAAAGAACAGAGAGAAAAAAGAACAGAGAGCGAGAAAGAAAGAACATAGAGCGAGAAAGACTAGAGAGAGAAAGAAAGACTAGAGAGAGAGCCAGAGGCGTAGCTAGGGTTTTGGTTTAGTGGGGGCGAAACTTCTGAGTGGGCCCCTAATCAGAGAACCTCAGCAAATGACCGCGCTGTTGCCAAAAATAATCTATATATAAAAAGACCAATATTGATATTACCGCCATATGGTCTGTGGTAAATAATACCAGTCCTACAGAACATATAATAGATTACAGCACAGGTACAGATAATGACTTACCGCTGATGTTCTTTCTAATGGAATTGTTCACTTTTCATTTCTTTTCCATCTGGCCCAGACCGACATGATGACTTCTCCAGCCAGGACTCGACTGCAGAGATTACAACAAAGACATATTTCACTTCTCATATTTTTAGCACTGTCTTGGTCACCAATTGGACTATTCTCAACCTGCACAAACTCCTCATCCTGCTGATACCCCAATACTGAGCCGCTGCTGCCATATGTGTCCCTATTTCTGCACCTGATACCCCAATACTGAGCCGCTGCTGCCGTATGTGTCCCTATTACTGCTCCTGATACCCCAATACTGAGCCGCTGCTGCCGTATGTGTCCCTATTACTGCACGTGATACCCCAATACTGAGCTGCTGCTGCTGCCGTATGTGTCCCTATTACTGCACCTGCTGTGTGGTTCTGTGTGACCTCTAAATTTTAAAGCACCCCTCTAGAATATAGTAATGCCGGGTGCAAGTGCCCAGGAAAACAGTGACCACATTTTGTCCCCTAGACTGTAATAATGCCCTGTGTGCCCCTTTGACAGTCACAGTAACCCGAGTTCCCCTATAACAATAAGTGTCCACTTTACATTTAATAATGTCACAAGTCTCCCCCTGTACATCTCCCCTATACACAGAATAATGCCCCTCACTGGATATATACTGACCCCTTAATGTCCCCAAACTATTTAATGGGTCAAACACTGTATGATGGCCCCTAGATAGCATCCATACAGCATAATACACCAGATAGTCCTCAATATAGTATAATGCACCCCCATAGGCAGCCTCTATATTATAATAAACCCCCATAGGCAGAGTCTATAATATAATGCACCACCATAGGCAGCCGCTATATTATAATGCACCCCCATAGGCAGCCTCTGTAGTATAATGCATCCCCATAGGGAGTCTCTGTAGTATAATGCACCCCAATATGGAGCCTCTGTAGTATAATGCAGCCCCCATATACAGCCTCTATAGTATAATGCACCCCCCATATACAGCCTCTGTAGTATAATGCACCCCAATTAAAAAAAAAAAAAAACAATACTCACCTCCCGGCTCCTGTGCTGCTCACTGTTCTCCCTCTCAGCGTCTGACAGCGGGCGCCGGCAGGTGATGTCATCGCGCCCGCTGTCAGACGCTGAGAGGGGGATTATGGGAGAGAAGGAGCGCTCGCTCCATCTCTCTCTATGCGGTCAGCTGTATCGGCTGGATGCCGATACAGCTGACCCTCCGATGACGGGTGGGGGGCCCACTGCTGGCACCGGGCCCCCCCAACGCCTGTTCAGGCCCCATAGCTTCTGGGTGGCAGAGCAGGAAGATCGATTCTCCCTGCTCTGCCGCAGAATGTAACTGTAGTGTAGCTCCGGGTGGGCCCCCTCAGAGCGCGGGGCCCGGGGCCACCGCCCCCTCTGCCCCGCGACCTATCCTTTCAAATCAGGGCCCACCACGCAGGAGCTGGGGCCCACCGGAGGTTTCTCCGGTGGCTCAGTCCGACCCTGCTTGCCAGCCTGATAATACCAGGCCACAGCAGTCTGCTTATCTTTGCTGGTTAACAAAAATAGGGGATCCCCTCGAAAAAAATTAGGCGTGGGGTCCCCCCTATTTTTGTTAACCAGCCAGATGAAGCAGACTGCTGAGGCCTGGTTTTTCAGGCTGTTAAGGAGCCAAGATCCATGGACCTTGCCAGCCTGATAATACCAGGCCACAGCAGTCTGCATATCTTGGCTGGTTAACAAAAATAGGGGATCCCCTCGAAAAAAATTTGGCGTGGGGTCCCCCCTATTTTTGTTAACCAGCCAGATGAAGCAGACTGCTGAGGCCTGGTTTTTCAGGCTGTTAAGGAGCCAAGATCCATGGACCTTGCCAGCCTGATAATACCAGGCCACAGCAGTCTGCATATCTTGGCTGGTTAACAAAAATAGGGGATCCCCTCGAAAAAAATTTGGCGTGGGGTCCCCCCTATTTTTGTTAACCAGCCAGATGAAGCAGACTGCTGAGGCCTGGTTTTTCAGGCTGGTAAGGATCCAATATCCATGGACCTTGCCAGCCTGATAATACCAGGCCACAGCAGTCTGCTTAGCTTGGCTGGTTAACAAAAATAGGGGATCCCCTCGAAAAAAAAACGGCGTAGGGGTCCCCCTATTTTTGTTAACCAGCCAAGTAAAATGCAGAATGCTGCGGCCTGGTATTAAAAGACTGTCAAGGCCCATGGATTTTGGCCCTCAACAGCCTGATAATACCAGGCTACAGCAGCCCCACATTTGGCGCATCAAAAGATGTGCCAATTGTGGCACTTTACCCAGCTCTTCCCACTGCCCTGTAGCGGTGGCAAGTGGGGTAATAAGGGGTTAATGTCACCGTTGATTGCACGGTGACAATAAGCCCGGTTAATAATGGATAGGCGTCAATAAGACACTGATCCATTATTAATCCCAAAGTTTTTAAATGTATAAAAAAAAGACAAAGCAAGAAAAAAGTCTTTTAATGAAATAAAAGAGACAACACAGTTTTAATTTCTTTTATTATACTCTCATTCCTGCGACGCCATCGATCTCCTGTAAAAAAAGGAAAAAAACAAACCAACAGTATACCACCTGTCCGACGCAGTCCATAGTAACGACAGTCCCACGACGATCCAGCTCTGCTACATCGCAATGACAGGCAGAGCCTGTCATCGCGACGCAGCACAGCTGATTACCTGCTTCCCCGGCGGTGACGTCATCGGACTGACTGCTTTACGGCCGGGATTACCCAGCAGTCACTGCAGTTATCGCGAGAAACTGCATGTGACCGCCGGGGAAAGATGATGGCGGCCATCAAGCAGTCCAGCCCGTGACCGCCGGAGATCTTCTGCCAGGTAAGTGCCGCTGACTCCTGACAGACCCGACCGACGGACACTGACAGTGACAGTGACAATTACGATTCCGGTATCCGATAAGACGACAATATCGGAACTCGGAATCGAAAGTCCGATACAGCTAATATCGGCCGATACCCGATATTTGCAGTATCGTATCGCTCATCCCTACCTACAGTGCACCCAGACAGTGGTTTTCCCCCACATATGGGGTATCGGCGTACTCAGGAGAAATTGCACAACAAATGTTTATTTGTCCATTTTCTCCTTTTACCCTTGTTAAAATAAAAATTTGTTTGTAAAAGATCATTTTTGTGACTCAAAAGTTAAATGTTCATTTTTTCTTTAAAAATTCTAAGTTTGAAAATTGCAAAATGTTCAAAATTTTCACCATTTTCCATTTTTTTTATAAATAAACGCAAGTAATATCAAAGAAATTTTACCACTATCATGAAGTACAATATGTCACAAGAAAACAATCTCAGAATCGCGAAGATCCGTTGAAGCGTTCCAGAGTTATAGCCTCATAAAGAGACAGTGGTCAGAATTGTAAAAATTGGCCCAGTCATTAACGTGCAAACCACCCTTGGGGCTTAATGGGTTAAACAGCATGTATTTAAGTACTTGGATAAAAATACAGTAATTAACCAGAGCCAGCATGGATTTTTAGCAAACAAGTCATGCCAGACTAGTCTAATTTCATTCTATGATGAAATCACTGACTGGGTGAATCAGGGAAATGCAGTAGATATAGTATATCTCGACTTTAGCAAAGCATTTGATAAAGTATCTCTTACTGTCCTTATTGAAAAAATGACCAAGTATGGGATTGACAAGGCTACAGTTAGGTGGATTCATAACTGGCTCAGTGATCGTACTCAAAGAGTGGTAATAAATGGTTGCACTTCCAATTGGAAGAGTGTTTAAAGTGGGGTACTACAATGCTCTTTACTGGCGCTAGTGTTGTTCAACATTTTTATAAATGATCTAGATAAGGGTACCATCACACTCAGCGACGCAGCAGCGATCCCGACAACGATACGACCGAGAAGGGATCGTTACTATGTCGCTTAGTGGTCGCTCGTGAGATGCCAAACAGTCAAATCATCCCAATGATGCAAAAATATTTAGACTTGAGAGTCCTCAGTGGTTGATACCTTTTAATGGCTAACTGAAAAGATGGTAACAAATTGCAAGCTTTCGAGACTACGCAGGTCTCTTCATCAGGCAAAGACTAAAACAAAAGCTGAAGAATCACATATTTATATACACAAAGGACACAGGAATAATGCAATAGGTAAGACAAGTGACGTGAAGCAGAACTGTCATTATGGCAGAGGGATGAACATAAATATGACTAGTTCATAGATAAGGAGTGAAAGTTTTATTACCCTCTGATTGGGGTCTGGTATTGTGTTGTGATGACCCTAAAAGGTCAGGGAAGCAGATTCCTTAATTGTTGTAGAAAGACATAAAACTCTGGGATATATTCATCCCAGCACTAAGAGTGTCAAAGGTCATCATAAGTTTATATTCCCAGACTTTTCTATCCTTCTCAGATTTGAAGTTAGATTTTAATACAAGTAATTCCATATCCGTCATGCTATGACCGGGCATACAAAAGTGTTTTGCCACAGGTAAATCCATTCTTTTTTCTCTTATTGTGTGGCGATGAGAATTCATCCTTGTTCTCAGTTTTTGCCCGGTCTCCCCCACATACAGACCCCCAGTTGGACATTTAGTACATATAATTAGGTACACCACATTAGATGTGATGCAGCTGAAAGTACCTGGTATCTTGTAGTCCTGATGGGAGTTGGGGATCTTTATCCTGTCCGTGGTCATTATAGATGCACAGGTTTTGCATTTCTTTTGTTTGCAAGGAAAGGTACCTGCAGCTGTTGGGGAGGACAGGGAGCTTCTGACAATGATGCTTCTTAGATTTGGGGGCTGCCTAAAACATAGTAGTGGGGGGTCTGGAAATATGGATTGTAATCGGGCATCTTTTTGTAGTAAAGGTTGTAGTTTCCGTGCAGCTCCCCTTAGCATCTCCAGACTTGGATTGTATTGGCTAACACGGTGCGAAGATATACATCTTTCCTATCCCAATGATGCAGTAACGATACGGCGACCCGTAGCGACCTTTGTAACGATGTCGGCGGTCGTTTGGACCCTGTCACATGGCAGCGATGCTGACGATGCAGAGCTCGGTGTGGGCTGTACTGTGTGACGCTGTAGTGACAAAGGTGTGGATTTGCGGTGCCTTTACCATGCCCCCTTTGCTCTGATTTGTGGTCGCTACTGCGTCCTGCTTGGCGGCCATGCCTTAAAAGAGGCCAACTTGGTAGACCTTCCGTGCTTTGTATTGACTGTGTGCTGGTTTCCAGATCGTAGTAGCGTTCCCTGCCTGCGACTCCACAGCGATTTCATTATTCTGCTATGTTTGTACCTGACTGCGTCCTGGATTGCAGATTGTAGAAGCGTTCCCTGCCTGCGACTCTACAGTGATTTCAGTATTTTGCCAGTTTACAACGGTTCTTCTAGCATCTGTTCTCTGAGCATGGTAGGTATCGTTTGGGGTCTCACATGCGTTTCTATTATTTTTAACTTAATTTATGGGAGGGAGGGCTTGGCTTCTATCGGTGTACATATGCCTTTTAATCGGCAGCCATTTTAGGGGGTCTCGGGTGGGGTCTCAAATACGTTTCCATTTAACCTAATTTTACATTAAGTTATAGGACACCTACCTATTGTCCATTGTCTGCTATCATTGCTCTGGTGGAACGGAGGGAGGGCTTGACTTCTGTAGGTGTACATTTCCTTTTCATCGGCAGCCATTTTAGGGGATCTCGGGTGGGGTCTCAAATACGTTTCCATATAACCTAATTTTAAATTAAGTTATAGGACACCTACCTATTGTCCATTGTCTGCTATCATTGCTCTGGTGGGAGGGAGGGAGGGCTTGGCTTCTATCGGTGTACATATGCTTTTCATGGCAGCCATTTTAGGGGGTCTTGTGTGCAAAAACTAAACAAACAGTAGTGCGGTTCAAATGGTATTTGTTACTTTTTAAAGATGTTCCATGTATGCTTACTGTATGCTATTCTTTTTTTCAGATGTCTTTCAATACCGAAGAATTCGTCAGAGAATTGATTGACTTGTACCGGTCTCTGCCCTGCCTTTGGCAGATTAAATCGGCCGAGTACAGTAATCGGAATAAAATAAGAGAGGCATATGAGAAGCTCATTGCCCTCTTTAAGTGCCATAATCCGTCCGAGAAGGTGGATGAGAGTGTTGTTAGGAAAAAGATCCAGGGTCTACGTACTGTATATAAAAAAGAGCTGAACAAGGTGGAGAAGTCAAGGAAGTCGGGTGCCGGCACAGATGAGGTTTATGTGCCCTCGTTGTGGTATTATGACTTGCTTGGCTTCACCCGTGACCAGGACCTACCTCGGACAATGCTTTGTGGAATGCGGCCTACCCTGGAACAAGACCCTGAGATCCAGACCGACTCCCCTGTAGTAGATGTAAGTACTTTTTTGCTTCCCTGTAAATAGCATTTAAACTTGGTATGTACATGCCATAGTTGAATAGAAAATATTAACTAAGGTTTTGTTGCACAGCTTCTGAATCCACACCTTTGCAGAGGAAACTTCACAGAGCAAGTTGCATGGGATAACAAGCGTTTACTTCTCTGAACATGAGTAAAGGAATAATGCACAGACATTACAGCATTGCATCAGCTAACAGGAACAAAACGAAAGTGAAACTAAAAAGAGAGACTAATTCTTATACAATACATTAAAGAAGGAAACATTACACAACATCGCCATCTACTGTCAGGTCAGCATAAAGTCCTCCTTTTACTTATAATATAGAAGTCCTAATCTGTTGCATATGACAACACCCTTTCTCAACAGTAAGGACTTATTCAATCAAACCCAACTTTTTTATTAGTCTCTGATGTTTATCAGCATTCAACGCCTTCGTGAAAATGTCCGCTGTCATTTCTTCAGTAGGACAATACTCCAACTTCAATACTCCTTGGTCCTGATGATCTCTTAAGAAATGATATTTCACATCAATATGCTTGGTTCTTGGATTGACTCTTTCCATCTGAGCAAGAACAAGACATCCTTGATTGTACTCTTTTATTTTGTTGGTTCCAACTGTGGTTGTCCTAGGTCTGTTAACAATTGTCTTAACCACAGTACTTCTTGACTCGCATGTGCTGCTGCAACATATTCTGCCTCTGTTGAAGACAGTGTCACAATTGACTGTTTCTTACTTGTCCAACTTATTGGTCCACCTGAGAGAAAAAAAATATGTCCACTGGTAGCTCTTCTGTCAGTTGGATCTCCAGCCCAATCTGCATCAACATATCCTGTTAAAATGCAATTATGACCTGTGGGTAATTTCAGCTTAACATTGCTAGTTCCTTTCAAATAACGTATTACTCTCTTCACGGCATTCCAATCAGCTTTATTTGGTTTTGAAACCTTTCTACTCAGGATTCCTACTGCTGCTGCGATGTCTGGTCTTGTAATGGTCGCTAGATACAGTAGTTTTCCTATTGCTGTTCTGTATTCTTCATTGTTTGGTAGCATATTTTCTTCACTGTTCATCTCTTTGAGATAATTAGTTTCCATTGGAGACTTTACTGTTTTTGCATCCTTTAGTCCAAATTTTTCTGTTATGTCTTGAATCATGTGAGTTTGATTCAGTAGGAAACTTCCATCTTCTTCTCTTTCTATCTGTATTCCTAGGTACTGTTTTACATTTCCCAAGTCTTTGATTTCAAAATTTTGTTTCAGGATTTTTAGAATGTTTTCTTTATCCCTTTCTTGTTTAAAACAAATCAAAATGTTGTCTACATATATGAGTACATAAATCCATCTATTACTCAGCCTTTTTGTGTACAAGCATGGATCAGCTTTGCTTCTTTGAAATTTTTCATTTGTTAGTACTTCAGTGATTTTGTCATTCCACGCTTTAGCTGCTTGTTTTAAACCATATATGCTTTTCTGTAGTTTGCAGACTTTGTTTGGATTTCTTTCATCTTTGAATCCTGGAGGTTGTTCCATGTAAATGTCTTCTGTTAAATCTCCATTCAAAAAAGCTGTCTTTACATCCAGATGTCTTAGTTCCATCTGTTCCACTGCTGCAACTGTAAGTAAAGTTATTATTGTAGTGTGTTTGACAACTGGAGCAAATGTTTCATCATAGTCTTCTCCATATTTTTGAGAATGCCCTTTAGCTATGAGTCTTGCTCGATATCTTTCAGGTGTACCATCTGTTTGGTATTTTACTTTAAAAATCCATTTACATCCTATGGCTTTTCTTCCTTCTGGCAAATCTGTTAGTGTCCATGTATTTGAATCATGCATGGATTTAATTTCTGTTTCTGTTGCTTCTATCCATTTATTAGCTTCTTCTTCAGGAAGTTTAGATATGTCTTTCCAAGAGGTAGGTTCATAGATTTTTATTATACTTGTCTTGTATGAGAGACATTTTGGTGGTTTTCCTTTGTTCTCTCTTATTGAACGTCTTGGTTCTGTGTCTGTTTGTAGTTGTGATTCTTCACTTTCAGTATTTTGTTCTTCATTAATTTCTACTTCTTTCTCATCAGATATTTCTTCAGTTATGTCACTATTGTTTTTCTCATTTTTTGTTTGAACTGAAATCATAATGTCTTCATTTAAATCTTCAATGAATATCACACTGTTACTCACTGTAACTCTGTCTGTTTTGGGATCTAGGATTCTATATCCTTTGCAGTTTTCACTATATCCAACGAATATTCCTCCCATGGACCTGTTTTGAAGTTTGGTACGTTTTTCTGTTGGAATGAATATAAAAACTTTACATCCAAAAACTTTTAAATGATTGACACTTGGTTTCATACCTTGCCACAGTTCATATGGAGTTTTCTTCAGTTTTCTGGAAAAAAGTCGGTTCTGTAGATATGTAGCTGTCATTGCTGCTTCACCCCAATATTTCTCTGGTAGTTTAGAATCTGTCAGCATACATCTCATCATTTCTGTTAGAGTTCTGTTTTTCCTTTCTGCTACTCCATTTTGTTCAGGTGTGTATGGAACAGTTTTCTGATGTTCTATTCCATTTTGTCTTAAGTAGTCTTCTATTCTGTGACCTGTAAATTCACCTCCAATATCACTTCTGATGACAACTGGCTTCCTTTGAAATTTGTTACTTGATCTTGTTACATAGTCTACAAGTTTATCAAAAACTTCACTTTTGTTCTTAATTAAGTATGTGACTGTGTATCTTGAGTAGTCGTCTATAAAAGTCAACATGTATCTATTGCCTCCTGATGTAGTCACTTTCATGGGTCCACATACGTCAGTATGCACCAAATCAAGTGGTCTTTCGCTTTTCATCTCACTTTCTTTTGGAACAGAAATCCTTGTGGCTTTGGATTTTATACAACATTCACATCTTATGGTAATTGAGCAATCTGATATCTTTAAATCTTTTGTCAATTCTTTTCTCTGTAGTTGCCTTATACTGTCCGGGTGTCTATGTCCTAGACGTCTATGCCACATGTGAATACAGTTTTTGTGATCATGTGTACATACCTTCATCTGTTCCTTTGGTTTGTCAAAATGATATAGTTGTTCATCTGCCTTGACTTTGGTTATCAACTTGTCTCCTGCAATAATTGCACACTCATTATCTTTGAATTTTACTGTAAGTCCTTTTGCTGTTAAACGTTTCACAGATAATAATCCGCCTTCCAATTTTGGAACATACAACACATCCTGTACAAGTATCTTTGAATCTTGTCCGAACTTGTTTGAACAATTTAGCATACCTTGTCCGATACCTTCTGCGGTTATTTTGCTTCCAACTGCAAGATAAATGGCTACTTTCTTATTTAAATCAAGATCAGTAAAGAAATTCTTGTCACTTGTCATATGACTCCTTGCTCCTGAATCAATAAACCAACCAAGTGATGATTTCTTATCAGTTACTTTAAATGTGCCATTCCAATTATTTTCACATGAATCAGAAATTATGTTTTTCACCTTCTGTATATTATCTTTATGGTGTAATTTCTTTTGTTCTGCTTTCCATATAGTACAGTCTTTCATTAAATGTCCCTTTTTCTTACATCTGAAGCATTCTTTTGTCTCTTTATTATAGGGTTTATTAAGTTCTGTAGCTTTAAGAGCATTTCCATTATCTTTTTCAGTAGAAGAATCATTTGTTTGCTCTTTCCTTCTCTGATATTCATCTATGAGTCTGGTCTTCACAAACTCTAATGTAATGTCAGTTTCTGGTCTTGTCTCTAGTGCATTTATTAAAGCTGTATATGAATCTGGTAAACTGCACAATAAAATTGCTGCTATATGGCTTTCTTTAATGTCTTCACTAATAGATCTTCGCTGTAATATCACTTCCATCATTGAGAATATATGCTTCTGCATGTCACTGTCTGCATTTAGTCTCATATTGTAAAGCTTTCTTAGTAGAAATAACTTGTGATTTAAGCTGGGTCTCTCATATAGCTTTCTTAATTGTTCCCACATTCCTTTCGCTGTTTCTTCATTTCTTATATGTATTAATTGAGCATCATCCACTAATAAGCTGATGGTAGCTCTCGCTTGTCTATTTTTTCTATCCCATGTCTGATTATCTTCATCAGGTCTATCTGTAGTGATTACTTCCCATAAATCATCTTTAGACAATAACATCTCTACTTTGAACTTCCATAGCTGATAGTTCTCATCATTCAGTTTAGCTACTGTGAGTTTTAGCTCTTTGCTATTCATCATTTTTAACTTATCTTACTTGTTTGGAGAGACTTGCACTGAAGAATTATTCTGCATTCACCAGGGTCTTGCTGAGAGTTCCAATGTCCTGGGTATCTGTGGTGTCTGGATTCTCTGTATCTGGGTACGCTGTATCTGGGTGCCTGTGTCTGGGCGTCTGGGTGTCCTGGGCCCATAACCTGTTGCACAGCTTCTGAATCCACACCTTTGCAGAGGAAACTTCACAGAGCAAGTTGCATGGGATAACAAGCGTTTACTTCTCTGAACATGAGTAAAGGAATAATGCACAGACATTACAGCATTGCATCAGCTAACAGGAACAAAACGAAAGTGAAACTAAAAAGAGAGACTAATTCTTATACAATACATTAAAGAAGGAAACATTACACAACATCGCCATCTACTGTGAGGTCAGCATAAAGTCCTCCTTTTACTTATAATATAGAAGTCCTAATCTGTTGCATATGACAACAGGTTTCACCTGTTTAATTCTGCAGTTTACAAAAGTTATCCCTTCCAGTTCAGATAAGTACACTCCTTTACTATTTTCGCCCCCCTGAGTTCTCATAACGTTGAATGACATTTCATATTCTATACTGCTAGTGCCGCCCCTCACATTTGTTTCCAGTGCATGTTTACCCATGCTGGTCACGATACATCCATTGCCAACACATTTATGTGGTGTGGTGCTGGATGTTGTAAAAATTTGTTTAGGTTTTAATTTAACAATAATTTTATGTTCCCGCAGCAACGTCAGCAAGAACTCTCGCCACAAAGAACTGATGACATCACTGAACCAATTATGGAGGAGACTGGTGAGGAGTCAAGTCAAGACCCTGCGCCCCCTACTGTACCTAGGCGGACAAGTTCATGGAAGAGAAAGGCCACCCTGTCGCCATCAGCTGATCTAATCTCTCTGTCCAACACCGTGGACAGCTTTGCCTACTTTGCCTCTGATAGACTGCAGAAGCTGAATGAGACACAGAGGATCCATGCGGAAAGAGTTATTTTTGAGACTTTGAGTAAAGCAGCAGCCGGGCAGCTGGACGAAACGTCTACTGTTAAAAGTGGGATCGATCGTGATCCTTGCCAACGTTCGTGGACACAAAATCCGGACACACTACGTAGCACGCCGGTGCGGGGGTTTTGGCCTCCGCAAAACCTGCCGCTTGCACCCCCCACAGTATCCTTTGTTTACCCATTCTTTTACTTCCCAAATGTCTTCGCCCCCCAGGCAAGGATGTGAACACTTGTAAGGACATTTGACTTTAGTTTTTGGTTTTAAGTTTCTTTTTTACATAGTTGATTAATTGTTCAATTGTTCAAATATTTGTTTGCAATAAAAATGCTTTTTGCTTAAAACTTGCAGCCTGCTTTTCTGACTTCAGCATATAGTTATTTGCAGGCATACTTAGCGGGGTAATGGGCTGAGTGCATCTATACAGATGCATAGCTATAATGGGTGTGAGTGTTGAAACCTGTAATTTTTTTTCTTTAACCCGTTCACCCCCAAGGGTGGTTTGCACGTTAATGACCGGGCCAATTTTTACAATTCTGACCACTGTCTCTTTATGAGGTTATAACTCTGGAACGCTTCAAAGGATATTCGCGATTCTGAGATTGTTTTCTCGTGACATATTGTACTTCACGTTAGTGGTAAAATTTCTTCCATATACCTTGCGTTTATTTTTGAAAAAAACGCAAATATGGCGAAAATTTTGAAAATTTTGCAATTTTCAAACTTTGAATTTTTATTCCCTTAAAACAGAGAAATATGTCACACAAAATAGTTAAGAAATAACATTTCTAACATGTCTGCTTTACATCAGCACAATTTTGGACACAAAATTTTTATTTGTTAGGAAGTTATAAGGGTTAAAAGTTGACCAGCGATTTCTCATTTTTACAACAAAATTTACAAAGCTATTTTTTTTAGGGACCACCTCACATTTGAAGTCACTTTGAGGGATCTATATGGTAGAAAATGCCCAAAAGTGACACCATTCTAAAAACTGCACCCCTCAAGGTACTCAAAACCACAATCAAGAAGATTATTAACCCTTCAGGTGCTTCACAGGAGCTGAAGCAATGTGAAAGGAAAAAATGAACATTTTACTTTTTAGTCACAAAAATGATCTATTACAAACATTTTTTTTATTTTCACAAGGGAAAAAGGAGAAAATGGACGGATAAAGTTGTTGTGCCATTTCTCCTGAGTATGCCAATACCCAATATGTGGGGGAAAACCACTGTTTGGGTGCACGGAAGGGCTTAGAATGGAAGGAGCGCCGTTTGACTTTCCCAAACTAAAATTGGTGGGAATTGAGATTGGACGCCATGTCGCGTTTGGAGATTCCCTGATGTGCCTAAACAGTGGAAACCCCCCACATGTGACCCCATTTTGGAAACTAGACCCCTAAGGAACTTATCTAGATGTGTGGTGAGCACTTTGAACCCCCAAGTGCTTCACGCAAGTATATAATGTAGAGCCGTGAAGAAAAAAAATCATATTTTTTCCACAAGCATGATGTTTTAGTCCCCAATTTGTTATTTTCCCAAGGGTAAGAGGAGAAATTGGACCACAAAAGTTGTTGCCCAACTTGTCCTGAGTACGCCGATACCCAATATGTGGGGGGAACCACTGTTTGGGCGCACGGCAGGGCTCGAATTGGAAGGAGCGCCATTTGACTTTTCCAAACCAAAATTGGCTGGAATTGAGAAAGGACGCCATGTTGCATTTGGGAGCCACTGATGTGCCTAAACAGTGGAAACCCCCCACATGTGACCCCATTTTGGAAACTAGACCCCTAAGGAACTTATCTAGATGTGTGATGAGCACTTTGAACCCCCAAATGCTTCACGCAAGTTTATAATGTAGAGCCGTGAAGAAAAAAAATCATATTTTTTCCAAAACCATGATGTTTTAGTTTCCAATTTGTTATTTTCCCAAGGGTAAGAGGAGAAATTGGACAACAAAAGTTGTTGTCCAACTTGTCCTGAGTACGCTGATACCCATATGTGGGGGGGAACCACTGTTTGGGCGCACGGCAGGGCTCGAAATGGAAGGAGCGCCATTTGACTTTTCCAAACCAAAATTGGCTGGAATTGAGAAAGGACGCCATGTTGCATTTGGAGAGCCACTGATGTGCCTAAACAGTGGAAACCCCCCACATGTGACCCCATTTTGGAAACTAGACCCCCTAAGGAACTTATCTAGATGTGTGGTGAGCACTTTGAACCCCCAAATGCTTCACGCAAGTTTATAATGTAGAGCCGTGAAGAAAAAAAATCATATTTTTTCCACAACCATGATGTTTTAGTCCCCAATTTTTTTTTTTTTTCCAAGGGTAAGAGGAGAAATTGGACCACAAAAGTTGTTGTCCAACTTGTCCTGAGTACGCTGATACCCCATATGTGGGGGGGAACCACTGTTTGGGCGCACGGCAGGGCTCGAAATGGAAGGAGCGCCATTTGACTTTTCCAAACCAAAATTGGCTGGAATTGAGAAAGGACGCCATGTTGCGTTTGGAGAGCCACTGATGTGCCTAAACAGTAGAAACCCCCCATATGTGACCCCATTTTGGAAACTAGACCCCCTAAGGAACTTATCTAGATGTGTGGTGAGCACTTTGAACCCCCAAATGCTTCACGCAAGTTTATAATGTAGAGCCGTGAAGAAAAAAAATCATATTTTTTCCACAACCATGATGTTTTAGTCCCCAATTTGTTATTTTCCCAAGAGTAAGAGGAGAAATTGGACCACAAAAGTTGTTGTCCAACTTGTCCTGAGTACGCTGATACCCCATATGTGGGGGGGAACCACTGTTTGGGCGCACGGCAGGGCTCGAAATGGAAGGAGCGCCATTTGACTTTTCCAAACCAAAATTGGCTGGAATTGAGAAAGGACGCCATGTTGCGTTTGGAGAGCCACTGATGTGCCTAAACAGTGGAAACCCCCCACATGTGACCCCATTTTGGAAACTAGACCCCCTAAGGAACTTATCTAGATGTGTGGTGAGCACTTTGAACCCCAAAATGCTTCACGCAAGTTTATAATGTAGAGCCGTGAAGAAAAAAAATCAATTTTTTTCCACAACCATGATGTTTTAGTCCCCAATTTGTTATTTTCCCAAGGTAAGAGGAGAAATTGGACCACAAAAGTTGTTGTCCAACTTGTCCTGAGTATGCTGATACCCCATATGTGGGGGGGAACCACTGTTTGGGCGCACGGCAGGGCTCAAAATGGAAGGAGCGCCATTTGACTTTTCCAAACCAAAATTGGCTGGAATTGAGAAAGGACGCCATGTTGCGTTTGGAGAGCCACTGATGTGCCTAAACAGTGGAAACCCCCCACATGTGACCCCATTTTGGAAACTAGACCCCCTAAGGAACTTATCTAGATGTGTGGTGAGAACTTTAACCCCAAATGCTTCACGCAAGTTTATAATGTAGAGCCGTGAAGAAAAAAAATCAATTTTTTCCACAACCATGATGTTTTAGTCCCCAATTTGTTATTTTCCCAAGGGTAAGAGGAGAAATTGGACCACAAAAGTTGTTGTCCAACTTGTCCTGAGTACGCTGATACCCCATATGTGGGGGGGAACCACTGTTTGGGCGCACGGCAGGGCTCGAAATGGAAGGAGCGCCATTTGACTTTTCCAAACCAAAATTGGCTGGAATTGAGAAAGGACGCCATGTTGCGTTTGGAGAGCCACTGATGTGCCTAAACAGTGGAAACCCCCCACATGTGACCCCATTTTGGAAACTAGACCCCCTAAGGAACTTATCTAGATGTGTGATGAGCACTTTGAACCCCCAAATGCTTCACGCAAGTTTATAATGTAGAGCCGTGAAGAAAAAAAAATCATATTTTTTCCACAACCATGATGTTTTAGTCCCCAATTTGTTATTTTCCCAAGGGTAAGAGGAGAAATTGGACCACAAAAGTTGTTGTCCAACTTGTCCTGAGTACGCTGATACCCCATATATGGGGGGGAACCACTGTTTGGGCGCACGGCAGGGCTCGAATTGGAAGGAGCGCCATTTGACTTTTCCAAACCAAAATTGGCTGGAATTGAGAACGGACGCCATGTCGCGTTTGTGGAGCCCTGATGTGCCTAAACAGTGGAAACCCCCACAAGTGACCCCATTTTGGAAACTAGACCCCCTAAGGAACTTATCTATGTGTGTGGTGAGCATTTGAACCCCCAATGTTCACTAAAGTTTATAATGCCTGGCGTGAATAAAAAAAAAAAAAAAAATTTCCACAAATATGATGTTTTAGTCCCCAATTTTTAATTTTCCCAAGGGTAACAGGAGAAATTGGACCACAAAAGTTGTTGTCCAATTTTCCTGAGTACGCTGATACCCCATATGTTGGGGGGAACCACTGTTTGGGTGCATGGCAGGGCGCAGAAGGAAGTAGTGACGTTTTGGAATGCAGACTTTGATGGAATGGTCTGCGGGCGTCATGTTTCGTTTAGCAGAGCCCCTCATGTGCCTAAGCAGTGGAAACCCCCACAAGTGACCCCATTTTGGAAACTAGACCCCCTAAGGAACTTATCTAGGTGTGTGGTGAGCATTTTGAACCCCCAAGTGTTTCACTAAAGTTTATAATGCCCTGGCGTGAATAAAAAAAAATAAAAAAATTTCCACAAATATGATGTTTTAGTCCCCAATTTTTTATTTTCCCAAGGGTAACAGGAGAACTTGGACCACAAAAGTTGTTGTCAAATTTGTCCTGAGTACGCTGATACCCCATATGTTGGGGGGAACCACTGTTTGGGCGCATGGCAGGGCGCAGAAGGGAAGCAGTGACGTTTTGGAATGCAGACTTTGATGGAATGGTCTGCGGGCGTCATGTTCCGTTAGCAGAGCCCCTCATGTGCCTAAACAGTGGAAACCCCCACAAGTGACCCCTTTTTGGAAACTAGACCCCTAATGAACTTATCTAGGTGTGTGGTGAGCATTTTGAACCCCCAAGTGTTTCACTAAAGTTTATAATGCCCTGGCGTGAATAAAAAAAAAAAAAAAAATTCCACAAATATGATGTTTTAGTCCCCAATTTTTTATTTTCCCAAGGGTAACAGGAGAACTTGGACCACAAAAGTTGTTGTCCAATTTGTCCTGAGTACGCTGATACCCCATATGTTGGGGGGAACCACTGTTTGGGCGCATGGCAGGGCGCAGAAGGGAAGCAGTGACGTTTTGGAATGCAGACTTTGATGGAATGGTCTGCGGGCGTCATGTTCCGTTAGCAGAGCCCCTCATGTGCCTAAACAGTGGAAACCCCCACAAGTGACCCCATTTTGGAAACTAGACCCCCTAATGAACTTATCTAGGTGTGTGGTGAGCATTTTGAACCCCCAAGTGTTTCACTAAAGTTTATAATGCCCTGGCGTGAATAAAAAAAAAAAAAAATTCCACAAATATGATGTTTTAGTCCCCAATTTTTTATTTTCCCAAGGGTAACAGGAGAACTTGGACCACAAAAGTTGTTGTCCAATTTGTCCTGAGTACGCTGATACCCCATATGTTGGGGGGAACCACTGTTTGGGCGCATGGCAGGGCGCAGAAGGGAAGCAGTGACGTTTTGGAATGCAGACTTTGATGGAATGGTCTGCGGGCGTCATGTTCCGTTAGCAGAGCCCCTCATGTGCCTAAACAGTGGAAACCCCCACAAGTGACCCCATTTTGGAAACTAGACCCCCTAATGAACTTATCTAGGTGTGTGGTGAGCATTTTGAACCCCCAAGTGTTTCACTAAAGTTTATAATGCCCTGGCGTGAATAAAAAAAAAAAAAAAAATTTCCACAAATATGATGTTTTAGTCCCCAATTTTTTATTTTCCCAAGGGTAACAGGAGAAATTGGACCACAAAAGTTGTTGTCCAATTTGTCCTGAGTACGCTGATACCCCATATGTTGGGGGGAACCACTGTTTGGGCGCATGGCAGGGCGCAGAAGGGAAGCAGTGACGTTTTGGAATGCAGACTTTGATGGAATGGTCTGCGGGCGTCATGTTCCGTTAGCAGAGCCCCTCATGTGCCTAAACAGTGGAAACCCCCACAAGTGACCCCATTTTGGAAACTAGACCCCCTAAGGAACTTACCTAGGTGTGTGGTGAGCATTTTGAACCCCAAAGTGTTTCACTAAAGTTTATAATGCCCAGGTGTAAAAATAAAAAATCCTACTTTTATCCTCACAAAAATGATGTTTTAGTCCCCAATTTTTTATTTTCCCAATGGTAAGAGGAGAAATTGGACACCAAAAATTGTTGTCCAATTTGTCCTGAGTACACTGGTGCCCCATATGTGGGAAAAAACTGTTTGGGCACAAGTCGGGGCTCAGAAGGGAAGTCGTGACGTTTTGGAATGCAGACTGATAGAATGGTCTGCGGGCGTCATGTTCCGTTTGCAGAGCTCCTGATGTGCCTAAACAGTAAAAAAAAACCACAAGTGACATAATTTTGGAAAGTAGACTCCCAAGGAACTTTTCTAAATGTGCCCCCCTTCTGGAACTAATCTTTCCTGTAAAGTAAATTAGTAGTGCATTGAGGTGTGGTACAATTTGAAACAATCCTTCATACACAGGCCAGGTTTTTCGGGGCAGGTGTCGCATTGGTAAGTGGTGTCCTTGCGTATTCCCCTTTTGTAACACACTCGGCACCTTTTTTGCGGCTTACCTTTGCTTCCAGTTGGCGGGACCACCCCCGGGAAATGCTGACCTGGTATGATACGAGCACCTTCAGTTCCAGAAGTACTGGGGCCCGCTCTTTCCTGATCGCCAAACATCAGGGCCTTAACCACTACCTCCTGAAACTGAAGGTACGTCGTATCGCTGTTGCGTGCACATCGTGACAGCAGGAAAGCGTTGAGCATTGCCATTTGGACGATGTGCACGGACAGCTTCTTGTACCACACCTTGGCCTTTCTCAAAGCACTGTACGGTTGGAGGAGTTGATCAGAGAGATCAACACCCCCCATGTATTTATTGCACCCCAGTACACAGTCCGGTTTGCGGACCTGTGTAGAGGTACCCGTACAGTGCTGAGGGCGCTGCCATCACCATGTATGGTGGTCAAGAGAAGGACATCCCTCTTGTCCTTGTACTTGACCACCAACAGGTGGTCGCTAAATTGGGCTCTGCTCTCACCCTTTCTGAGCATCTGCCCAAGTAGCGTCTTCGGGAGGCCTCTCTGATTTTTGCGGACGGTACCGCAAGCTGCGGTACCTCGCGCAGAGAGGGATTTGTAGAGTGGGACGCTGGAATAAAAGTTATCGGTGTAAAGGTGATAACCTTTATCCAGCAGTGGGTGCACCAAATCCCACACAATTTTCCCACTCACTCCCAGGACGGGGGGACACTCAGGGCGTTCAATCCTGGTGTCCTTTCCTTCGTAAACTCTAAAGCTGTGCGTGTACCCTGAGGTACTCTCGCACAGCTTGTAGAGTTTAATTCCGTACCTTGCCCTCTTGCTGGGCAGATACTGGCGGAATCTGAGCCGTCCCTTAAAATGAACCAAGGACTCATCCACGCAGATGTCCCTTTGGGGCACGTACACTTCAGCAAACTTTTTGCTGAAGTGTTCGATGACCGGCCGAACTTTGAACAGACGGTCAAAGTTGGGTCATTTTGTGGGGGACACTGTGCATTATCATTATAATGCAGGAATTTGTGGATGGCCTCAAAACGCGTCCGGGCCATGACCATTCGGAACAGTGGAGTGTTGTATAAAATATCAACACTCCAATATTGCCGAAGTTCTGGCTTCTTCAGGATCCCCATATGGAGGACCAGGCCCCAAAACTGCATCATTTCACCTGCGTCTACAGGAGACCAGTTGGAAAATGATGACACTGGGTTTTGCGCCAAAAATTGCCGAGCGTACAAATTAGTTTGCTCCACCACGAGGTTAATAAAATCCTCAGAGAAAAAGACTTTGAAAAAGTCTATTTCTCTGAGGCCCGTGGTGTCAAACTTGATTCCTGATTCTGCCACAAAATCAGGAATCAGTGGCTCGTAATTTTCGGGGGGCGGGGTCCATATGGGGTCCGAAGAGGGGTGCGCTGGTTCATTTTCAGGGGTGGGCGCTGCCTCATCTTCTGTCCTGGGGCGTCTGCGTGGCGGTTCCGCAGGACCCGAGGAGGAAGATGAGGAAGAGGAGGAAGAAGAAGAAGAGGATGAAGAATCTGAAAAGTAAAGAAATGTGGGATCCTCTCCCTCGCTATCAGTGTCGGAGGCAAGAAAAGCGTATGCCTCTTCCACTGAATAGCGCTGTTGGGAAGAACGTGACGAGCGGGACATTTTTTTTCGTGAATGTGGTGCTTTGTGTGAACTTTATTTACAACTGTGTGTGTGTGTGTGGGGGGGATAGTGGTTGGTGCAAACTATGCTGAAAGGAAAAAGCTAAAAGAAAAGAAAGAGAATAGGGAAAAAAATGCCTGTGAAAAAAAGTCTAAACCAGCAGGCACGAGCTCTGATAATTGACCGGTGTCACTTATCAAAGTTCCGCGGCTGCCGGATGTGCGCACAGGAGTGGCGGAAAGGGAAGTGAAAAAAAAAACAAAACGGCAGGAACGAGCTCTGATAAGTGACCGGTGTCACTTATCAAAGTTCCGCGGCTGCCGGATGTGCGCACAGGAGTGGCGGAAAGGGAAGTGAAAAAAAAAAAAAAACGGCAGGAACGAGCTCTGATAAGTGACCGGTGTCACTTATCAAAGTTCCGCGGCTGCCGGATGTGCGCACAGGAGTGGCGGAAAGGGAAGTGAAAAAAAAAAAAAAAACGGCAGGCACGAGCTCTGATAAGTGACCGGTGTCACTTATCAAAGTTCCGCGGCTGCTAGATGTGCGCACGGGAGTGGCGGAAAGTGGGGTGAAAAAAAAAAACTGCAGGAACGAGCTCTGATATGTGACTGGTGTCACTTATCAAAGTTCCGCGGCTGCTGGATGTGCGCACAGGAGTGGCGGAAAGGGGAGTGAAAAAAAAAAAAACTGCAGGAACGAGCTCTGATAAGTGACTGGTGTCACTTATCAAAGTTCCGCGGCTGCTAGATGTGCGCACGGGAGTGGCGGAAAGTGGGGTGAAAAAAAACAAACTGCAGGAACGAGCTCTGATAAGTGACTGGTGTCACTTATCAAAGTTCCGCGGCTGCTGGATGTGCGCACAGGAGTGGCGGGAAGGGGAGTGAGAAAAAAAAAAACTGCAGGAACGAGCTCTGATAAGTGACTGGTGTCACTTATCAAAGTTCCGCGGCTGCTGGAAGTGCGCACAGGAGTGGCGGAAAGGGGAGTGAAAAAAAAAAACAAAAACGGCAGGAACGAGCTCTGATAAGTGACCGGTGTCACTTATCAAAGTTCCGCGGCTGCTAGATGTGCGCACGGGAGTGGCGGAAAGTGGTGTGAAAAAAAAAAAACTGCAGGAACGAGCTCTGATAATTGACTGGTGTCACTTATCAAAGTTCCGCGGCTGCTATATGTGCGCACGGGAGTGGCGGAAAGTGGGGTGAAAAAAAAAAAAAAACTGCAGGAACGAGCTCTGATAAGTGACTGGTGTCACTTATCAAAGTTCCGCGGCTGCTGGAAGTGCGCACAGGAGTGGCGGAAAGGGGAGTGAAAAAAAAAAACTGCAGGAACGAGCTCTGATAAGTGACTGGTGTCACTTATCAAAGTTCCGCGGCTGCTGGAAGTGCGCACGGAGGGGGGTGCAAAAGAAAAACGAACACGAGTGTTGATCGGTGAACTGTGTCACCAATCAACGCTCGGCGGCTGCTAAATGTGTGCAAAGGGGGGTAAAAAGAGGGGGAAAGGGAAGGGGGGAGGGGGGAATGGGGGGATTGGGGTGGATCGGGCAGGGATCGGGGCTCAAAAACTCACGTTTGTACTCTCTCTTCTTTCTTCTCTCTTCTTTCTTCTCTCTTCTTTCTTCTCTCTTCTTTCTTCAGCAGGAGTTGTGGTGTCACAGGCTACTGTGGCACCACAAGGCCCAGCACAGGAGGAGATCTGGCGTGTGACCGCACTGCAGGAATCCTCAGCAAGTGTGAGGACCCCTGCAGTGCGGTCAGACAGGTCAGATCCAGTTTGCAGACAGGTCACAGAGCGGTCACATCGCTGCTGTGACCTGTCATTGGTGGGATCGATGATCACATCGATCCCACCAATCAGAGGAGACCCTTGTTTTGCCGGTTGCTAGGCACCGGCCTAGTAATCGGAGCTCACTGCTCCGATTCCTAGGCAGGTCACCGGCAGGTCAGGAAGCAGGGCACAGAGCGGTCACACCGCTGCTGTGCCCTGTGATTGGCGCGATCGTCGATGACATCGATCTCGCCAATCAGCAGCTGCAGGCCCTACTGGGCCTGTCCTAGGCTCCGGCCTAGGATCGGTGCTATTACTGCACCGATCCAGGCAGGTACAGGCAGGGCACAGCGCGGATACACCGCGGCTGTGCCCTGCGATTGGCGCGATCGATGTGATCGGCGATCGCGCCAATCCAGGGGGGGTCTGCTCCTTTCTATGCCCAGGCCTAGGATCGAGTACATCGGTACTCGATTCTAGCCTGGGATCTCACTGTTTCAGCCCATCGGATTGGCTGAAACAGTGAGAAAGGCTGCGATTGGCTGTTCAGAATTGAACAGCCAATCACAGCGATCGGGAGTGAGGGTGGGCGGGTGACAGACCCCGGGATGCCGGCGCCATCTCTCCTGAGGTAAGATGGCGTCGGAATTTTAATGCGATCATTGCGACTTAAGTCACAATGTCGCATTAAAGGGCTGGACGTACTATCCCGTCCCCGGTCATACGGGCCCAGGTACCATGGACGGGATAGTACGTCCGATGGCAGTAAGGGGTTAAACAAATAGGATGGGTTGAGGGCAGGTCAGGTCCGCCATCAGGGCAGTACTCAAGCTTGAGATGCCCAGATATAATGGGTGTGTTTTTAATATTTTAGTTTATTATTTTTTTAAAATTTAGAAAGTGTTATAACAATGTTTTTTTTATGGGGTTTTCTTTTGTTTGTTTTCATTGTTGGATTTTTGGTTTTCGAAAGAAGTTGACACTGCTGCAGTTATAAAGTATAACTGTATATATTTGTTATATATTTAGAAAATATATATAACATCATTATATAAATATATATATATATATCTATATATATATGTATATATATATATAGATATATATATATAAAAAAGACAAACTATTTACATAAAAAAAAATAACAATAACATGCAACAAAAAAAAAATTATTGGCTGCCCCCATGGTGGAGGCCAGCCACGAACCTCTCCAGCATCACTCCATGCTCATGCATAGCTGCCATCATCTGCCTGTGTGATGCCAACAGGTCCTGTGCAGTGGGAATTTCTGTGGAGGGAATGGTAAAAGTTAACCAGGCAATTCTGTTGCAACATCAACTTAAGTTACATGTTTGCTGTTTAACGCTTACGGTTTTGGGGCGACTGCGCTTCACCCGAGGAGTCGCTACACAGCCCACCGGGATCCTGTGGCACCACCTGCTAGGGAAACACACAAAAATAGATATAACACGACAGCCCTTGAACATTTTAAGACCTAACAGTGCTTTCAAACTTGTCAGAAGCTTATATTATGTGCGTAAATTACCAGAAGGCGAGCCTGCACCAATGTCATGGAGTGATGCTGGAGAGAAGTCCATTCTGGGGGAGGACGTAGATGACCCGATATGTGGAGGCGGGGTAGCAGCAGGAGAAGGGGTTGCTGCTTATGATGGTGGTGCAGCTGGTGATGGTGGTGCTGCTGAAAAAAAATACAATTGAGTGGAATACTCCTTCTACTAACTTGATTGATTATGGCTATTAGGGTGGGGATTGGCTTTATAGGAGAGTACCGGCAGTGATGGGGTTACAGACAGTGATGGGAGTAACGGCTGTGATGGGGTATCAACACATATCTCATATAGACAGGTGTATATTATATTCCCTGAGCTTTATAGGTGGGGAATGAACATAAAATTAATGTAGGTAATAGAATGAACATATATCCCATATAAACAGGTGTATTTTATATTCCCTGAGCTTTATAGGTGGGGAATGAAGATGATATATATCCACTGCTCTAAAGGATCTCATCTCGGTACCTAATGGCAGTCAGGCTACCTCTGGCTACCTATGTTTATATGGGATATGTGTTCATTCTTCTATCACCTACATAAAATTTATGTTCATTCCCCACCTATAAAGCTCAGGGAATATAATATACACCTGTCTATATGAGATATGTGTTGATACCCCATCACAGCCGTTACTCCCATCACTGTCTGTAACCCCATCACTGCCGGTACTCTCATCACTGCCGGTACTCCCATCACTGCCTGTAACCCAGTCACAGCTGGTACTCCCATCACTGCCTGTAACCCCATCACTGCCGGTACTCCCATCACTGCCGGTACTCCCATCACTGCCTGTAACCCCATCACTGCTGGTACTCCCATCACTGCCTGTAACCCCATCACTGCCGGTACTCCCATCACTGTATGTAACCCCATCACTGCCGGTACTCCCATCACTGCCAGTACTCCTATCACTGCCCGTAACCCCATCACTGCCGGTACTCCCATCACTGCCTGTAACCCCATTACTGCCGGTACTCCCATCACTGTATGTAACCCCATCACTGCCGGTACTCCCATCACTACCAGTACTCCCATCACTGCCTGTAACCCCATCACTGCCGGTACCCCCATCACTGCCTGTAACCCCATCACTGCCGGTACTCCCATCACTTTATGTAACCCCATCACTGCCTGTACTCCCATCACTGCCGGTACTCCCATCACCGCCTGTAACCCCATCACTGCTGGTACCCCATCACTGCCTGTAACCCCATCACTGCCTGTATTCCCATCACTGCCGGTACTCCCATCACTGCCTGTAACCCCATCACTGCCGGTACTCCCATCACTGCATTATATTATATTACTGCATTATAATTAATGCCACTCACCACGACGGGCCTGCCTCTGTGCACGGATGCTGGCGATGCGGTCGCTGGATCTGTACCGCAGATCTGCCAGCTTCTTGCGGATTTGGGTCGTCGTGCGCTGCACCCCAAATCTCCTGGCCTGGCCCCGCTTGATCCTCCGCAGCACTGCCTGCTTATGGAGGACAGGATGATTTTGGTGCTTAGTGTACCAGTAGTCCCTGGCATCCACCTCTCTGATGAGAAAGCAGACTTCAGCATCCCTCCAGGGTGTACTACATCTCCTGGCCCCATATTCCCGCCTCATTTTACCGAGCTAGGCCGCATTAAAGACGTAAAACCCGGCCATGACGCATCAGCGCCACCCACAGTTTGTGCTTCAACGTGAGTGACGTGCGGCCGCTTAGAGGACGCTACTGCATTCTCGAGAGAACCGCTGTATTAACCGCATGTCTCAGTCAAATCGGAGACGCTGCTGCGTCCCAAAATTAACGCCTCTTCTATACAGCGTCCCCAGTCAGACGGGAACGCAGGTATGTTGTTGGTTTCAAAGGGGAGTTTGATTTACTATTTATAGTGGGTTTTTATGATTGGCAGCTGTCACGCTAAAAGACACTTTTTATTGCAAAAAATAGATTTTGCATCACCACATTTTGAGAGCTATAATTTTTGCATATTTTGGCCCACAGAGTCATGTGAGGTCTTATTTTTTGCGGGACGAGGTGACGTTTTTATTGGTACCATTTTTGGGCACGTGACATTTTTTGATTGCTTTTTATTTCAATTTTTGGGAGGTTAGAATGAACAAAAATCAGCAATTCATGAATTTGTTTTGGGGGGGCGTTTATACCGTTCTGCGTGTGGTAAAATTGATAAAGCGGTTTTATTCTTCGGGTTAGTACGATTACGGCGATACCTCATTTATATCATTTTTTTATGTTTTGGCCCTTTTATACAATAAAAACAATTTTATATAAAAAATAATTATTTTGTATCGCTTTATTCTGTGAGCTATAACTTTTTTAATTTTTCGCTGATGATGCTGTATGGTGGCGTATTTTTTGCGGGACAAGATGACGTTTTCAGCGGTACCATGTTTATTTATATCAATCTTTTTGATCGCGTGTTATTCCACTTTTTGTTCGGCGGTATGATGATAAAGCATTGTTTTTTGCTTTTTTTTTTTAAGGGGTTCACTAAAGGGGTTAATTAGTGGGACAGTTCTAAAGGGTGGGTCGTTACAAACGTGGCGATACCAAATATGTGTACTTTTATTGTTTGTTTGTTTTTATTTACAGGAATAAATGAATTTATTGGAGAATATTTTTTTTTTCCTTTATTTTGGAATTTTTTTTACACTTGTGATTTTCATTTTTTTAACTTTTTTACTTTGTCCCAGGTTGGGACATCACTGTAAAACGTCAGATCGCTGGGCTGACAGTGTGCACAGCACTCTGTCAGACCAGCGATGTGACAGGCACTGCTGCAGGCTTCCTCAGGGCCTGCTCTCAGCAGGCCCTGAGGAAGCCGCCTCCCTGCAGGACCCCGCGGCCATCTTGGATCTGGGGGCCTGCAGGTAGGAAGGCCTCAGAACAGCGCGATCACATCGCGCTGTTCTGAGGGTCTCAGGAAGCCCTCAGGGAGCCCCCTCCCTGCGCGATGCTTCCCTGTGCCTCCGGTACACCGCGATCATGTTTGATCGCCGTGTGCCAGGGGTTAATGTGCCGGGAGTGGTTCGTGACCGATCCTGGCACATAGTGCCGGGTGTCAGCTGTGATAATCAGCTGACACCCGGCCGCGATCGGCCGCACTCCCGTCCGATCGCATGGGACGTACTATCCCATCCGTGGTCATACGGGCCCTGGTACCATGGACAGGATAGTACTTCCGATGGCAGAAAGGGGTTAACCCTTCCAGTGCGTCACTGATAATTTGATAAAAAAATTAATTAAGATCCTTTTTTTTTATTTTTCCAAAGGTAACAGGAGAAATTGGACCACAAAAGTTGTTGGACAATTTGTGCTGAGTACACCAATACCCCATGTATATGTTTCTAATGCAGGTATCTGTCAATTTGTGTTGATTTCTATGTATCTGAATATGTATGTGTATATGGATGTCGATGTATACATTTCAGTACACGTATGTATATACAGTACGTAACTACAGAAAGGATGCAAAACAAAGGGTTGGCAAAGTAAATAATACACAAACTTTAATAAACAAATGAGTACAAAAATCAAAGTGATGTGAGTATTATTCCACTATAAGTTCTGATACTGCCAAGTAACAGCACCAGGACCGTTAAAATATTGGCAGTAGTTGTCTCGGCAGGTCTTCTCATCGGTGGTGTTTCTGCGGGTCCCAATGGTTGAAGGCCTGCAATTGCGGGATCGTTGGCACGCCATTCACCGAGCTGCACTTCCCCATTTGTTAGGTCCACAAAGTCTACGAAGCCAGGCGGAGAGTACGCAATTGCATCGCGCCAGCGAAGGAAGTTGTGAAGCACGCCACAAGCCATAACAACGTAGTCTGTGGATTGAAGCGTCATGTTTATAGGCGTGTGCAAAACTCGGAAGTGATTGGCCATGATACCAAAGGCATTTTCAACAACCCGACATGCCCTTGACAAGCGGTAATTGAAAACTCTTCTTTCCCCCGTTAGACTTTTTTGGGGGAACGGTTTGATAAGATTGGGATGAAGCGAGAAGGCCTCGTCGCCGACAAAAACAAAATTAAGGTTGCCTATAGTCTCAGAGTTGGGAAGCAAATGAAGATCACATTTGTCCAAACGTTCTCCAAAAAGTGTGTGCTCTAAAACTCCACCATCGGAAACCCTTCTGTTCATGCCAACATCTACATTAATAAATTCATAATTGGCGTTAACAAGGGCCATCAGGATCATGCTGAAATATCCCTTATAATTAAATAGGATCCGCTGTTTGGTGGTTGCGTGATCCGGACATGTTTCCCGTCCAAAGCCCCACCACAGTTAGGGAACTGCCAAAGCTGTTCAAAATCGGAGGCAATCTTTTTCCATTCCTCCTCCGTGTTGGGAAACTGCATGTAGCTCCGTAGACTATGGAAAATCGCCTTGCATGTCTCCAGAATTAGAACACTCAGCAGGGTTCTTGAAATAGCAGCTGAAAAATGCAAGTCTTGCAGTGAGCGTCCAGTGGCCAGGAATCGCAGCGTGACTGCCAATCTTTCATCTGCTGGGATGGCAGCATGCATCGCTGTATCCTTCAGTTTAATAAGTGGAGTGATTTTTTTCCAGTAAATATATGAAGGATTCCTCTGATATTCGCAGATAGAAATCATGAGGATTTTTCTCCTGAAGCTCTCTTAGAAGTTGCATGTGGGACAATTCGGACCTCTTCTGCAGCCACTCTCTGGTCCACATGCGCCGCTTTCGCTTTGAATGCCTCTCCTGCATCCGTGCCTCATCTTGAAGACGAGCTTCCTCAACCAGCAATGCAGCAACCACAACAGCACACTGGCCATTGTTCATCATGGTGCAAACTGAGAAAAAATGTAATGAAAAGATGAGAAAAGTTTCAACAAAACAATAAAGCCATTATTAAACCTGTACATATAAAATGTCATGGAAAACTGCATTCCGTTATGTTAGCGAGAGTGCCAGAAAACGTGCTGCTTTGGGTGTGTGCACACGAGACCCCCCCTAGAATGGCTGCCCATGCAAAAGCATATGGACACCGATAGAAGCCAAGCCCTCCCTCCCTCCCACCAGAGCAATGATAGCAGACAATAGACAATAGGTAGGTGTCCTGTAACTTAATTTAAAATTAGGTTAAATGGAAACGTATTGGAGATCCCACCCGAGACCCCTAAAATGACTGCCCATGAAAATGCATATGTACACCGATAGAAGCCAAGCCCTCCCTCCCACCAGAGCAATGAGAGCAGACAATGGACAATAGGTAGGTGTGATCGCGCTGTTCTGAGGCCTTCCTCCCTCCAAGGACCCGGATCCAAGATGGCTGCCAGGTCCTGCAGGGAGGCGGCTTACTCAGTGCCTGCTGAGAGCAGGCACTGAGAAGCCTGCAGCACTGCCAGAGCGAACGCTGGTGTGACAGAGTGCTGTGCACACTGTCACACCAGCGATCTCACCCTACATAGTGATATCCCACCCTGGGACAAAGTATAAAAGTTAAAAAAATAAAAATAAAAAGTGTAACAAAAAATTCCAAAAAAAAAAAAAAATATTCCCCAATAAATTCATTTATTCCTGTAAATAAAAAAAAACAAAACAATAAAAGTACACATATTTGGTATAGCCGCGTCCGTAACGACCCCCCCCATAAAACTGTCCCACTAGTTAACCCCTTTAGTAAACTCCTTAAAAAAAAAAATCAATGCTTTATCATCATACCGCCGAACAAAAAGTGGAATAACACGCAATCAAAAAGACCGATATAAATAAACATGGTACCGTTGAAAACGTCATCTTGTCCCGCAAAAAATGAGATGCCATACAGCATCATCAGCGAAAAAATAAAAAAGTTATAGCTCGCAGAATAAAGCGATGCAAAAATAATAATTTTTTATATAAAATTGTTTTTATTCTATAAAAGCACCAAAACATAAAAAAAAGATATAAATGAGGTATCGCCGTAATCGTACTGACCCAAAGAATAAAACTGCTTTATCAATTTTACCACACGCAGAACGGTATAAACGCCTCCCCCAAAAGAAATTCATGAATTGCTGATTTTTGTTCATTCTAACCTCACAAAAATCAAAATAAAAAACGATCAAAAAATGTCACGTGCTCAAAAATGGTACCAATAAAAACGTCAACTCGTACCGCAAAAAATAAGACCTCACATGACTCTGTGGGCCAAAATATGCAAAAATTATAGCTCTCAAAATGTGGTCTTGCAAAAACTATTTTTTGCAATAAAAAGCGTCTTTTAGCGTGACAGCTGCCAATCATAAAAACCCGCTATAAATAGTAAACCAAACCCCATTTATCACCCCCTTAGTTAGGGAAAAATAATAAAATTAAAAAAATGTATTTATTTCCATTTTCCCATTAGGGTTAGGGTTAGGGTTGCGGCTAAAGTTAGGGTTAGGGTTTTCGCTAAAGTTAGGATTAGGGTTAGGATTAGGGTTAGGGGTGTGTTAGGGTTAGGTTTGTGGTTAGGGTTGGGACTACGGTTAGGGGTGTGTTGGGGTTAGGGTTGGTGTTAGAATTGGAGGGTTTCCGCTATTTAGGCACATCAGGGGCTCTCCAAATGTGACATGGCGTCTGATCTCAATTCCAGCCAATTCTGCGTTGAAAAAGTCAAACGGTGCTCCTTCACTTCTTAGCTCTGCCATGCGCCCAAACAGTAGTTTACCCCCACATATGGGGTATCAGCGTACTCTGGACCCCAAGAGTTATTGTGCAATTTGTCCTATTTCTTCTGTTACCCTTGGGAAAATAAAAAAACTGGGGGCGAAAATATAATTTTTGTAAAAAAAATGATTTTTTTGTTTTTACGGCTGTACGTTATAAACTTCTGTGAAGCACTTGGGGCTTTATAGCGCTCACCACACATCTAGATAAGTTCCTTGTGGGGTCTATTTTCCAAAATGGGGTCACTTGTGGGGGTTTCCACTGTTTAGGCGCATCAGGGGCTCTCCAAATGCGACATGACACCACCAGACCATTCCATCAAAGTCTGCAATCCAAAACGTCACTACTTCCCTTCCGAGCCCCAACGTGTACCCATACAGTAGTTTTCTCCCACATATTGTGTATCAGCGTACTCAGGACAACAACTTTTGGGGTTCAATTTCTCCTGTTATCCTTGTGAAAATAAAATATTGGGGGCGAAAAAATCATTTTTGTAAAAAAAAAAAAGGATTTTTTATTTTTACGGCTGTACAGTATAAACTTCTGTGAAGCACTTTGGGGTTCAAAGTGCTCACCACACATCTAGATAAGTTCCTTGTGGGGTCTATTTTCCAAAATGGGGTCACTTGTGGGGGGTTTCCACTGTTTAGGCGCATCAGGGGCTCTCCAAATGCGACATGACGCCCCCAAACCATTTCATCAAAGTCTGCAATCCAAAACGTCACTACTTCCCTTCCGAGCCCCAACGTGTGACCATACAGTAGTTTTCTCCCACATATTGGGTATAAGCGTACTCAGCACAAATTGGACAACAACTTTTGGGGTCCAATTTCTCCTGTTATCCTTGTGAAATTAAAATATTGGGGGCGAAAAAAATCATTTTTGTAAAAAAAAAAAAGGATTTTTTATTTTTACGGCTGTACAGTATAAACTTCTGTGAAGCACTTTGGGGTTCAAAGTGCTCACCACACATCTAGATAAGTTCCTTGAGGGGTCTAGTTTCCAAAATGGTGTCATTTGTCGGGGGTTTCCACTGTTTAGGCAGATCAGGACCTCTCCAAACACGACATGGCATCCAGCCAATTCTGCGTTGAAAAAGTCAAACGGCGCTCCTTCCCTTCCAAACTCTGCCATGCACCCAAACAGTGATTTACCCCCACATATGGGGTATCAGCGTACTCAGGACAAATTGCACAATAACTTTTGGGGTCTAGTTACCCTTGGGAAAATAAAAATTGGGGTGAAAAGATCATTTTTGTGGAAAAAATATGATTTTTTAATTTTACGGCTCTACGTTATAAACTTGTGTGAAGCACTTGGGGGTTCAAATTGCTCACCAAAGATCTAGATAAGTTCCTTAGGGGGTCTAGTTTCCCAAATGGGGTCACTTGTGGGGGTTTCCACTGTTTAGGCACATCAGTGGCTCTCCAAATGCAACATGGCGTCCAATCTCAATTCCAGCCAATTTTGGTTGGAAAAAGTCAAATGGTGCTCCTTCCATACCGAGCTCTGCCGTGCGCCAAAACTGTGGTTCCCCCCCACATATGGGGTATCAGCGTACTCAGGACAAATTGGACAACAACTTTTGTGGTCCAATTTCTCCTGTTACCCTTGGGAAAATAAAAAATTAGTGACTAAAAGATAATTTTTGTGGGAAAAAAATAGGATTTTTTATTTTCATGCCCGGGCATTATAAACTTGTGTGAAGCACTTGGGGGTTCAAAGTGCTCACCAAAGATCTAGATAAGTTCCTTAGGGGTCTAGTTTCCAAAATGGGGTCACTTGTGGGGGTTTCCACTGTTTAGGCTCATCTGGGGCACTGCAAACGGAACATGACCCCCATCAACGTCTGCATTCTAAAACGTTACTACTTTCTTTCCAAGCCCTGCCGTGCGCCCAAACAGTCCCCCCCCACATATGGGGTATCAGCGTACTCAGGACAAATTGGACAACAACTTTTGGGGTCCAATTTCCTTGGGAAAAATCAAAAATTTAGGACTAAAAAATAATTTTTGTGGAAAATTGTTTTTTTTTTTTTTCACACCCAGGCATTATAAACTTTTGTGAAACACTTTGGGGTTCAAAGTGCTCACAACAGATCTAGATAAGTTCCTTAGGGGGTCTAGTTTCCAAAATGGTGTCACTTGTGGGGGTTTCCACTGTTTAGGCGCATCAGGGGCTCTCCAAACGCGACATGGCGTCCAATCTCAAGTCCAGCCAATTTTAGATTGAAAAAGTCAAACGGCGCTCCTTCCCTTACGAGCTCTGCCGTGCGCCAAAAGAGTGGTTTTCCCCCACATATGGGGTATTGGCGTACTCAGGAGAAATTACACAACAACTTTATCTGTCCATTTTCTCCTTTTACCCTTGTGAACATAAAAAAAAGTTTGTAAATATATTTTTGTGGCTAAAAAGTTAAATATAAATTTTTTACTTCCACGTTGCTTCAGCTCCTGTGAAGCACCTGAAGGGTTAATAAAATTCTTGAATGTGTTTTTGAGTACCTTGAGGGGTGCAGTTTTTAGAATGGTGTCACTTTTGGGTATTTTCTGCTATATAGACCCCTCAAAGTGACTTCAAATATGAGGTGGTCCCAAAAAAAAATGGCTTTGTAAATTTTCTTGTAAAAATTAGAAATTGCTGGTCAACTTTTAACCCTTATAATTTCCTAACAAAAAAAAATTTTGGTTCCAAAATTGTGCTGATGTAAAGTAGACATGTGGGAAATGTTATTTATTAACTATTTTTTTGTGACAAACTTCTCTGTTTTAAGGGAATAAAAATTCAAAGTTTGAAAATTGCAAAATTTTCAAAATTTTCGCCATATTTGCGTTTTTTTTCAAAAATAAACGCAAGTTATATAGAAGAAATTTTACCACTATCATGAAGTGCAATATGTCACGAGAAAACTTTCTCAGAATCGCGAAGATCCGTTGAAGCATTCCAGAGTTATAACCTCATAAAGAGACAGTGGTCAGAATTGTAAAAATTGGCCGGGTCATTAACGTGCAAACCACCCTTGGGATTGAAGGGGTTAAAGGATCTGGCAATGTTTAGCTTGCAAAAAAGAAGTCTAAGAGGAGACTTAATTGCTGTCTACAAATATCTGAAGGGATGTCACAGTGTAGATGGATCATCATTATTCTCATTTGCACATGGAAGCACGAGAAGCAATGGAATGAAACTGAAAGGGAGAAGATACAGATTACATATTAGCAAAAACTTTGACAATGAGGGTGATCAATGAGTGGAACAGGCTGCCACGAGAGTGGTGAGATCTCCTTCAATGGATGTCTTCAGAGGCTGGACAGACATCTGTCTGAGATGGTTCAGTAAATCTTACGCTGCATTGAGCAGAGGGTTGGACATGATGACCCTTGAGGTCCCTTCCAACTCTAATATTCTATGATTCTAAGCCCTGGTGGCAACCTGGCAGAGTCTGTATTAAGGTTCATTTGACAAGCTATAGAAAAACTCAAAAGGGATACAGAATCCTGCACTCAGAGACCAACACAGTAACAATCAGCAGGGATGTAGTGATTGATGAAAACTCTGTATCGCTCAAATTCCATGAAGTTACACCAGTTAATCAACCTAAGAAGCAAGAACAAGAATCTCAATCACCAAACCCAGATGCCGAAAAGAAAAACACTGAAGTGTGGATAAACTCTGAAGGCACCAAGGAAGACACAGAAGAACCAGGTCAACCTCCAGTCAGGAGATCAGAAAGGCCAAATAAAGGCATCCCAGCTAGACGCATTTTTTATATGGTAAGAACACGTCCTGAACCAGAGCCACAGTCATGGCAAGAGATGCAAAAACTGCCTGTCCATGAGAAGCAGAAGTGAATAAATGCTGCTAATGAAGAGATGTCCCTTCACCAACTCTAGACATGGGAGCTTACTGAGCTACCACAAGGAAAAAGAGCTATCGAATGTAAGTGGGTTTCAAACACAAATATGACTTAGAAGGTAAAGCTCACCAGTTTAAGGCAATATCATGGAATTGTGGGCTGAAGGCTGTGGAAAATGTGATTGGGGATTGGTGGCTGCACTCAATAGATGACTTCTTGGATAGTAGGGACACCCTGGAATATCGTGACACATTGGTGAGAGCCTGTTTGACATTAGAATGGCTATATACATGAGTGGTTAACCTATTTGCAATAGTTGCGCTTTCCTTGCGGAACACTTCATCCGTAGAACAAATTTGTCAAGCTTGCATAAATTCCCCTTGGGGGATGGCTTGAGTGATATGCCGAGGGTGAGAGCTGCTGGAAAGGAGAATGGTGTTGCCTGACACATCTTTATGGTAGAGTGATGGTTCCACCTTGTTAGTCATGGAATTTCCTTTAAGTATGATGTGTAAAAAAGGGGTTTGGGTAGATGGACAAGTGGCAGTAAATTGTAATTTTAAATCATTAGAGTTAATGTATGGTAGAAATCCCTCAGAGGTGTTAGTGGGACCCTCCCAGACCAACAGCAGGTCATCCGCATATCTACCAAACCATTTAATGTGTGGCAAAAAAAGGATTATTTTCCTTAAAGATATATTTTTTGCTCCCATCAGGACATATAGAGGATTGCTAAAGACAGAGAAAATTTAGAGCCCATTGGGGCACCTAATACCTGTAAATAAAAATTATCATTGAAACTGAAAAAAATTATGTTGCAGTAAATAATTTAGAACGACCAAAATGAATGATTTTAAGGGAACAGAATATGCGCTGTACATATCCAGATGTTGTTTAATAGCAATAAGGGACAAAGAATGAGGAATGGTGGAGTTCAGGTTAATGAGATCACTGGTTGCAGAAGACAAATTGTCATGCTATTCACAAGTGGCAAATGCCTGGAGAACTGTGGAAGTGTCTCTAAGATATCCTGGGGTCCTGCCAATTAAGGGCTGAAGATGTTCCTCAAGCCACTGGCTTAAATTCTCATTAAGACCACCAATGCCCAAAACGATGTGGCATAGAGGGGGGAGGGAAAATTTCTTTATGGGTTTTAGGGAGCCTATGAAAAATAGGAAGTATCGGATGGTCCGGTAATAACCATCTATGGAGCTTGG
>JARQOD010000001.1:659003179-659099194 GCA_033576555.1 Oophaga sylvatica
CCCTTTAAATTTTTTAAACCCATGTTTTGAGGTCTTTTGAATGCCATTCACCGGGCACCAATCACGCTGTCAACGAAATGGAAAAAACACACGTTGGTCCGGGGCCAGCACACAGGGGGGGAAGGGGAAAAAATTTTTAATTTTTATTAATTTTTTTTTTACTATTGGAGCAAGTTTAATTTTTCTTTAAGGTTTGGAAACCCCCTTCAGTTGGGAAAATCGATCAATCAAACAGGGCATAATATAAAAATCGTTTTATACCATAATTTACAAACGTGGTTCTCTCGGGCATCTATTACATGGGCAAGTATTACCAATTTGGTCTAATTTTTTTATTTGCAATAACTCATTTAGACTCAAACACCAATTTGTTCTTTGCAAAAATTACTTTTAGCAAATAATGCTGTGTCAGGCACAGAATCGCACTGTCCCTTCAAACTAGGACATTGTGGCATGGAATGGGGGTCTCGGGCCACTTTTTTACATAATTTACATATGGACTTTGGGACAACAAACTTTTTATGTGCTTTTGTTTGGGTTCAATTAAAGAAATTTTTCTCATTTGTCTCGGGAGCAGGTCAGAGCTATTTTCCTTTACTTTTTTGTTTCGATGGGATGGGCGAGTTAATTTTTTAAGAACTAAAAAGTTCGCGAAACCCTTCAGCATTAGTGTTTTTTTTTTTAACACGCATCACTGTATTTAGGGTACAATAAATAAAGGGCACTTAAACAAGCCATCTCGGAAGAAACTGTGATTAGGAGAACGCTTTTAGAGAAGCTATGCTTAGATTGGGTTTTTTGCAAGTAGAGATGGTGAACCCAACATAAATGGGGATCCAACCGACACCTATGACCATGCCCTAGGGACCCACATGAAATGACACTTGGTGTACATAGGGTTAACCATGTCTTTTCATGTCCTTTGCTATCTAATTTGCACAAACAATTAAATCAGACTATGTGTGCAAAATTTCACACCTGTAGGGGTTAATTAAAGGTGTAAATTCGTAGCAAAAAAGTCCGTTTTTTTTTACAACGAATTTACACCTTTAATTAACCCCTACAGGTGTGAAATTTTGCACACATAGTCTGATTTAATTGTTTGTGCAAATCAGATAGCAAACGACATGAAAAGACATGGTTAACCCTATGTACACCAAGTGTCATTTCATGTCGGGTGCTTCTGTCTTTTCACTGAACCCGGCTTTACCCGGCAATTGAATCAGAGGATATTTTACTATGTAGAAGTGTATAAACTATACATATATGTATATATATATGTCACAATGACATGTATAAATATATATGTATTCTATGTGTGTATATTTAGTGTTTACAAGGAAAGAATGGGGTTTTTTTAGTTGCGATATTTTGTTCCCATAGACTTACATGGGACTTCCGGTATCGGTATCGGGTATCGCCGATATTTTAGTGATATCGGCGATACCATTCCGATTCCGATACTTTAGGATATCGGAAAGTATCGCTCAACTCTACCATTCACTCCACCACACACTTGGACATGTGTAGCCCTGGTGTGAAGGCACACGCAGTACCCTGGAGGATGTGTGGAGAGATAGCAGTTTAATGCTCAATGAACATTCATTCCAACACACACTTAGACGCGCCCACAGGTATATAAAGTCTAGTCACATTCAGGGAGTGGTGAGAAGTCAGTCAGTCTAGCCTGGACGAGGAGGGAGGAAGAGGTCCAGTCAGTCAGCAGCAGAGCTGAGTGCAATCTTTGTGCAGTTCAGAAAGTGGAGGCCAGTACAGGTGAGCCAGATCACCTCAGCCTGGTCAGAGCTGTGCCCCACTGATATACAGACTGAGAGTTTTATTGAGAAAGAAGAGGGAGTTGCAGATATACTTCAGTCTCCTGTCCCAAGGACAGTGAAGGTTCAGAGACGTGCTCCTGCCTAGAGGATTACTGAGAGTCTGGCAACAAGCTCAAGAAAGAAGTTAAGAAAGTGATTGACTTTGATAACCTTTGAAGTGAGGAATGCTTATGCTACCAGCGCGGACAAGGCGAAAGGCACAGTGGTAGAAATTCTGAGTGCTATAGGATTGGAGAAGTCCTGCACGTTGTCACCGGTCACTGGGGACCGAAGGATCACTATAGCTTCACGCATAGTGGTAAGAAAACCAGAGGCTTACCGGACCTTAGGTCGCGGCAAGCAGCCCTTGGAGTGTCGGTACGTAACTGGGGTCAGGTGGAATAGGAACTTTGAGCTAGGCCAAGCATAGAAGAACCTAGTTTCATCACAGGAAGGCTCCGACCACAACACTGACCGGGCAGTACAGCTTGGAGATAGCTGGAGTTTATAGAGGGAACTACGCTTTATGCTGGTTGGACTCATCTTTGTGAAAGTAAAGGAGGCCCCTAACTTGTCCAGCTGCTACCTCAAAACACATCCTCCATTGGATCAGCCTCCCTGGGACCTGCCTAACCATCTTGCAAGTAAAAAGGTATGGAAAGACGCTGATGTGTGAGACTGTGTTATTTGATTGCATCCCTGCACAACCCCACCATAACCATCGACCTGAGGGAAGAGTCCCACCTGTAGGGGACCCGACATCTAGCTGCCTCACCATCCCCTCAGAGATCTACAGCAGCGCTGGTACAAATTACCAGAGACTACAGGTGGCGTCACGAACTGTAAATATATCTATCCCCTGTAAATATTCCCCCAACATACGCCAGACCGCCAGGGCCACAGACCGAGCCACCGCTACCTGTGACAAACCCCATAGACTTCCATGGGCTCGGCTCTGAGTACCCCATTGCCCTGGTAACCCACAATTGTGGTGGCGGGTCGATACAAATTGGCGTCACGAACAGGATGCGAAACTCGCAAAATTGCGAGCCCTGTGTGCCTATGGAATTGTTTTTGTGAAAAAGAACTGTTTGCACTTTTGGCGCCAAAAATCGCCATCTTTGTCGCCATATTCGCGCCCTCAGGCGCTGGAGAAGAAGGTGGGCGTACCTTCGTGGGCGTGTACCCCCTGTGGCGCGAAGAGAATGCCTGCCCTCTCAAAGTGCTATTACAATATGCGATCCTGCCCTACAGCAAGGGAGGTCCGCCTCCTCTTCACCTTTCCTGCAAAGAGGAGGAGACGCAAACCCCGCCTCCACGGAAGAGACCGGACGTCTCTGGAGGAAGATGTGAGAACGCTCTGGAACATCATGGAAGCAGGACGTGTGCAGCCGAGCAGGGAAGCGGAGGAAGGCAGGCCCCGTTCCCCAGCCAAGCTGCCACCAGCACCGGAACCATCCGTGGTCCTGCACCTGCAGCAAGCATTGTTGGAAATTAAAGAAGAGAATGCACGACTGAAAAAGATGATTTTGCCACAACCTGGATTTGAAGAGATAGAGAGACGCCGGCGTACCCAGGAGCAGCGGCGGCTGTGGGACGCGGTGATCTCTCCCTTCGATGACCCCTCACGTCTGGAACTGCCAAAACTTCTGCTGCCCAAGGCAAAGGAGCAACCGGAGGCTGCCCCCGAAAGTACCGATCCTGATCCCACCGGTGAAGCGGTGGAGGCGAAGGAGGTTGAGGAGGTACCGCCAGTTCCGGAACGCCCGCCCGGCCAGGAGGCCGCAGCAGATGATCGATCCCCGGCAGGGACACCGGAGGGGTCCTGTCCGTCATTACCAGACGTGGACTGGGACGAGATGGCGCGCCTGGATGACGTCGCCTACACCGCCCAGTGGGAATGTGAGTGGCAGCGTCGCGAGGAGAAGCAGCAACGCCAGCAGGAGGAAGAGCGGGAAGCTCAGCGCAACCGACAGCGGCAGCATGCAGAGCTGATCGCGGACAAGGAGAGTGTCCGTAGAGAAAAAGGTACTCTAAGGGAACCGCGGCGGCAGGGGTGTGTGACAGAGTTCCAGCTCCGAAAGGGCTGGGGCTTCATAAGAGAACCGGGCCTCTACCCAGGGGTCTTTGTCAGCAGACGTGATGTAGAATCCCACCTACCGCAAGGCCATCCCGGGAGGGACCTAGTTAATGGAGACATTGTCACATATACACGACACTGGGGTATGAAGGGATGGTATGCCCTTAATGTCACAATCGTCCGTGACCCCGTCCCCGACGCTGGTAACGTCACCACTACCGCAGCGTCCCCGTCTCCAGCTCAAACAGCACCAGGCCGTGCCCCAGCATCGCCCCCTGCAGGCTCCTCGCAAATGGAAGCAACGTCTACATACTCTTCATTATCTTGTCATCCTTCTACATTGCAACTTGCGACCCAGTTTCCATCGCAATCTATGACACGATCGATATCGCTAACTGTAACGCAAATTGAAACGCAATCGGTGTCTCGCAAGGAGAAAGTACCCGTTGCGCCCTTAGAGGTTCGTACGAGAACTGTGGCGACCCACACTCTGATAGCAGGTCACGACTTGTTGGTCATGGGATCTAGGGACCATCGCATTGTTCCAGCCCCCGGGGTGGAAAATGTAGTTGAAATAATTAAACAGTAAAAACCGGTAAGATCCAGACAGGGGTCTACCATATGTAATGTTGTAAAAAGTTTGAGAATGTTGCCAATTTTGCACTTTATTGCCAGAGATAGTTTCTATGTTTTTCTATATTTAGTAGAATGCCCGGCTGGGTACCAAAGTAAAAAGTTGAAAATTTAATGCATATTAGAAATGTATTTATATCTGTGTCTTTGTCTTATAATGGACTTCGAGGCTGAGGACTGAGCCAGCCCAAGAACTGATTTTGTATATAGTTGCACCTTGTGCATTATCTTGGTTTTACATAAAACCACCACAACTACCTCTGAATAATAAAACCCGTGTGGTGTGGCACTGAGTGAGGTCTGCATTCCTATGTCCTGCAGCCCACCCAGGACCCACGTTGAAGGTTTGGTGCGGGTCCTTCACAAGAATATTGTCGTCTATATATATGAACATGTATATTTAATATTTTGTATTTTTCTATATTTAGTGTTTTGTTTGCAACGTTCAAGAAAATCCTTACCTCCCGGACGGGACGAGTTAATGTTAATGTTTAATGCATAAACAAAATTTCTGTCTTTTGTATTTCACAGCCCGGGAGTGCTGTCGTTTACCATGGGGAATGTGTAGCCCTGGTGTGAAGGCACACGCAGTACCCTGGAGGATGTGTGGAGAGATAGCAGTTTAATGCTCAATGAACATTCATTCCAACACACACTTAGACGCGCCCACAGGTATATAAAGTCTAGTCACATTCAGGGAGTGGTGAGAAGTCAGTCAGTCTAGCCTGGACGAGGAGGGAGGAAGAGGTCCAGTCAGTCAGCAGCAGAGCTGAGTGCAATCTTTGTGCAGTTCAGAAAGTGGAGGCCAGTACAGGTGAGCCAGATCACCTCAGCCTGGTCAGAGCTGTGCCCCACTGATATACAGACTGAGAGTTTTATTGAGAAAGAAGAGGGAGTTGCAGATATACTTCAGTCTCCTGTCCCAAGGACAGTGAAGGTTCAGAGACGTGCTCCTGCCTAGAGGATTACTGAGAGTCTGGCAACAAGCTCAAGAAAGAAGTTAAGAAAGTGATTGACTTTGATAACCTTTGAAGTGAGGAGTGCTTATGCTACCAGCGCGGACAAGGCGAAAGGCACAGTGGTAGAAATTCTGAGTGCTATAGGATTGGAGAAGTCCTGCACGTTGTCACCGGTCACTGGGGACCGAAGGATCACTATAGCTTCATCGCATAGTGGTAAGAAAACCAGAGGCTTACCGGACCTTAGGTCGCGGCAAGCAGCCCTTGGAGTGTTCGGTACGTAACTGGGGTCAGGTGGAATAGGAACTTTGAGCTAGGCCAAGCATAGAAGAACCTAGTTTCATCACAGGAAGGCTCCGACCACAACACTGACCGGGCAGTACAGCTTGGAGATAGCTGGAGTTTATAGAGGGAACTACGCTTTATGCTGGTTGGACTCATCTTTGTGAAAGTAAAGGAGGCCCCTAACTTGTCCAGCTGCTACCTCAAAACACATCCTCCATTGGATCAGCCTCCCTGGGACCTGCCTAACCATCTTGCAAGTAAAAAGGTATGGAAAGACGCTGATGTGTGAGACTGTGTTATTTGATTGCATCCCTGCACAACCCCACCATAACCATCGACCTGAGGGAAGAGTCCCACCTGTAGGGGACCCGACATCTAGCTGCCTCACCATCCCCTCAGAGATCTACAGCAGCGCTGGTACAAATTACCAGAGACTACAGGTGGCGTCACGAACTGTAAATATATCTATCCCCTGTAAATATTCCCCCAACATACGCCAGACCGCCAGGGCCACAGACCGAGCCACCGCTACCTGTGACAAACCCCATAGACTTCCATGGGCTCGGCTCTGAGTACCCCATTGCCCTGGTAACCCACAATTGTGGTGGCGGGTCGATACAGACACACCCATAGGGTATGTAGCCAGTGAGTCAGAGAGTTTCCTGTCAGAAGACAGAGGAGTCAGTCTAGCCTGGACGTGGAGGGAGGAAGAAGTTCAGCCAGATCCTGTCAGCAGTTCTTAAAGTGGAGGCTAGTAAGGGTGAGCCAGTTCACCTTAGCCTAGTCAGAGCTGTGCTTAATCAGAAGACAGACAGTTTGGAAAGAAGAGTTAGTAACAGAAAACTTCAGTCGCCTGTCCCAAGGACAGTGAAGTTCAGTCGACGTGCTCCTGAACTAGAAGAATACTGAGCATCTGTTAGCAAGCTCCAAGGAAGAAGCAAGAAGGGATTGACTTGCATTACCTTAGGAAGTGTGGAGTGCTTATGCTACAAGCGCGAACAGGGCGAAGGGCGCAGTGGAAGAAGTTATAGCAGTGCCTTAAGGATTGGACTATCCTGCACATTGTTCACCGGTCACTGGGGACCGAAGTGTCACTACAGCTTCAGGCGTAGTGGTAGAAAAACCAGAGTCTTACTGGACCTTAGGTCGCAGAAAGCAGCCCTTGGAGTGTCGGTACGTAACAGGGGTCAGGGAGAGTGGGAACCTTGAGTCACTGCAGGACAACAGTAGGAACTCAGCTCTCTCAAAGGAAGGCTCCGACCACAAAACTGACCGGGCAGTACAGCTGAGGAGTTAGCTGGAGTTCTTGGAGTGAACTAAGCTTTATGCTAGTTGGACTCATCATATGGAAAGTAAAGGAGGCCTCTAACCTGTTCAGCTGTTATCTCAAAGCACATCCTCCACCCGACCAGCCTCCCTGGGACCTGCCTTATCATCTGACAAGTAAAAGGTATGAAGAGACGCTGGATGGTGTGAGACTGATTTATTTATTTGCACCCGACATCATTAATACCATAGACTTTGAGGGACCAGTCCCACCTGTGGGGGACCCGTCATCTGGCTGCCACAACATCCCTCAGAGAATTACTGCAGCGCTGGTCTTAGTGATCAGACAACTACAGGTGGCGTCACGAACCGTTATATACCAAATCCCCTGTAAATATTCCCCCCAACATACGCCTGACCGCCAGGGCCACAGACCGAGCCACCGCTACCTGTGACAACCCCATAGACTTCCATGGGCTCGGCTCTGAGTACCCCATTGCTCTGGTAACCCACAATTGTGGTGCGGGTCACAACATATGATATACTGTACATATCAGTGCAAGGCATGCAGGCACTGTATGTGGGTATATAGATATCACTGCTAATCAGGCAGGCATTTTATGTGGCATACTTCATTGCATACATCAAGAGGGTCCATTCCATTACTGTCTGCTGCTGCTGCCTATTACATATATTGACCGTATATAGCCCAGTATATATACAGGTATCAGTGGCCAGGAATAATTTTTGGTGCATCTTAATCCTGATTATATAATTCAAAATCAATCCAGAGCACACTTTTTTTTCTTCATTTGCTTGTTGTGACTGCAGAATACAGCCAGATCCTTTTCATAGTACATCGTGAAATTCCAACTATTTTAAATGGTTTTGCCCGTCCCAGCGATCACATCTAAGTACGCAGAAAATTCAGCCATTTTTGTGGTACTGTAAAAAGTTTTTTGAGTGTCTTATACAATTTCTTGACACCATTTTGCTGCCAAAAAATATTAAGCTGGCAAAAAAATATTTAGCTACAGGGCAGATATTTTACACTGGGTTTTGTCTGCCACACGGATCGCATATCATTGCGCTCAAACTTGTGCCATTTCAGGCCTCCATAGAATTGTTTTCGTTTTGTCTTAGCCTACTTATTGACACAATTTTACTGGCCAAAAAAATAAATTTCAGATATCTGAAAGTGTGGTATCTCCGTCACACGCCTCATCTATCTGTGGGCTAAAAATTGTGGCATTTCAGGCCTCCATTCAACTGTTTTTGCTGTGTGTTACCCTAGTTCAAGACACTATTTTCCTGTTAAAAAATTCAAATACAGGCCACATATTTTACAATGTGGTATCTCCGTCACACAGCTCACCTATCTGTGGGCTAAACATTGTGCCATTTGAGGGCTCCACAAACATGGTGAGCGGCGATGGCACCATAATTAGTGACACCGGCCCACTTCTCTGTCTTCTGAATCGCTCTCTGCTCACAATCAAAGAGGATGCATTGCAGGCGGAGATTGATGAGACGGAGCAAAGGACCATACAGAATGATTACACACAGCCCTGCCTCATCTCATCCCAACATGGATTGGGTGACAATGAGGAAGAGAAGGAGGAAGAACAGGAGCTACTTTCATGCACTCTAGACGGTACTACAAGCACAACTGTCATGCCATCTGTTCAGCGTGGATGGTCTGAGGACAGGGAGGAGGAGGAGGAGAGCATGGTCAGTCGTCCTCTTGCTGAGGACACAGAAGTCCTGCCTGTTAGCAGTCTGGCACACATGGCTGAGGTTATGTTATGCTGGCTTTCCCGTGACCCTTGCGTTGAGAAAATTTTGGGTGTCAGTCATTAGTGGTTGTTGACACTTCTAGTCCCACACTACAAGGAGAACTTTATATCTTTTATTCCAGAGGCAGACAGGTCTACTAAAATGGTGCAGTACCAGAGGACCCTTGTTGCGGAATTATTAAAAAAATTCCCATCTGAAAACGCTGGCGGCAGAGGCCATAGTTCATTGAACAACCAAGGACTACATGCGGGAGAGACACAACTCCAATCCAGCAGAGGCAGGGGAACACTGGCAAAGTTCTGGGAGAGTTTTCTCATACCCTTTCATCGCACAGGCCTTGAGGCGCGGGATGCTCTGACAAGGAGAGCAAAGTTTTGGAAGATGCTGAGGGAGTACCTTTGTGACTGTACCAACGTCCTCTGTGATCAGGGGTGAACCTAGCCTCTCTGCTGCCTGAGGCAAACTGCAAAATGGCGTCCCCGTAGTAAAATCAGTACAAATAAATCTGGTTTACTCTTAACTAGCCTAACCTGACGCACATGTAAAATACATACACTTTTAAATAGGAATATATTTGAAACATCAATCTTTACACTTCTTCAGGGACTCAATGCCACCTGAGGTGAAGTGATCAACTTGCTTCATTTAAGATGTGCCCCTGGCCGGGAAACAGTGCTTACTGTAGCGCTTCTTCCCAGCGGCCGTCCGTGTGGTACTGATGCGGCACACAGTTCACACAATTATTACACACACGGACACGGATATCTTCACTAACGGTTTTTCCGGTACAGGAAATATCAGGATGTGTGATACCAGCCTAAAGCCACATTCACACGTTTAGTATTTGGTCAGTATTTTTCTATTTCTATTATACTTTTCCTCTGATTGTTCCACTCCTGGTTTTGGCCTACAAATACTGAGGCAAAATACTGAACGTGTGAACGTGGCCTAATAGAGGGTTTCTGCTACTTCTGACTTCCCGCAGACAAAAGTTGCAGTAACAAGATGGTGCCGATAAAAGGTGGAGAGGGTGACATTATACACAGGAGCTCTGTATATAGTGTACAGGTAATACAATGATCACCAGTGACATAAACAGGAGCTCTGTATATAGTGTCAGTGTACAGGTAATACAGTGATCACCGGTGACACTATACACAAGAGCTCTGTATATAGTGTCAGTGTACAGGTAATTCAGTGATCACCGGTGACATTATACACAGGAGCTCTGTATATAGTGTTAGTGTACAGGTAATACAGTGATCACCGGTGACACTATACACAAGAGTTCTGTATATAGTGTCAGTGTACAGGTAATACAGTGATCACCGGTGACATTATACACAGTAGCTCCGTGCTCCATTCTGCCACCCCGTGCTCCATTCTGGCACCTATGTGCCATTCTGCCCCCTGGCAAATTTTAGGCCACGCCAATAACCACACCCATTTCACAACTAGCCACACCCATATCCACACCCCAATCGCACCCATTTAGCACTGCTGATCACACTGACTGGTACTGAGGGCACAGTGGCTGGTACTATGGGCACACTGACTGGTACTGAGAAAAAGAAAGAACAGAGAGAAAAAAGAAAGAACAGAGAGAGAGAAAGAAAGAACAGAGAGAGAGAAAAAGAGAGGAAAGAACAGATAGCAAAAGAAAGAATAGAGAGAGAAAGAAAGAGGGGAAAGAAAGAACAAAAAAAATCTCTCTTTAATCTTCAGCTTCAGCGAGTGTGAGCGAGCTGAGTGTGACCGATGCGCAAGTGCGAACGGTGGTAAGTGTGACTTGTGATTCAGTGACTTTGGATTCAGGGAGTTGATAAGGGAGGAATTACTGAATTGCTGTTATATTTTATTAATACTTTTTATTTATTTTTACTTATCTTTGCTGTCTGGTGAAATTCCCATTAGAAATGTGCTCCACTATTGCCAATGCCATCCAGTGTACATCTTGCCACATGTATGCAGTCCTTGAACAGCCGGTCGAGGGTGCATACTGCTGTGCGAGATGTGAGCACGTTGTGCATTTGGAAGCCCAAATACTGGATCTAAATGTGCAGCTGGCAACACTGAGATCCATAGACAACATGGAAAGGAGTCTTCTGCTCACTGAGCAGAGCTCAATGGGATAGATGAGGGGGGGATGCTAGGATGGAGCGGCAGGACACTGAAGCAGCAAGCTGTGTGACAGTTAGAAGGCATGGTCGATGGAAGAGCGCCAGGAGGCTAGTCCTAATCTGGCATACCCCAATAAGTTTGCAAAGTTGGCAGATGAGGGGGGTGTCAGTACAGGGGTAGCACTGCTGCAGCAAGGCATGTCCTCTGAAACCTGGGGGAGTCTCTGCTCCAGTAAGGGGGAAATTAGGAGAGCAGGGCAGGCCAGACATGTGCAGGTAGTGGGGGACTGAATTATTAGGGGAACAGATAGGGCAATCTGTCACAAAGACAGGGATCGTCGAACAGTGTGCTGCCTACCTGGCGCTCGAGTCCGACACATCGCTGATCGGGTTGACAGATTACTGGAAGGGGCTGGTGAGGACCCAGCGGTCATGGTGCACATTGGCACAAATGACAAAGTTAGAGGTAGATGGAAGGTCCTTAAAGATGATTTCAGGGAATTAGGCTGCAAGCTTAAAGCAAGGACCTCCAACGTGGTATTTTCTAAAATACTGCCTGTACCATGTGCCACACCAGAGAGGCAACGGGAGATTAGGGAGGTTAATAAGTGGCTCAAGAATTGGTGTAGGAAGGAGGGGTTTGGGTTCCTGGAGAACTGGGCCGACTTCTCAGTTGGCTACAGGTTCTATGCTAGGGACGGGCTGCACCTCAATGGGGAGGGTGCAGCTGTGCTGGGGGAGAAAATGGCTAGAAGGTTGGAGGAGTCTTTAAACTAGGGACTGGGGGGGGAGGGTATTCATTTTATAGGAGGGGAAGACAGTGCAGATAGTCTTGGGCACAAATATTGAATTTGGGGTGGGGTTAGAACAGTTAATAATTTAAGAAAGAACAGAGGTACAGAGAGATACATAAAGTGCATGTCTACTAATGCCAGGAGCCTCACCAACAAAATTGAGGATTTAGAATTAATTTTGTTGGAACATAATTATGACATAGTGGGGATATCTGAGACATGGCTGGATGAGAGCCACAATTGGGCTGTTAATTTACAGGGCTATAGTCTGTTTAGAAATGACCGTAAAAATAAGCGAGGTGGGGGTGTGTGTTTATATGTAAAATCATCCTTAAAACCCATCCTGCATGATATCTGTGAATCTAATGAAGATGTAGAGTCCCTATGGGTGGAGATGAGGGGAGGGGGGAAAAATAATAAATTACTGATATGGGTTTGTTATAAGTCTCCTAAAATAATGGAAGCAATGGAGAATATCCTCGTAAAGCAACTAGATGAAGCAGTGACTCAAGGAGAAGTCATTATTATGGGGGACTTCAACTACCCTGTAATACATTGGGGAACAGAAACCTGCAGTTCCAGCAAAGGTAATAGGTTTTTGACAACTATGAGAGACAATTACCTTTCACAACTAGTTCAGGACCCAACAAGAGGGGGGGCACTGCTAATAATAATAATCTTTATTTATGTAGCGCCAACATATTCCGCAGCGCTTTACAGTTTAACTGTTTCAAAACACAAGTCATAAGTAACAACGTAAACAATACAATTATTAAAGCAAAATAAGACAACCCTGATCGTGAGAGCTTACAATCTACAATGAGGTGGGGGAGATACAAAGTACAGGTGTGTATATACAATGGTGTATTCACAATGATGGTCCAGCCATCTTGAGGGAGTGAGGGATGGATGGAGATATTGAATGAGCTACACACACACACTTACACATAGAATGACTTTGATTAGTGAACGTGATAGGCCGCTCTGAACAAATGTGTTTTGAGGGAGCGCCTGAAACCATGCAAATTGTGGATAGTCCTAATTTCTTGGGGTAGAGTATCCAGAGGATTGGCGCAGCGTGGGAGAAGTCTTGGAGTCAGGAGTGGGAGGTACAGATTAGTGCAGAGTTTAGTTGAAAGTCATTTGCAGAGCGCAGCAGTCGGTTAGGCCGATAGATAGAAATGAGGGAGGAGATGTAGGGGGTTGCTGCAATGTGGAGAGCTTTGTGGGTAAGAACAAGTACTTTGAATTGGATCCTATAATGAATGGGCAGCCAGTGCAAGGACTGGCGAAGAGCGGACGCGTCCGAGTACCGATTAGCCAGATGGATGACCATGGCTGCCGCATTAAGGATGGACTGGAGAGGGAATAGTCGAGTAATGGGGAGGCCAAGTAATAGAGCGTTGCAGTAGTCCAGGCGGGAGTAGATCAATGCTACAGTGAGGGTTTTTGTTGTTTCCATGGTGAGAAAAGGGCGGATTCTAGAGATGTTCTTTAGGTGTAGGCGGCAAGAGCGGGCAAGAGATTGTATATGGGAGGTGAAGGAGAGATTGGTGTCAAACATAACACCCAGACAGCGAGCCTGCTGCCTGGGTGTTATTATGGTGCCGCCCACGGAGATGGAAATGTCAAATTTAGGGAGGTTAGTAGACGGCGGGAGCAGAAGAAGTTCAATTTTGGAGAGGTTGAGTTTCAGATAGAGAGCGGACATGATGTTGCAGACTGCGGACAGACAGTCGGTGGCGTTCTGTAGTACAGTGGGGGTAAGGTCGGGTGATGAGGTGTATAGTTGTGTGTCATCAGCATAAAGATGGTACTGAATGCCAAATCTGCTGATGGTCTGTCCAATTGGGGCCGTGTAGAGAGAGAAGAGAAGGGGGCCAAGGACTGAGCCCTGAGGTACCCCGACAGCGAGAGGAAGAGGAGATGACGTGGAGCCAGAGAGCAAAACACTAAAGGAGCAGTCAGAAAGATAGGAAGAGAGCCAGGAGAGAGCAGTGTCCTTAATACCTAGCGACTGGAGCCTAGACAGTAGGAGACGGTGGTCAACCGCGTCGAAAGCTGCAGAAAGGTCGAGAAGAATGAGCAGAGAGTGGTCACCGTTACGTTTTGCTGTCAGAAGGTCATTGGTCACTTTGATGAGTGCAGTTTCAGTCGAATGTAGGGGGCGGAAGCTGGACTGTGAATGGTCTAGAAGGGAGTGAGTGGAGAGGTAATGGGTAAGGCGGGAGTAGACTAGGCGCTCCAAAAGTTTAGAGATGAAGGGGAGATTGGAGATCGGTCTGTAGTTGTTTGTGCAGGAAGGGTCGAGAGCGGGTTTCTTTAGTAATGGAGTAACGATGGAGTGTTTGAAGGAGGATGGGAAAATGCCAGAGGAGAGTGAAAGATTAAAGATTGTAGTTAGGTGAGTTGTGACAACTGGAGAGAGAGACTGGAGGAGATGTGAGGGAATGGGGTCGGTAGTGCATGTAGTCGGACGAGAGGAAGAGAGGAGTCTGGAGACTTCTTCTTCTGTGATGGGATCAAATGTGGAAAGTGAGCCAGGGGAAATGCAGGGAGGGATGGGAGTCACAGCACTTGGTGGTTGAGAGCAGATTTTCTGACGGATAGTATCTATTTTTCTATAAAGTGGGAGGCCAGTTTGTCAGCACAAATGTCTGTAATAGGGGCTTGTGTTTTTGTCCTGAGGAGGGAGTGAAAAGTGTCAAAAAGTTTCTTGGGGTTGTTGGCTAGTGAGGAGATCAGGGTGGTGAAGTAGGTGAAGGGCAGCGTTATAAATTCTTAGCATAAATTTAAAGTGGATGAAGTCTTCTGGTGTGCGGGTTTTCCTCCAAAGGCGTTCAGCACTCCTAGAGCATCGCTGAAGAAGTTGAGTTTGCAAAGTGAGCCAGGGCTGTTTACTGTGTGTTTGGAAGTTCTGAGGGTGAGCGGTGCTACTTGGTCAAGGGAGCTTCTAAGAGTGTCATTGTAGTGATGAACAGCCAGATAAGGACAGGAAAAAGAGGAGATTGGGGACAGTGATGAGTGTAGGGAGTCAGAAAGTGTCTGAGGGTTAATGGCTTGTAGATTTCTGACTGTGTGGTAGGTAGGAGTGCGCTGGGGTGGTCGAGGATTTGTGAGCGTGAAGGAGAGAATGTTGTGGTCAGAGAGTGGAAGTGGTGAGTTATTTAGGTGGGAGATTGAATAGAGCCGGACAAAGACAAGGTCAAGGGTGTTACAATCCTTGTGTGTCTCAGAGGTTGAAAGCTGTGAGAGGCCTAGAGAAGTGGTTAGTGACAGAACCTGAGATGCAGATGTGGAAGTAGGGCTGTTAATGGGGTTGTTGAAGTCTCCCAGGAAAAGGGTTGGTAGTTCTGAGGACATGAAGTGCAGCAGCCAGGCTGAGAAGTGGTCAAGGAACTGGGTGGACTAGCCTGGGGGCCGATATATGACCGCTACTCTGAGGGAGAGGGGACGGAAGAATCTGATGGTGTGGACCTCAAAAGAAGGGAATGAGAGTGATGGAATTGGGGGGATGACCTGGAAAGTGCATTATGGGGACAGAAGTATGCCGACTCCACCACCATGTCTGTTTGCGGGTCTCGGGGAATGGGAGAACTGTATGCCACCATAGGAAATGGTAGCAGGGGAGACCGTGTCAGAATCCTGAATCCAGGTTTCACTGCTAGACCTAATATTAACCAACGGGCCAGACCGAATATCAAATATAAGGGTTGCGGATCACTTAGGTAATAGTGATCACAAAATAATAAGTTTTCATGTATCCTTTAATAAGATGTGTAGTAGAGGGGTTACAAGGACACTAAACTTCAGGAAGGCAAATTTCCAACGGATGAGAGATGATCTTAGTGCAATAAACTGGGACGATATCCTGAGACATAAAAATACACAAAGAAAATTGGAGACGTTTATTTGCATCCTGAATAGGACCTGTGCACAATATATACCCTATGGGAATAAACATGCTAGAAATAGGAGGAAACCACTATGGCTAAATAGAGCTGTAAGGGGAGCAATAAGTGACAAAAAGAAAGCGTTTAGGGAATTAAAGCAAGTAGGTAGTGATGAGACATTAAATAAATACAGAAGATTAAATAAATTCTGTAAAAAGCAAATCAAGACAGCAAAGATTGAGACAGAGAGACTCATTGCCAGACAGAGTAAAAATAATCCCAAAATATTCTTTAACTACATAAATAGTAAGAAACTAAAAAATGATAGTGTTGGTCCCCTTAAAAATAGTTTGGGTGAAATGGTGGATGAGGATGAGGAAAAAGCCAATATGCTAAATGACTTTTTTTCAACAGTATTTACACAAGAAAATCCCATGACAGGTAACATGATCAGTGATAAAAAAAGTTTCTCCATTAAATGTAACCTGCTTAACCCAGCGGGAAGTACGGTGGCGTCTAAAAATCACTAAAATTGACAAATCCCCGGGCCCGGATGGGATACACCCCCTGCAGGAATTAAGTACAGTCATAGATAGACCATTATTTTTAATCTTTAAAGATTCCATAATAACGGAGTCTGAACCACAGGACTGGCGTATAGCAAATGTGGTGCCAAAATTCAAAAAGGGGACAAAAACTGAACCTGGAAATTATAGGCCAGTGAGCTTAACATCTACTGTGGGTAAAATCCTGGAGGGTTTTTTAAGGGATACTATATTGGAGTATCTGAGGCTCATGACACAGTATCAGCATGGGTTTACGAGGGACCGTTCTTGTCAGACTAATCTGATAAGCTTTTATGAAGGGGTAAGTTCAGGACTGGACCAAGGGAACGCAGTGGACGTGGTGTACATGGACTTCTCAAAAGCTTTTGATACGGTGCCACACAAAAGGTTGATACATAAAATGAGAACAATGGGGATAGGGGAAAATATGTGCAAGTGGGTTAAGAACTGGCTCATTGATAGGAAACAAAGGGTGGTTATTAATGGAGCACACTCGGACTGGGTCACGGTTAGCAGTGGGGTACCACAGGGGTCAGTATTGGGGCCGCTTCTCTTTAACATATTTATTAATGACCTTGTAGTATTTCAATATTTGCAGATGACACTTAACTGTGCAGGGTAATCAATACAGAGGAGGACAATTTTATATTACAGGAGGATTTATGTAAACTAGAAGCTTGGGCTGATAAATGGCAAATGAGATTTAATGGGGATAAATGTAAGGTCATGCACTTGGATAGAACAAACAAGATGTATAATTATGTGCTTAATTGTAAAACACTGGGCAAAACTGTCATTGAAAAAGACCTGGGTGTATGGGTTGACGACAAACTCACATTTAGTGGCCAGTGTCAGGCAGCTGCTGCAAAGGCAAATAAAATAATGGGATGTATTAAAAGAGGCATGGATGCTCATGAGGAGAACATAATTTTACCTCTATACAAGTCACTGGTGTGACCACACTTAGAATACTGTGTACAGTTCTGGTCTCCGATGTATAAGAAAGACATAGCTGAACTGGAGCGGGTCCAGAGAAGAGTGACCAAGGTTATTAGAGAACAGGGTGGTCTGCAATACCAAGACAGGTTATTACACTTGGGGTTATTTAGTTTGGAAAAATGAAGGCTTAGGGGTGATCTTATTATATTGTATAAATATATGAGGGGACAGTACAAAGACCTTTCTAATGATCTTTTTACTCTTAGACCTGTAACGGGGACAAGGGGGCATCCTCTACGTCTGGAGGAAAGAAGGTTTAGTCATAATCACAGATGCAGATTCTTTATTGTAAGAGCAGTGAGACTATGGAACTCTCTGCCGTATAATATTGTAATGAGTGATTCCCTACTAAAATTTAAGAAGGGACTGGATGCCTTTCTTGAAAAGTATAATATTACAGGCTATATTCACTAGTTTCCTAGATATTGCGTTGATCCAGGGAGCTAGTCTGATTGCCGTATGTGGAGTCGGGAAGGAATTTTTTTCCCCAATGTGAAGCTTGCCACTTGGGTTTTTTTCGCCTTCCTCTGGCTCAAAATGTTAGGGCAGGTTAGGATAGGATATGAGTTGAACTAGATGGACTTAAAGTCTTCATTCAACCTTAATAACTATGTTACTATGTAACAGAGAGAGAAAGAAAATAACAGAGAGAGAGAAAGAAAGAGGGGAAAGAAAGAAAGAGAGAGAAAGAAAGAACAGAGAGAGAAAAAAGAACAGAGAGAGAAAAAAGAACAGAGAGAGAGAAAGGAAGAACAGAGAGAGAGAAAGTAAGAACAGAGAGAGAAATAAAGATAACAGAGAGACAAAGAAAGCACCGAGAGAGAAAGTAAGAACAGAGAGAAAGAAAGAGGGAAAAGAAAAAGAACAGAGAGCAAAAGAAAGAACAGAGAGAGAGAAAGAAAGAGGGGAAAGAAAGAACATAGAAAGAAAGGAGAAAAAAAGAACAGAGAGAGAAAGAAAGAACAGAGAGAGAGAAGAAGGAGAGAGAAAGAAAGAACAGAGAGAGAGAAGAAAGGAGAGAGAAAGAAAGAACAGAGAGAGAAAAAAGAAAGAAAGGAGAGAGAAAGAAAGAACAGAGGGAAAAAAGAATGAAAGGAGAGAGAAAGAAAGAACAGAGAGAGAAAGAACAGAGAGGGAGAAAAAAGAAAACAGAGGGAGAAAAAAGAAAGAACAGAGAGAAAGAAAGAGGGGAAAGAAAGAACAGAGAGAGAGAAAGAAACACAGAGAGAGAAAGAAATATTAGAGGGAAAGAAAGAACAGAGAGAGAGAGAGAAAGAAACAGAGAGATACTACAGCAGCTCGGCTCCCCTTGTAGGGACCACCTGAGCCTCTCGGTGCAGGACATATCATGATCCGCTCACATGGCCGACATACCTGATTCCAAAGCGATCCCGCTGTCGGAGGTGGACACAGTGATGGATCTCAATCATTCCCTGAAGTGCCTCCATGGTTCCATCACAATCTCCTCCCGAAATTACCTCATTCCCGGTCAGCTTCCAGCATATCACTTCAGGTGGAATGTCATGTGCGAGTTTTGTCCACGGGAAAAGTAAGCTCCTGGCCGGGGCAGTGGGGCAGACTCTCAAAATCCGGACTGGCTGGATCTGGGACAGTTGGGAGGTATGAATGCCCCCCACCATACACCGATCTCGTACACGTACGGCTCCGCACACCTCATACACAATTCCGCTTTGTATGCCACGTACACACATGGCTCCTCTCTGCACACCTCGTACACACGCGGCTCCGCACACCTTGTACACACATTACTCTGCTCCACACACCTCGTACACACCGGCTCCGCTCCGCACACCTCGTACACACCCGGCTCCACTCCGCACACCACACCTCGTACACACACGGCTCCACGCCGCACACCTCGTACAAACGCGGCTCTGCTCCGCACACCTCGTACAAATGCGGCTCCGCTCCGTACATCTTGTACACACACGGCTCCACTCCGCACCCCTCGTACACACGCAGCTCTGCTCCGCACACCTCGTACACACGTTACTCCGCTCCGCACACCTTGTACACACAGTACTCCGCTCCGCACACCTCGTACACACGCGGCTCTGCTCCGCACACCTCGTACAAATGCGGCTCCGCTCCGTACATCTTGTACACACACAGCTCCGCACACCCCATACACATGCGGCTCCGATCTGTACACCTCGTACACACACAGCTCTGCTACATCCACCATGTAAACCCCTTCTGAGCCCACACATAAACTTCCCTCATCCAGCACCATGACAACCAGCACAGCAGAGTCCTGCATACACCTAGGCTCCTGATCATGCGAACCCTGACTCCTCCCCTCCTGTGACCTCATCACAGGTCCTGTGCGCACAGAACAGCAATATATGAGCAACACGAACAGATGCAGAAGATGAGAATCTGCCGCCTCCTATCTTCAGGGACGCACCGCCGTTTGAGGCAGAGTGCTCAACTTGCCTCATGGTAGGTGCGCCCCTGTCTATGATTACTCTGTGCCTTATACTTATTGGGTATCCAAGCTGGACACGTTGCATGAACTGGCTCTGTATGCTTTGGAGGTCCTGCCTGCCCTGCCATTAGCGTTTTGTCAGAGGGGGTTATTTAGTGCCACTGCTGTAATTCTAACTGATAAGCGCATCTGCCTGTCAACTGAAAATGCTGATAGGCTGACTCTAAAAATGAACAAGGGCTGAATTGGGCCAGACTTCTGTACACCACCGAATGATAGCAGCGAAGCATAAGTGTAATCCAGTGTCTTTTTTTGGGAACTCTATTACCATGCACCTCTTCATACCTCCTATGCATGGGTATAAGCTTCTTTATTTCGCCTATTTGCTGTTGTCGTCCTCCTCCTCATCCTCATCATCCAGCACCACTAGATCACCATTGTGACCGTGGTCCATGATGCAACAGCTACGTTATTGTGTTAAAGGGTGTTTTTGATGCCAGTAAAAAAAATGTTTACACATTATGTTGATGTGTACCCCCCCAGGGGGAAATGTTTGTCAGCCCATACACTTTGTGTATAGGCTGTTGTGAATGTTCTGGATTCTGAGTTGGGGCTCCCTCTGGTGGCTGTTGATATTAATGAAGCCGCCTTGACTGACAGAGGCCTTTCAGCTAAGGACCCAGCTGCGGACGATTGGCAATCTGGGAGTGATGACTGGGGAAATTTAAGGGAGTTACTTTCCCATGATCCTCGCCGGTGATTAGTTTTCTCTTCCTGGTCCAGTTTGGAAGTAAGCTTGCTGCGGTCTCCTGCAACTTTCAGATAAGCTATTTCTTGCTTGTTTCTGTGGTTTTGTTTTCTTTTGTTTTTCTTCCTTCTGAGTGAGGTCAGCCAGGTCTCCCTGCTGGGGCCTGTGCTGGTCTCTCTTTTTCAGTTATCTTGGTTCATTTGTTCAGTCCCTATTATTTCAGTGGCTGCAGGGTAGCTACCTGTTCACACCAGAGTTCTGATCTAGCGGGGGGAGATCGTGTGGTCTCAGTATTTTTTTGAAATCAGAAGTGTTGGAATTTTTCCTAGGGTTTTGCTGGATTGCAGAAAGTATTCTTTTCTGTCCTGTCCTATCTAGACAGTTTTGAGCCCCAGCGTTTGCTTACTCTATCTTCTGCCTGCGTTTGTATTTCATCTTGTCTAACCGCCAATATATGTGTGGGGGCTACCTATTCCTTTAGGGCGCAACTGTGGGGCAGTTAGCTTTCCCCTTTCTGTCTTTAGGCTTAGCTAACTCTCCGGCTGTGTCGAGGCATCTAGGTCATCGTAGGTACGTCCCACGTCTGCTTCTAGTTGTGCAGTTAGTTTAGGGATCTGCAATCCTTTAGTTACCAACCTCTCTGGGTGACTGGCTGCCTTGGCTATTTTTATTACTGTCCGCCTCGGCTACCATATCATAACAATGGGCATTAAAAGTATAAGATACCTGCTCCTTTAAATTGGGCAAAGATTTTTAGGAGGCCATCGTCCACATCTCTTCAGACACCACCACTAGATCACCAGGGTGAACGTGTTCTGTGATGCAACAGCCACGTTATTGTTTGCAAAGGGGTGTTTTTTGTCTCAGAAGAGTTCACATATTGTTTCTTGTTTCTCCTCTCTCCCAATGAGTACGCCAAATAAATATCAATTTAAAAAAAATTATAGGATTGTACAGGAAGAGCAAATAGCTAGTCGTGGTATGGCTCTGCGCCCTGCCAACACTAGAGTTATTTTTTTTAATTACCAGCATTAAATAAAATTTATAAATGCAGATGAATTTGATAGAAAACCACAATCTGTGTCCTACTAGCATTCCTCTGTACACATCTCAGTATTTAGATCAGTATTAGCGTGATCTATTTTCCTTCAGCATTTTTCTGTATTCAGATCACAGATACCACAACGTGCTTCAGCCGCAGGGCAATAAGTATTGCCTACGATTGAACATTTCTGGCTGACATTTTTACAGTGTAAAACATTAATTAGGCATAAAAAATTTATTTGTGTAGAACACAGTCGGTGGACACTTAGTAAGCCCCCTGTTGTGAATGTTTTGGAAATGAATTCTGAGCAGAAGCTGCCTCTGGTGGTTACAAACAGTACTGAACCATTCAATGAGGATTGGCAATCAGGAGTCACAGACTGGCTTGATATAAGGGAGGTTCCCTCCCATCATGGTTGCCGGTGATCAATTGTTCTTGTCTCAACTTTGGTTCCTGGTTCACTTGGAAGCTTGCTGAGTCTTGCCCTTCTTCTGCTTTCAGATAAGATAGTTTCTGTTTTTGTGCTTACCATTTGCATATTTCTCTGCATTTCTGTGAGGTTAGCCAGGTCCCCCCCCGGGGGGCTTGGGCTCCTCTCAGTTCCGCTGGAGCCACTGTTATTTGTTCATTTGCCTTTTCCAGTTTTTTCAGTGGCTGTGGCTTAGTTTTGTTACACCAGAGAACTGATTTAGGTGGTAGAGGTCATGTGATCTCAGGTGTTTTTGCAATCAGTAGCATTGGCATTTTTTAGGGGTTTTTTTGGATTGCAGTGAGTATCCTTTCTATCCTTTTCTGTCTAGGCAGATTGGGCCCCAGCGTTTGCTCATACTATTTTCTGTCTGTGTCTGTATTTCCTCTTGTCTAACCGCCATTACATGTTTGGGGGCTTCCTATGTTCTTTGGGGATCTGCTCCGGGGCAGATAGCTTTCCTCTTTCTATCTTTAGGTGTAGTTAATCTCTCAGGCTGTGAAGAGGCGTCTAGGACCAACGTAGGAACGCTCCACGGCTGCCTTTAGTTGTGGTGGTTAGTCAGGGTACTGCAATCCAATAGATTCCAACCTCTCTGGTGTATTGCCGTTTTTGCCTACTCTCCTCAGCTATCAAAACATAACAGCCCCCCACCATTTACTGGAATGTGAAGGTCTTGAGATCCATTTGTAGGAATCCAGATATATAAAACTACAAAACAGCAAAGATTATCTTTTAAGTAGAAATAGATTATTGAAGAAATTTAAACAAGTTATTCAACATTTATTTAGCCTCCCTTGACAGAACAGTAGAACCATATTCTTGCTGTGTCACAATACTAGAGCAAGGGGAAAATGGAAATTCTTGATGAAATAACGCAACTGCCCACAACGAAGATGAATTGTACTACAATGCTGGTAATAGGATTAATTATCCAATGTCTGATGCCATGATGCCAGACTCCTTCAAACATTAACTGCCTGCTGGTGATCATCAGCGCTAACAAAAACCAAGAACAAAAATGAAGGTTTTTTTTTTAAAGGAGTCTCTGGGCCCATATGTGAATTGCGAATCTCTCTTATTACAGTCTCCAATTTGTGTTGGTGTCATCAGAGCTTAATCTTAAATGCAGGAGGTTGGATGACTGATGATGACCCTGAGGATTTAAAGAGTGCTTTTAAGATAGTATCAGGATCAACTTCAGCTGGAGGATTTTAAGCAACACAGGAGGAGGAGGTTGTGTTTCTTCTAGATTCACCTTCTTTCTTTGATTGGGTGTCATTTAATCTAAGGGCCCAGTCTCACATAGCGACACACCAGCGATCCCGACAACGATCAGGATCGCTGGTGTGTCGCTACATGATTGCTACTGAGCTGCCAAACAGGCAGCTCAGGCAGCGATCAGGACAGCGACACTACGGGTAAAGTCGGGGCCTTTAGAAGTATGAACTGGTCTGATGTTATCACACTACCATTCTAAGGAAGATTGCATTTCATTGGTTGTCCATCTAGGTATCTGTTGTATTTTTTGTAGGCACCAACTGCATCTTCCTTTCTTACAAACACAACCTCTGCAACTCCGGAACTCAACAAGCAGGTGTGATTCAAGGCACCGCATACACAGAAAAGCTCCACGATATCTTCCTCTGTGACTCTTGGATGCAAATTTTTAATGGTAATTTTTGTGCCTTCTAAAGGGCTAAAGACAGACTCTTTTGGAGTGGGCCCTACTGATGAACTGGCCTCCTTTGTGACAAGTGTCCATGACACATTGGTTAGAGCCTTTGTTTGCAATAAAGGTGGCGAAGTCTCGTGCTGAGTGGACATGGGAGCTGTGTAGGCATCATTCTATACCACTTTAGTAAGAGGTAAAGTTTGCCCAAGAGAAAATGAATTTCCAGACATTCCTGGCCTTTTTGCACAGTGTTGGCAGCTGGGATCTTCATCTTCCTGGTGGGGATGTGGGAAAGTGCCAAGTCGTCATCAATGCCATCATCATCCATATCTTGTAAAGAGGAAATCTGTGGTTTCCCAGGTTCGTGGTCAACTACGTTTATTGGCATTCCTTTAACAGTGTTAGTTAAACCTGAAAAAATAGTTTTCGGCTGTGAAATTTGGATGTTCTTGGTAATATGTATGGGTGAAGATGAAGAACCTTGTGCCACGGATGAGTTGACAGTTACGGCCGGTGCACTCCTCCTTAAGCATCTCACGAGCTTCTTGAGCTGTACCCTTTATATGGACACGTGCGTCTTTGGCAACCAATTTCTCACGGGCATCTTTTATGCCGAGCTTCAGACGCGCATCTGTTACACCTATCTTCTGACGGGCATCAAACGCATTCTGGAAATTGGTGGTGGGTAAACGACTAATCATTGTTGGCTGGATCCTGGATCTCATACCTCCCATAGCCCCCCTGTTATTAATCCTGTACGTTCCCATTCCTGCCATCCCCATGCCCCTTTTCCTGATTACTTCATCCAATGACTCGTCCGCCATATTTCTGCTAAAAACCTGCACCTTCCCAGCAGCAACTGTGTAGGAAACCACGTTATTGTTTTCAAGGGTGTTTATGATGCCCATAAAAAAAAAGTTTACGCAGTATGTTGATGTGTACCCCACAGAGGGAAATGTTTGTCAGCCCATACACTTAGTGTATGGGCATTACAAGTATAGGAGACCCGCTCATTTAAACTGGGCCATCATCCAGGTCTCTTCCGATATCACCACTAGATCACAAGGGTGAACATGTTCTGTGATGCTACAGCCACGTTAGTGTTTTGAAGGGTGTTTATGATGGCCGTAACAAAAATGATGACACAGTATGTTGATGTGTACCCCCCAGGGAGAAATGTTTGTCAGCCCATACGTTTTGTGTATGGACATTACAAGTATAGGGGACCTGCTCCTTTCTAATGGTAAAAATATTTTATGAGACCCTCCTTTTTGTTTCTTCCAAGCGGTATAGGGGTGCGTACAAATTTGGGGCAGGCTTTACATTCACTGCATAGCCAAATAGTATTGGAGACCCAGTTCCTAATAATGCGAACTGTAGGGTCTGGTCAGCTGCTTCAACAATGCAATTCTTCACTTTTGGGTCTTCGTTCTCAACACTACAATTCTACACTTTAGTTTCTTCAGCCTCAACACTGAAATGCTCCACTGCCAGGTGTTCTTTAGCCTCAACACTGCAATGCTCCACTGCCGGGTCTTCAGTCGCAACACTGCAATTCTCCAGTGCAGTTTCTTCATCCTCAACACTGACATTCTCCAATGCAGGTTCTTCAGGCTCAACAATTCACTGCATAGCCAAACAGTATGGGAGTACCAAATTACTAGGAACAATGCTTTCAGGTATCCATCCAGTATGTCTGTTCAAAGGGTTATTGGGGTGCGTGTAATTTTGGGGCATGGCAGGCCTTGCATTCAATGCATAGGCAAACAGTATGTGAGTACCAAATAAATAATAATGGGAACTTTGCTTTCATGTGGCCATCCAGTACATTGCTTCAAAGGGGTATTGGGGTGCGTGTAACTTTGAGGCAGAGCAGGCCTTGCATTCAATGCATAGGCAAACAGTATGGCAGTACCAAATAATGATTAATGGGAACTTTGCTTTCATGTGGCCAGCCAATACATTGGTTCAAAGGGTTATTGGAGTGCTTGTAACATTGGGGCAGGGCAGGCCTTGCATTCAATGCATAGGCAAACAGTATGGCAATACCAAATAAAGAAAAATGGGAACGTTGCTTTCATGTGGCATCCAGTACGTTGCTTCAAAGGGGTGTAACTTTGGGGTAGGGCAGGCCTTGCATTCAATGCATAGGTAAACACTATGGGAGACCCACTTTCTTATAATGGGAACATTTTTTCCTGAGGCCCCTCTGTACGTGTCGTCAAAGGGGTATTGGGGTGCGTCCTAATTTTTTGCAGCCCAGCCACTCACTGCATAGTCATTAACAGTATAGGAGACCCACTGTTTAATAATGGGAACAACAAAGCATACCCGGCTGATGGCCCTTTAAGAATATTAATGCCGCCTGATGCCCCTATAAAAATAGGCTTTGTGACTTTCAGAGTCCCTCCTTCATAAATGAAACAGGATGTGTCTGATGATGTGTCACACACCACATGGCCAGCTAAGGTTGATAAATGTTAAAATGACATTTCCCTATGAATGCATTTGTATTGGTTTACAGCAATGCTAAAGTTGAAAAACGCATCAAAAATGCTACGTGTGAACAAAGCCCAAGTGGAGGAGGTACATTTTTTGGGGGAGTTATTTTATTTTGCCTTACATACAAATCATTACGCTGGAAAGGATGTTCCTTAACATATTTCCCAGGAAAATCCATTTTGGTTTAGTTTTTGTATGTTTTAGTGTGTGCCTCTAAAAGTGGCGTAAAACTCTGACAACATTGTTCACACCAGTGACCTAGGAGTCAGAAATCCTTCCAGTGGTCTTCCACATGATGTTCCTATGTCATTTGTGCACTGTTCCCATAGATTTCCGACGTTTTGATACCCTAAAAAGACCTTCGGGGGGGTAATGGCAAAAAAGCTCGGGTTTCCCATAGACTTACATTGGGCTCGTTGCTCGGTTTGAGCACCCGAGCATTCCAATTTGCTCGACCTGAGCATTTTAGTGCTCACTCATCACTAGTCAACATCATACAGAGAGAAGTTCACAACCTCAGTATAAAGCCTGTCTGACAACACCCTCTTGGACTTAAGAAAGTTAACTCTTCAGGTGTTGTATATTTTGCAAATAGCTTTGCATTGCAGAGGCAAATTACATTGTGTGTCCAGTTCAGCATGAAAAATTTGGTGAAAGCTCTCCTTTAAAACTTATCGTTTTGTGACAACATGTCAGGATTCTGTTGTCCTTCTACGGATTGACCACTAGTGGCTGATATTCACTTTGCTAAATTGTGCTGCAATTCCACTCTTTACCACTGGAGGCTATTATTGTGCTTCTGTAATCGCCCTTTTCCTAATGTTTATGGCCAATTTTGAACCTGTGGGAGCCATCTTGTTTCTTGTTTGGGCCTACTGAAAGCCACATGGAACATTCACTCATTGCTTGGCTATTGTGTTTAGCCTTCTGGCTAGTTCCAGTCTCCAGCTCCTGAACTATCTTACCCAGACTGTTCTTATTCATCTCCAGATTGTGTCAATAACTCTCATTGCTACATGCAAGAACTTCTACACCGTTTGTTGTACACTGCTAGTACTCCCCAACTATCAGATTTCAGCTGTTCCACCAGTATCATAACACATTTTTGTCACAGATCACATGTGAGGAGTAAAGAGGTGGCTCAGGAGCTAAGCTCCATTCGCGACAGATGCTATCTGTGTTTTACAGCCAACACCTACGTATAATAATTTAAATGCTATTTACCTGCAGATCACCACTATAACTGCAGGTAAATTGCATTTCTGAAGGTGACATGTTCTGTTTAAATCACTCCACATTTCACTGTTCAAAAATAGACATTAATTTTATTTTTAAATAAATGTATCTGGTATTGTTCTGTCCAGAAGTCTGATCTATCAAAAGTCTTTCTCTCATACGTTAATCGCTTTACAACCAGTGATGTACAGATGTACAGCAGCCCTCAGTTGTTGAATACTGACTTTACAACGGCTCTGGCACCCCTGCACGCGTCCCCTGCCTCACCACAATAATCTTTGGAGCCGTTCAATGTCCGTGTTTTCTCATAGTCTGTGTGACTGAAAATACATCATGAAGACATGTCTGTTTTTCATCTGTGTCATGGATGAAAATTACCCATGTCAATGGGTCCATGAAAATTGCTGACAGCACTCATTGTCCTCTCTCCTCTTGTATCAGTCGGTGACGCATTTTGTTCAAGATTATTGTACTTGTTTTTTATTATTACGCACAAAAAACCCAAAAGGCATCCACGACGCCGATTTGTGGGATAATAAATGTCCCACACAAAAGAAGGGAGACACCCGCTCCAAGGAAACATGTGTATGAAGGAGGAAAGGAAGCAATCAGGGGAGTATAGTAAAATGCATCTTTTTATTAGAAAATTCATTAAAAAGGTCATGCAAAATTACAACAAAAACAGTAATAGACTAAAGCAGGATAACCAAAGACACCACAGTGAGACCAAAGCGTTCCTTAGCACTTCGAAAATGTAAGAGAATATATAAATCTAAAGTGCCAGTGTGCAATAAGTAGCATGCATCAAGGTTAAGCATCCCAAGGAGCGACAACTAGTAATCATAGAGTATGTAGTTGGAAGTCCAACAATAACCTGTGCTGATGAGATGCTTACCAAGACGGGAGACGCTTAGGAGGAAACCCTGGGCCGGGTGGAATGGACCTCAACGCGCGTTTCGTGCACCGCTTCCTCAAGGGGAGTTGTTTTTTATTATGTACATATGTGGCCTAGCTGCGCTTGGTACACATGTTCCCAGGAGTATGCACAAAAAGGTAATTACAAAACCTGATATTCATTCACACTCACACTTCCCAGGTGCCACCAGAGGGAGCCCTTTAGATTCAGGTATAAAGGGGTGTGGAGAAACGCAGCAGTAGGCATTCTAGCCAGACAGTCATTCTAGTTGTTGGTTGTACCTCAGACAGATCAGATCTCCTCAGGACACCAGAGTGAGAGGATTCCTGTCAGAGCTCAGTCTGAGCTAGAGAGAGGAGAGACAGAGACAGAGATTTCCTGTCAGATGAGACAGAGGAGGAAAGATTGCAAGCTGTTATCTCAGAACATTTAGATTGTTAGTACCCTATGAATGTGAAAAGTGACTCTCGGAGTGAGCATGAAATCAGTCTGACGGAAGGTCCTGATAGCCGCTCTGGACAGAGTTTATGAAGGAACAGAAGGAAGGGGACTACAGTCATCAGAACATCGAGTTAACTGAGAATCGGTCAGCGAGCTTTGGAAGGAAGGAAGCTGGTGACTACACCTACTGCTACCCCGTGCTTATGTTAAGGGTGAGAGTAGGGCGACGGGCGAGTGGTGACCCAAGGAAGGAGTGACTTCGGTGACAGATCACCTTCACTCAACTTAACCGGACACCGGGTCCGAAGTATTGCTAGAACCTTTACGGCTAGTGAGAGAAAAACCGGAATCCCTGCTGGACTTCAAGTCGCAGAGGGTAGCCCTAAGTACCGATACGTAACTGGGGTCAGGGAGAACAGGAGTCGGGCGTGCGCAGCCAGATAGACTTAGTTCTTTCCAGAAGAAGACTTCCACCACAATGTTGGCCGGGTGAAGCTGTCTTGCTCAGAGTTAAACTTGACTTCACGCAGGTTAGGACTCATACACTTTAAAAGGGAAAGGAGGCGTTAAACCTACTTGGCGATTACCTGGATGTACATACTCCACCCTGAGCAGCTTCCCGGGACATACCTCCAACCTTCATCAGTAAAGGTATGGAAAGAGACTGGCATGTGTGTGACTGACTTATTACCTGCACCCTGCATCACCATAGACTTTGAGGGAACCGTCTCACCTGTGGGAGACATAACATCTTGCTGCCCTGCAACATCCCCTCAGAAGATCCATTTGCAGCGCTGGTCCATGCGATCAGAAACCACAGGTGGCGTCACAAACAATTATTATTATCCCCTGTAAATATTCCCCCTTTGTATGAGCGCCCAGGGCAACGGACCGAGCTGTGCTACTTGTGACATTCCCCATAGACTTCAACGGGCTCGGTGCCGAGTACCCCATAACCCTGGTGTTGTGCGACTCATACACTCTGTGAGGCAGTGACTGGTGTTACCTATACGAGTCGCTGTTTGTTCTCCCCATGATGTGCACGGAGGCGTACGGAGGCCATGGGAGTGCATGGCAGTCACGGGCGTAGCTGTGACTGCAATGTAGACTAGAAATAATAAAAGTAAGGGTGTGTTTCCACGATCAGTAAACGCTGCGTGTATGGCGCTGTGCGCTGGCGCAGCGCCAAACACGCAGCGTCCAGATGTTACAGCATAGTGGAGGGGATTTCAAGAAATCCCGTCTCCACTATGCGTAACAACACGCAGGTGGCAGACCTGCGTAAACGGACATGCGGCGCGTCTTTTCAGACCGCAGCATGTCCTCGCGTGTTGCGGCGACGGTGCGTCGCCGCAACAGAATTTCACACAAGGCTATGTAGCCCTGCGTTCTTTCCGGAGGTGTCCTGAACACCTCCGGAAAGAGCGCGCGTCAGAAAGGGGGCGGGGCTTAGACGGAGCGGAATTTCCGCTCCGTCCAAAGCGCTGTGGTTCCGGACCGTGTAACCACAGCCTAAGTGCTAGCCTTGGACATGCTAGTGTCCAAGGCAGATGTAGGGAAAACCTGCTCTGGGATGTTGTGTTGCGAAACAGACTGCATGATGGTAGTCGTGCAGTCCGTTTCATTCCAGGCCCAGGTTTTTTATGTGGCTGAAGGCCACAGTTTCCTTTGCTAAAATCCCTGCAGTAAAGGGTATGGGCATGTCAGGGCCAGTTTCAGTTTGGCAGGTGAGAGTGCAGAGCAGAGGTTCTCCAGAGCTTTGTCTGTGTGAGGAGACACAGGACAGAGCGGAGCCAAGAGACCTCACACCCACAGTGTACACAAAGGTGCTGTCATCCACGGTAACTGTTCAGAGGAGGACTGGCGTGTGTAACGACTGCAAACAAGAGTATATGGTTCCCGGCTCCGACCCGGAGGATCGCTGCTGTCGTCCACCGTAATTAGTCAGAGGAGGACTGGTGTGTGTAACGATTGCAAACAGGAAGATATCATGGACTGTGTACCGCTGTGAGTGTGAGTAAGGAGACTTTGGCATGGCGCTGCAGTCACCCACGGATACTGGAAAAAGGGAGGTCCAGCGTGTTTAGTGATTGTGAAATGGAAAAATGCCGTGTATCATGTAGTGCTATGAACTGGACATTAATGCGATGTAATTGTGTGAAGTGAACACTAAGGCTATGCACTTGTATGTGAATTGGACCTTAATGCTGTGAAGTAACTGCATTAGGCCCCTTTCACATGTCAGTGTCTCCGGTAGGTATTGTGACAGTTTTCTCACGTACCGGAGACACTGACACTTGTAGACACATTCAAATGAATGGTTCTATGTACATGTCAGTGTGTTTTCACGGACCGTGTGTCCGTGTGCAAAACATGTAGACATGTCCATTTTCAGACGGACACGCGGACCGCAAAACGTGCCGCACACGTGCACACGGAGAACAGTGTACACTGTCCTCCGGGTGCACGGACTGCCGCCAGGGATGTAGCGCTTCTGTAAGCCGCTGTCCCCCGGCGGCAGGTGCTGAACTCGCCTGTCATTATTCTTCCCTGCTCTGCCGGCGAGCCGGGGAGAATGAATGAATGAGAAGCAGCGGGCGCAGGCACAGTGACTAGAGGTGACGTCACTGAGTCTGTGCTCACTGCCGGCCTGAACTACTGTAACCTCAGGACCGTGGGAAAATGTAAGTGATGAGGTCACGGCAGTTCTAGCTCTGTCCCAGTGACCTCATCTCTTGCATTCTCCTATGGTCCAGAGATCACAGCAGGTCAGTTTCTCATTCATTGATTCTCCGCTGATCATGGAAGATCAGGGGTTGAATGGATGAAAGTTGGCTTCAGCCCCAACCACCGGGGACAGCGCTTACAGTAGTGCTCTTCCCCGGCGGCCATCCATGTGGTCCTGATGCCACACGTGTGCCGCATGTAGTGCACGGACACACGGATACTGATATCTCTGGTACCGGTTTTTCCGATACTGGAAATATCAGGACGTGTGAAACCGGCCATAAAGAGACTTTGTGATTGAACTTTGTGGGTCACTGCCTCATCACTGCATAAGCGTGCTACCGCTGCACTACAACTCCTTTTCACATGTAAAGTAACAATAAATTAATGGCACTGTAAAAATAATAACAGTCATCTGAGAGCAATCCAAGTGCTGTCCGTGATAAACTATGTAATGGATAGGAGAAGGTTTGCATTTTTTTTCATTCATTTCACAATAATCACTAATGGAAAAAACTAATCAAGCACTGACGAAAATCTCATCCAAAACATTGATGAGAATTGGACCACTTTTTACATACTTATGAATAGAAAATTAAAGACTTGCATTAGTTTTTTGCTGTTCCATTGTTTAGAATGAAAGGAGAAAGAAAATTTAGACACTTTTTTTTCACAAAATGTCTGTTTTCTATGGATGTTAAAATGGAAAAGGATAAGTGAACGTAGCCTACGTAGCCTAGTCCAGATTTCTAGGTACTCTCACAAATTGCCGAGACCCCATTGAAAATGTACTGAGTTACAAAAATGTTTTAACCCCCTAACCGACAAATGACATACTAGTGCGTCATATGCCAACTCCCTAACTTTGATTTAGCCTTTCAAGTTGAGCCTAAGTCTTTGCCGGCAGATGATGGCTGGTTTAGGCCACGCGCACACGTTGAGTATTTGGTGAGTTTTTACCTCAGTATTTGTAAGTCAACACAAGGAGAGGAGTGGAACCATCAAAGGAAAAGTATAATAGAAACATGTCACCACTTCATCAGGTCAGATGATCACAGGTTCAAGTCCCATAACGGGACTAACGAATCACTACCCATTAAATTTTAAGGAATAAAAAAATTAAAAACATATTTGGTACCCCTGCGTTCGTAAAAGTTCAATCTATCAAAATATAAAATAAATTAATCCGATCTTTAAATGGTGTAACGATAAAAAAAACCCTGACAGAATTGCATTATTTTGGCCCTATCAACAGCACAAAAAAATGTAATAAGAGACGGTTAAAACATCTTATCTACCCCAAAGGGATATTAATAAAAACATTGACTCGGGGTGCAAAAAACAAATCCTCACACAGGTCCATATCCCAAATATTGCAAACGTTAGGGCTCTTGGAATATGGCGACAAGAGATTTTTTTTCTTTTACAAATTTCTGAATTTTTTATTACCCCTTAAAGGGGTTGTCCACTACTAGGACAATGCCTTCTCAATCTGAATGTTTTTCCCTGTTTAAATAAAAACATCAAAACTCCTGTGCCGGCAGTGTCAGCACTTGTATTCCTTGGACTCATGTGCGGTTGTTACGCCACATGAGCCCTGCGCCCAATCAGAGCAAGGTCACTGTCCCTGCCTTCAGCCAAATAAGTAATGAAGAAGAAATGAGTGCTGCGGCTGCTGCTCTCTCACCCCCTCTTGATTACTTATACCTCCAAAGGCGGGGATAGTAAAACCGGCGCTTAATGGGTGCAGGGCTTGCATGACGTAACAACCTCACGTGAGTCCCAGGAACGCCGGAGTTGAGTGTGTTTTTATTTTAACAGGGGTAAACTGTGATGCTGAGTCACTACTCACGAACAAGCTGTGAGATAGGGAAGTTAGGAGGTCCAAGGTCAGAAACCAGGAGAGCTTGTTGTACAGAGAGGTAAGTCAAAGGCGTCACCAGGAAACAGTACAGGGTCAAATGCCGAGAGGGTACGTCAAAATCAGGCAGTACCACAAAGGGATTGTCAGAGACCTGGAGTCAGATACCTGAAGTCAGAGAGAGTCAAAATCAGAAGGAAGAGTGTTATGTTTTGGAAACTGAGGAGAAATAGCAAAAAATAGCAAAAGCGGTAATACACCAGAGAGGCTGGAACCTATTGGATTGCAGTAACCTGAACTAACCACAGAACTAGAAGTAGCCGTGGAGCGTTCCTACGGTGATCCTAGACGCCTCATCACAGCCTGAGAGATAACTACCCCTAAAGGCAGAAAGATGAAAGCTATCTGCCCCCGAGCAGATCCCCCCAAAAAATAGGAAGCTCCCAAACATGTAATGGCGGTTAGACAAGAAGAAAGCACGAACACAGACAAAAAATAGAATGAGCAAACGCTGGGGCCCAATCTGTCTAGACAGAAAAGTACAGGAAAGAATTCTGACTGCAATCCAACAAAAACCCTAACAAAAATACCAACACTTCTGATTGCCAAAAAACCTGAGATCACACGATCTCATCCACCTAAATCAGATCTCTGGTGTAACAAAATGCTATTCAGCAAATAAAAAGTAACAAAGGAGCAAAGCAAAAGTGCAGACACAAACGGAGCACAATTGCAGCGCCAGACCCCCAAAAGGGGACAGGCTGCAGTCCACTGCAAGCAGCAAACCAGTAGAGAAAATCAAACACAGGAAAAAAAAAACAGCAAACACTTATCTGAGAGAGCAGGAAACTAGCAGTGCTTCAAGCAAGACCAGAAGGAACTGCTGGGAACTCAAGCCACTTATATCCTACCATTCAGTGCCAGCTGAAGGCCATTCAATAATCAGTTCATTACCCTCAGCAACCACCGGAGGGAGCCCCAGCTCAGAAGCCGCCTCCAGCATATTCACAACAGTACCCCCCCCTTGATGAGGGGTCACCGAACCCTCACCTGTGCAAAGAGGTCGATCAGGATGGGCTCGATCATAGGCACGGATAAGTCTCCCAGCATGAATGTCCGAAGCAAACACCCAAGAATTGTCCTCCTGACCATAACCTCTCCACTTAACCAAATACTGGAGTTTCCATCTTGCAAAACGAGAATCCAATATCTTCTCAACCACATACTCCAAATTGCCCTCAACCAAAACAGGGTCGAGAGGCGCAGCCATAGGAACCACTGGTTCGACAAACCTCTTCAATAAGGACTTGTGGAACACGTTATGGATCTTAAATGTCCCTGGAAGAAGCAAACGGAAGGAAACCGGATTAATAATTTCCATGATCTTATAAGGTCCAATGAACCTTGGCTTAAATTTTGGAGATGCAATCTTCATAGGGATATTCCTTGAGGACAACCAAACCAAGTCCCCCACTTTAAAACGAGGACCATCAGTCCTATGCCGGTTGGCAAACCGCTGGGCCTTCTCCTGAGAGAGAGACAACCTCTCCACCACCTGGTCCCAAATCTGCTGCATACGCTGCCCAATAGAGTCAACCTCCGCCTGTCCTGAAGAAAATCGAGGGTGAAACCCGGAATTGCAGAAAAATGGAGACATCAAGGTGGCAGAGCTAGCTCTATTATTAAGAGCAAACTCAGCCAAAGGCAAAAAAGAGACCCAGTCATCTTGATCAGCAGACACAAAACATCTCAAATAAGTCTCCAAGGTCTGGTTCTCTCGGTTTGTCCATTGGTCTGAGGGTGAAATGCTGAGGAGAAAGACAACTGAACACCAAGTTTAGAACAAAATGTCCTCCAAAATCTGGAAACAAACTGGACTCCTCTGTCAGACACAATGTTCTCCGGAATGCCATGTAACCGAATCACATGCTGAAAGAACAAAGGCACCAACTCGGAGGAGGAAGGCAACTTAGGTAATGGCACAAGATGTATCATCTTGGAAAACCTATCACAGATTACCCAGTTAATGGTCATTCTCTGAGAGACAGGAAGGTCAGAAATAAAATCCATAGAAATATGGGTCCATGGCCTCTTGGGTACAGGTAATGGCATTAACAAACCACTAGAGCGAGAGCAAGGCTTGGAGCGAGAGCAAGTCCCACAGGACTGCACAAATTCCCTGACGTCACGAGACAAAGTAGGCCACCAAAAGGACCGACTCACCAAGTCTCTGGTACCAAAAATTCCGGGATGACCGGCCAACTCGGAACAATGAATCTCAGACATCACACTCTTTTTCCACTGGTCTGGAACAAGCAACTTCCCAACAGGGCAGCGCTCAGGTTTATCCTCCTGACACCCTTCCAGAGCCATATCAAAAAACTGACCGGCACATCCAAACATAGATTCAGTGTGAACAGGTGCTAAACCTAGAGTCACCAACTCATATACATACGAGAAAAAAAGGTAGCACACTGTAGCGCTATAGCTTGCAAACACGAAATATGAAAAATATGAAAAATGAATTGCATCATTACCTTAGAAATATGAAAAATTGAGAAGTCTTAGCGCATAAGATGGCCAAATTATGTGAGCCTGATAGCCACGTCAAGGCTCTTCTCGTATATCAGGTCCTAACTAATGCCTATCCTCGCTTAGAAAAGTCTGTCTGCATGGGAACATATGGATCCTCTCTTCAGACTAAAATCTACATCTCTGTGGAGGGGTGATGAACCTGTTGTAATTAAAAAGCCTGTGACCACCAGGTGGAGTGCTCAGGTAGAAGGTAAATGAATACATATAAAAAAACTGACCGGCACATCCAAACATAGATTCAGTGTGAACAGGTGCTAAACCTAGAGTCACCAACTCATATACATACAAGAAAAAAAGGTAGCACACTGTAGCGCTATAGCTTGCAAACACGAAATATGAAAAATATGAAAAATGAATTGCATCATTACCTTAGAAATATGAAAAATTGAGAAGTCTTAGCGCATAAGATGGCCAAATTATGTGAGCCTGATAGCCACGTCAAGGCTCTTCTCGTATATCAGGTCCTAACTAATGCCTATCCTCGCTTAGAAAAGTCTGTCTGCATGGGAACATATGGATCCTCTCTTCAGACTAAAATCTACATCTCTGTGGAGGGGTGATGAACCTGTTGTAATTAAAAAGCCTGTGACCACCAGGTGGAGTGCTCAGGTAGAAGGTAAATGAATACATATCAAAAAACTGACCGGCACATCCAAACATAGATTCAGTGTGAACAGGTGCTAAACCTAGAGTCACCAACTCATATACATACAAGAAAAAAAGGTAGCACACTGTAGCGCTATAGCTTGCAAACACGAAATATGAAAAATATGAAAAATGAATTGCATCATTACCTTAGAAATATGAAAAATTGAGAAGTCTTAGCGCATAAGATGGCCAAATTATGTGAGCCTGATAGCCACGTCAAGGCTCTTCTCGTATATCAGGTCCTAACTAATGCCTATCCTCGCTTAGAAAAGTCTGTCTGCATGGGAACATATGGATCCTCTCTTCAGACTAAAATCTACATCTCTGTGAAGGGGTGATGAACCTGTTGTAATTAAAAAGCCTGTGACCACCAGGTGGAGTGCTCAGGTAGAAGGTAAATGAATACATATCAAAAAACTGACCGGCACATCTTTTTTTCTTGTACCCTTCCAGAGTCAGTCTCAAATTGGGCGAAATGGCGGAAAGAACCACACCCTCTTTCAAAATAACAGCAGGATCAGATAACTCAGGAGAATCTGCAAAGAATCTCCTCGAGAGGGCATCCGCCTTGACATTCTTTGTGCCAGGAAGAAAAGAAACCACAAAATTAAAACGTGTGAAAAACAAGGCCCACCTGGCCTGTCTAGGATTAAGTCGCTTGGCTGATTCGAGATAAACCAGGTTCTTATAGTCCGTGAGGACCACCACCTGATGTTTGGCTCCTTCCAGCCAATGTCTCCACTCTTCAAGGCCCACTTCATGGCCAATAACTCCCGATTACCCATGTCATAATTACGTTCAGTTGGAGAAAATTTTCGAGAGAAAAAGGCACAAGGGTTACTCTTAGAGGTCTCTGGATCCCTTTGGGACAAAATGGCACCTGCCCCAATCTCAGAGGCATCAATCTCCACCTGAAACGGCAGAGAAACATTAGTCTGCCGTAGAACAGGAGCAGAAATGAATCTCTGCTTAAATTCCTGAAATGCAGAAACTGCCTCAGGAGGCCAATTCACAACATCAGAACCCTTTTTGGTCAAATCAGTCAATGGTTTAACAATATCAGAGAAATTACCAATAAATTTACGATAAAAATTGGCAAAACCCAAAAATCTCTGAAGAGCCTTCAATGAAGTAGGTTGAACCCAATCACAGATGGCCTGAACCTTGACCGGGTCCATTTCAATAACAGACGGAGACAAAATGAATCCCAGAAATGAGATCTTCTGTACGCCAAAAAGACACTTTGATGTTATGTTTCGGTAGCTGAGGAGGACAGGAACAACAGCAGGGCAGCCGAACACCTGAGATGTTGGTAACTGATGGGTTGCAGATTCCTAAACTAACGACACAACTAGAGGTAGCCGTGGAGCGTTCCTACGTTGATTCTAGACGCCTCGTCACAGCCTGAGAGATAACTACACCTAAAGGCAGAAAGATGAAAGCTATCTGCCCCGGAACAGATCCCCAAAGAAAATAGGAAGCCCCCAAACATATAATGGCGGTTAGACAAGATGAAAATACAAACATAGGCAGAAAATAGACTGAGCAAACGCTGGGGCCACAAGCTGACTAAATAGGATAGGACAGGAGAGATTACTTTCTGCAACCCAGAAAACCCTACAAAAATCCAACAATTCTGATTACAAAACTACTGAGATCACACGATCTCGCCACCCACTAAATCAGATCTCAGTGTGAACAAAAACCAAGCCGCAGCCGCTGAAAAAACAGGAAAAAGCAAATGAGCAAATAACAGTGGCTGCAGATAAACTGTGAGGAGCTCAGGCCCCAGGAGGGGACGTGGCTGACCTCCACAAAAGTGCAGAAAACAATGCAAAAAGCAAGCACAAAAAGAAAAGCAAAAAATATCTTATCTGAAAGCAGGAGATGCAGGCAAGACTCCAGCTAACTTCCCAATGAACCAGGAACCACAATTGAGACAAGAACAATTGATCACCAGCAACCATCATGGGAGGGAACCTCCCTTATATCAGACCAGTCCGTGAACCCAGATTGCCACTCCTCGCTGAAAGATTCAGTACTGTCTGTAACCACCAGAGGGAGCCTCTGCTCAGAAACCATCTCTAGCACATTCATAACAGTACCCCCCTTGAGGAGGGGTCACCGAACCCTCACTTGTGCAACCAGGCCGATCAGGATGAGCTCAGTGATAGGCACGGATCAGTCTCCTAGCATGGATGTCTGAAGCAAACACCCAAGAATTGTCCTCCTGACCATAACCTCTCCACTTAACCAAATACTGGAGTTTCTGTCTAGAAAAACGAGAATCCAATATTTTCTCAACCACATACTCCAGATTGCCATCAACCAAAACAGGGTCAGGAGGCGCAGCCATAGGAACCACTAGCTCGACAAACCTCTTCAATAAGGACTTGTGGAACACGTTATGGATCTTAAATGTCCCTGGAAGAAGCAAACGGAAGGAAACAGGATTAAGAATCTCCATGATCTTATAAGGTCCAATGAACCTGGGCTTAAACTTTGGAGATGCAACCCTCATAGGGATATTTCTTGAGGACAACCAAACCAAGTCCCCCACTTTAAACCGAGGACCATCAGTCCTATGCCGGTTGGCAAACCATTGGGCCTTCTCCTGAGAGAGAGACAACCTCTCCACTACCTGGTCCCAAATCTGCTGCATTCGCTCCACAACAGAGTCAACACCCGGACAGACAGAAGCCTCCGCCTGTCCCGAAGAAAATCGAGGGTGAAACCCAAAATTGCAGAAAAATGGAGACATCAAGGTGGCAGAGCTAGCCCTATTATTAAGAGCAAACTCAGCCAAAGGCAAAAAAGAGACCCAGTCATCTTGATCAGCAGACACAAAATATCTCAAATAAATCTCCAAGGTCTGGTTTGTTCTCTCGGTTTGTCCATTGGTCTGAGGATGAAAAGCAGAGGAGAAAGATAATTGAACACCAAGTTTAGAACAAAATGTCCTCCAAAATCTGGAAACAAACTGGACTCCTCTGTCAGACACAATGTTCTCCGGAATGCCATGTAACCGAACCACGTGCTGAAGGAACAAAGGCACCAATTCGGAGGAGGAAGGTAACTTAGGTAATGGCACAAGATGTATCATCTTGGAAAACCTATCACAGATTACCCAGATAACGGTCATTCTCTGAGAAACAGGGAGGTCGGAAATAAAATCCATAGAGATATGGGTATATGGCGTCTTGGGCACAGGTAATGGCATTAACAAACCACTAGAGCGAGAGCAAGGCTTGGAGCGAGAGCAAGTCCCACAGGACTGCACAAATTCCCTGACGTCACGAGACAAAGTAGGCCATCAAAAGGACCGACTCACCAAGTCTCTGGTACCAAAAATTCCGGGATGACCGGCCAACTCGGAACAATGAATCTCAGACATCACACTCTTCTTCCACTGGTCTGGGACAAACAATTTCCTAACAGGGCAGCGCTCGGGTTTATCCTCCTGACACCCCTCCAGAGCCAGTCTCAAATTGGGCAAGATGGCAGAAAGAACTACACCCTCTTTCAAAATAACAGTAGGATCAGATAACTCAGGAGAGTCCGCAAAGAAACTCCTCGAGAGGGCATCCGCCTTAACATTCTTAGTGCCAGGAAGAAAAGAAACCACAAAATTAAAACGTGTGAAAAACAAGGCCCACCTGGCCTGTCTAGGATTAAGTTGCTTGGCTGATTCGAGATAAACCAGATTCTTATGGTCCGTGAGGACCACCACCTGATGTTTGGCTCCTTCCAGCCAATGTCTCCACTCTTCAAGGCTCACTTCATGGCCAATAACTCCCGATTACCCACGTCATAATTACGTTCAGTTGGAGAAAATTTTCGAGAGAAAAAGGCACAAGGCACAAGGCTCTTAGAGGTCTCTGGATCTCTTTGGGACAAAACGGCACCTGCCCCAATTTCAGAGGCATCAACCTCCACCTGAAACGGTAGAGAAACATGAGGCTGCCGTAGAACAGGAGCAGAAGTGAATCTCTGCTTAAGTTCCTGAAACGCAGAGACTGCCTCAGGAGGCCAATTCACCACATCAGAACCCTTTTTGGTCAAATCAGTCAATGGTTTAACAATACCGGAGAAATTACCAATAATTTTACAATAAAAATTGGCAAAACCCAAAAATCTCTGAAGAGCCGTTAATGAAGTAGGTTGGACCCAATCACAGATGGCTTGAACCTTGACCGGGTCCATTTCAATAACAGACGGAGACAAAATGAATCTCAGAAATGAGACCTTCTGTACGCCAAAAAGACACTTTGATCCCTTCACATACAGTGCATTCTCTCTCAAAATCTGGAACACAGTCCGAACATGTTTCACATGAGAGTCCCAGTCATTGGAAAAAATCAAGATATCATCCAAATAAACAATCAGAAATTTATCCACAAAATCCCTGAAAATATCATTCATGAAGGATTGGAAGATGGAAGGAGCATTAGTGAGCCCAAAGGGTATCACCAGGTACTCAAAATGCCCCTCTTGGGTATTAAACGCCGTCTTCCATTCATCCCTGTGCTTAATGCGAATAAGGTTATACGCCCCCCTGAGGTCAAGCTTGGTAAACTAACTAGCACTTTTCACCCTGGAAAACAGGACAGAAATCAAGGGTAACGGATATTGATACTTCACAGTGATCTTATTCAAGAGACGATAATCAATACACGGCCTCAATGAACCATCCTTTTTGGCCACAAAGAAAAAACTGGCACCCAAGGGTGAAGAGGATGGTCTGATATGACCCTTCTCCAATGACTCCTTGATATAAGATCGCATAGCATCGTGTTCAGGTACAGACAAGTTAAAAAGGTGACCTTTAGGAAATTTACCACCAGGCACTAATTCAATAGCGCAATCGTATCTCCTGTGAGGGGGCAAAGATTCAGATTTACTTTCACTAAATACATCCGAAAAATCAGTCAAAAAGTCAGGAACATCCTGAGACTTGGGAGAGGCAGAAAAAACAGGAGTGTGGGATTAACACATTGGCAGCCCCAACTGGTCACAGACACAGATTTCCAATCCAAAACAGGATTATGAGACTGTAACCAAGGGAAACCTAGTACAATAATGTCATGCAGATTATACAGCACCAGAAATTTGCAACTCTCCTGATGATCTGTTTCAACCCTCATTATCACCTGAGTAGAAAACTGGGGTTTATTCTCCGCCAAAGGGGTAGAATCAATGCCCAGTAGGGGAATAGACTTCCGCAGGGGTATCATGGGAAACCCACAACGTTTGGCAAAGTCAAAATCCATCAGGTTAATAGCTGCTCCTGAATCAACAAAAGCCTGAGCAGAAAATGTGGACATGGAGCAAATCAGGGTAACAGTCAACAGAAATTTAGTCTGAACACTACCCAAGACAACTGAGCGTGCAAAACGTCTTCCCCGCTTAGGGCAGACTGAAATAGCATGAGAGGCATCACCACAGTAGAAACATAACCCATTGCGCTTACGAAACTCATGATGCTGAGCCCCAGAAGTCACTCCATAACACTGCATGGGCTCAGGAGCTGGCTCACAAGGCAACACTATCTCACGCATACCTCTGCGCTCACGCAAACGTCTGTCAATTTGAATAGCCAAAGACATAGAATCATTGACACCAGAGGGAACAGGGAATCCCGCCATAACGTCCTTTACTTTTTCTGACAGACCCTTTCGAAAAGGGCTGCTAAAGCATCATCATTCCATTTGGTCAGGACTGCCCACTTTCGAAATTTCTGACAGTACAACTCAGCGTCTTCAAGACCCTGATTTAATGCCAACAAGATCTTTTCAGCTTGATCAGTGACATTAGGTTCATCGTACAACAACCCTAGAGCCTGAAAAAATACATCAATATCATTCAAAACAGAATCCCCAGGTGTCAGGGAAAAAGCCCAGTCCTGAGGGTCGCCGTGCAGCAGGGAGATGACAATTTGAACCTGCTGTGCCGCGTTCACTGAGGACTTAGGCTTTAAGGCAAAAAACAACTTACAGTTATTTTTGAAATTCAGAAATTTAGATCGATCCCCAAAAACAAATCTGGCATGGGGATCCTAAGTTCCACAACCGGCAACTCAGCAAGATAGGTAGCAATACTCCGAACCTCAGTGGCAAGCTGATCCACACGGCCAGACAACTGTGCAAACTCCATTGAGAGAAAAAAAAATAAAAAATTCCTCCTCAGCACCCAGAGAAAAGAGGGAAGAAAAAAAAATGCAACAAACAGAGTTTCCTTATTACTATTTTCCCCTTCTGTGAGTACCATACAATTTTCAGTTTTTTGACCGGTTATACTGTTATGTTTCGGTAACTGAGGAGAAATAGCAAAAAATAGCAAAAGCGGTAATACACCAGAGAGGCTGCAACCTATTGGATTACAGTAACCTGAACTAACCACACAACTAGAAGTAGCCGTGGAGCGTTCCTACGGTGATCCTAGACGCCTTGTCACAGCCTGAGAGATAACTACCCCTAAAGGCTGAAAGATGAAAGCTATCTGCCTCGGAGCAGATCCCCAAAGAAAATAGGAAGCCCCCAAACATGTAATGGCGGTTAGACAAGAAGAAAGCACGGACACAGACAGAAAATAGAATGAGCAAACGCTGGGGCCCAATCTGTCTAGACAGAAAAGTACAGGAAAGAATTCTGACTGCAATCCAACAAAAACCCTAACAAAAATACCAACACTTTTGATTGCCAAAAACCTGAGATCACACATCTCATCCACCTAAATCAGATCTCTGGTGTAACAAAACGCTATTCAGCAAATAAAGAGTAACAAAAGAGCAAAGCAAAAGTGCAGACACAAATGGAGCACAATTGCAGCGCCAGACCCCCAAAAGGGGACAGGCTGCAGTCCACTGCAAGCAGCAAACCAGCAGAGAAAATCAAACAGAGGAAAAAAAAACAGCAAACACTTATCTGAGGGAGGGCAGGAAACTAGCAGTGCTTCAAGCAAGACCAGAAGGAGCAATTGATAACCGGCAAGGCTGCTGGGCACTCAAGCCACTTATATCCTACCATTCAGCACCAGCTGTAGGCCATTCAGTAATCAGTTCATTACCCTCAGCAACCACTGGAGGGAGCCCCAGCTCAGAAGCCACCTCCAGCATACAGTCATGGCCAAAAGTTTTGAGAATGACACAAATATTAATTTTTACAAAGTCTACTGCTTCACTTTTTCTAATGGCAATTTGCATATACTCCAGAATGTTATAAAGAGTGATCAGCTTAACAGCAATTACTTGCAAAGTCAATATTTGGCTAGAAAATGAACTTTATCCCCCAAAACACATTTCAACATCATTGCAGCCCTGCCTTAAAAGGACCAGCTAACCTCTTTTCAGTGATTGCTCCATTAACCCCTTCACCCCCAAGGGTGGTTTGCACGTTAATGACCGGGCCAATTTTTACAATTCTGACCACTGTCTCTTTATGAGGTTATAACTCTGGAACGCTTCAACGGATCTTCGCGATTCTGAGATTGTTTTCTCATGACATATTGTACTTCACGTTAGAAGTAAAATTTCTTCGATATAACTTGCGTTTATTTTTGAAAAAAACGCAAATATGACGAAAATTTTTAAAATTTTGCAATTTTCAAACTTTGAATTTTTATTCCCTTAAAACAGAGAAATATGTCGCACAAAATAGTTAATAAATAACATTTCCCACATGTCTACTTTACATCAGCACAATTTTGGAACCAAAATTTTTTTTTGTTAGGAAGTTATAAGGTTAAAAGTTGACCAGCGATTTCTCATTTTTACAACAAAATTTACAAAGCCATTTTTTTTAGGGACCACCTCTCATTTGAAGTCACTTTGAGGGGTCTATATGGCAGAAAATACCCAAAAGTGACACCATTCTAAAAACTGCACCCCTCAAGGTACTCAAAACCACATTCAAGAAGATTATTAACCCTTCAGGTGCTTCACAGGAACTAAAGCAACGTGGAAGGAAAAAATGAATATTTAACTTTTTAGCCACAAAAATGATCTTTTACAAACTTTTTTTTTATTTTCACAAGGGTAAAAGGAGAAAATGGGCAGATAAGGTTGTTATGCAATTTCTCCTGAGTACGCCAATACCCAATATGTGGGGGAAAACCACTGTTTGGGCACACGGCAGAGCTCGTAAGGGAAGGAGCGCCGTTTGACTTTTTCAAACTAAAATTGGCTGGAATTGAGATTGGACGCCATGTCGTGTTTGGAGAGCCCCTGATGCGCCTAAACAGTGGAAACCCCCACAAGTAACACCATTTTGGAAACTAGACCCCCTAAGGTACTTATCTAGATCTGTTGTGAGCACTTTGAACTCCCAAGTGTTTCACAAAAGCTTATAATGCCTGGGTGTGAAAAAAAAAAAAACAATTTTCCACAAAAATGATTTTTTAGTCCCAAATTTTTGAATTTTCCCAAGGAAATTGGACCCCAAAAGTTGTTGTCCAATTTGTCCTGAGTACGCTGATACCCCATATGTGGGGGGGGGAACTGTTTGGGTGCACGGCAGGGCTTGGAAAGGAAGTAGTAACGTTTTGGAATGCAGACGTTGATGGGGGTCATGTTCCGTTTGCAGTGCCCCAGATGAGCCTAAACAGTGGAAACCCCCACAAGTGACCCCATTTTGGAAACTATACCCCCTAAGGAACTTATCTAGATCTTTGGTGAGCACTTTGAACCCCCAAGTGCTTCACACAAGTTTATAATGCCCGGGCATGAAAATAAAAAATCCTATTTTTTTCCCACAAAAATTATATTTTAGTCACTAATTTTTTATTTTCTCAAGGGTAACAGGAGAAATTGGACCACATAAGTTGTTGTCCAATTTGTCCTGAGTACGCTGATACCCCATATGTGGGTGGGAACCACTGTTTGGGCGCACGGCAGAGCTCGGAATGGAAGGAGCACCATTTGACTTTTTCCAACCAAAATTGGCTGGAATTGAGATTGGATGCCATGTTGCATTTGGAGAGCCCCTGATGTGCCTAAACAGTGGAAACCCCCCACAAATGACCCCATTTTGGAAACTAGACCCCCTAAGGAACTTTTCTAGATCTTTGGTGAGCAATTTGAACCCCAAGTGCTTCACACAAGTTTATAACGTAGAGCCGTAAAATTTAAAAATCATATTTTTTCCACAAAAATGATCTTTTCACCCCAATTTTTATTTTTCCAAGGGTAACAAGACTCCAAAAGTTATTGTGCAATTTGTCCTGAGTGCGCTGATACCCCATATGTGGGGGTAAACCACTTTTTGGGTGCATGGCAGAGTTTGGAAGGGAAGGAGCGCCGTTCGACTTTTTCAACACAGAATTGGCTGGATGCCATGTCGTGTTTGGAGAGCTCCTGATCTGCCTAAACAGTGGAAACCCCCATAAATGATGCCATTTTGGAAACTAGACCCCTCAAGGAACTTATCTAGATGTGTAGTGAGAACTTTTAACCCCAGGTGTTTCACTAAAGTTTATAACGTACAGCCGTAAAATAAAAAATCTTTTTTTTTTTTTACAAAAATGATTTTTTCGTCCCCAATATTTTATTTTCACAAGGGTAACAGAAGAAATTGGAACCCAAAAGTTGTTGTCCAATTTGTCCTGAGTACGCTGATACCCAATATGTGGGAGAAAAACTACTGTATGGGCGCACGTCAGGGCTCGGAAGGGAAGTAGTGACGTTTTGGATTGCAGACTTTGATGGAATGGTCTGGGGGCGTCATGTCACATTTGGAGAGCCCCTGATGCACCTATACAGTGGAAACCCCCCACAAGTGACCCCATTTTGGCAAATAGACCCCACAAGGAACTTATCTAGATGTGTGGTGAGCACTTTGAACCCCGAAGTGCTTCACAGAAGTTTATAACGTACAGCCGTAAAAATAAAAAATCTTTTTTTTTTTACAAAAATGATTTTTTCGTCCCCAATATTTTATTTTCACAAGGGTAACAGAAGAAATTGGAATCCAAAAGTTGTTGTCCAATTTGTCCTGAGTACGCTGATACCCAATATGTGGGAGAAAACTACTCTATGGGCGCACGTCAGGGCTCGGAAGGGAAGTAGTGACGTTTTGGATTGCAGACTTTGATGGAATGGTCTGGGGGCGTCATGTCGCATTTGGAGAGCCCCTGATGCGCCTAAACAGTGGAAACCCCCCACAAGTGACCCCATTTTGGAAAATAGACCCCACAAGGAACTTGTCTAGATGTGTGGTGAGCACTTTGAACCCCGAACTGCTTCACAGAAGTTTATAACGCACAGCCGTAAAAATAAAAAATCCTTTTTTTTTTTGCAAAAATGATTTTTTTGCCCCAATATTTTATTTTTACAAGGGTAACAGGAGAAATTGGACCCCAAAAGTTGTTGTCCAATTTGTCCTGAGTACGCTGATATCCAATATGTGGGAGAAAACTACTGTATGGGTACACGTCGTGGCTCGGAAGGGAAGTAGTGACGTTTTGGATTGCAGACTTTGATGGAATGGTCTGGGGCGTCATGTCGCATTTGGAGAGCCCCTGATGCGCCTAAACAGTGGAAATCCCCAACAAGTGACCCCATTTTGGAAAATAGACCCCACAAGGAACTTATCTAGATGTGTGGTGAGCGCTATGAAGCCCCAAGTGCTTCACAGAAGTTTATAATGTGCAGCCGTAAAAACAAAAAAATTTTTTTTTTTGTACAAAAATGATATTTTCGCCCCCAGTTTTTTATTTTCCCAAGGGTAACAGAAGAAATAGGACAAATTGCACAATAACTCTTGGGGTCCAGAGTACGCTGATACCCCATATGTGGGGATAAACTACTGTTTGGACGCATGGCAGAGCTGAGAAGTGAAGGAGCACCGTTTGACTTTTTCAACGCAGAATTGGCTGGAATTGAGATCAGACGCCATGTCACATTTGGAGAGCCCCTGATGTGCCTAAACAGCGGAAACCCCCCAATTCTAACTCCAACCCTAACCCCAACACACCCTAACCCTAGTCCCAACCCTAACCACAAACCTAACCCTAACACACCCCTAATCCCAACCCTAACCCTAATCCTAACTTTAGCGCCAACCCTAACCCTAACTTTAGCCGCAACCCTAACCCTAACCCTAATGGGAAAATGGAAATAAATACTTTTTTTTAATTTTATTATTTTTCCCTTACTAAGGGGGTGATAAAGGGGGGTTTGATTTACTATTTATAGCGGGTTTTTATGATTGGCAGCTGTCACGCTAAAAGACGCTTTTTATTGCAAAAATAGTTTTTGCATCATCACATTTTGAGAGCTATAATTTTTGCATATTTTGGCCCACAGAGTCATGTGAGGTCTTATTTTTTGCGGGACGAGTTGACGTTTTTATTGGTACCATTTTTGAGCACGTGACATTTTTTGATCGCTTTTTATTTCGATTTTTGGGAGGTTAGAATGAACAAAAATCAGCAATTCATGAATTTCTTTTGGGGGAGGCGTTTATACCGTTCCGCGTGTGGTAAAATTGATAAAGCAGTTTTATTCTTCGGGTCAGTACGATTATGGCGATACCTCATTTATATCATTTTTTCATGTTTTGGCGCTTTTATAGAATAAAAACAATTTTATATAAAAAATAATTATTTTTGCATCGCTTTATTCTGCGAGCTATAACTTTTTTATTTTTTCACTAATGATGCTTTATGATGGCTCGTTTTTTGCGGGACAAGATGAGTTTTCAGCGGTACCATGTTTTTTTATATCGGTATTTTTGATCGCGCGTTATTCCACTTTTTGTTCGGCGGTATGATGATAAAGCATTGATTTTTTGCTTCGTTTTTTTTTTTTTTTTTTTAAGGGGTTCACTTAAGGGGTTAACTAGTGGGACAATTTTATAGGGGGGGTCGTTACGGACGCGGCGATACCAAATATGTGTACTTTTATTGTTTGTTTTTTTTTATTTACAGGAAGAAGTGAATTTATTGGGGAATATTTTTTTTTTTTTTTATTTATTTTGGATTTTTTTTTTACACATGTTTATTTTTACTTTTTTAACTTTTTTACTTTGTCCCAGGGTGGGACATCACAGTATTTTATCAGATCGCTGGTGTGACAGTGTGCACAGCACTCTGTCACACCAGCGATCGCACAGGCATAGATGCAGGCTTCTCAGTGCCTGCTCTCGGCAGGCACTGAGGTAGCCGCCTCCCTCCAGGACCCCGGCGCCATCTTGGATCCGGGTCCTGGGAGGGAGGAAGCCCTCAGAACAGCGCGATCACATCGCGCTGCTCTGAGGTATCAGGGGGGCGCGCAGGGAGCCCCCACCCTGCGCGATCCTCCCCTGTGCCCCCAGTACACCGCGATCATGTTTGATCGCGGTGTGCAAGGGGTTAATGTGCCGGGAGCGGTCCGTGACCGCTCCTGACACACAGTCATGGGTGTCAGCTGTGATAATCAGCTGACACCCGGCGGCGATTAGCTGCGCTCCCCTCAGGAGCGCAGCTGATCGCCTATGACGTACTATCCCGTCCCCGGTCATACGGGCCCAGGTACCATGGACGGGATAGTACGTCCGATGGCAGTAAGGGGTTAACACAGGTGTGGGTGTTGATGAAGACATGGCTGGAGATCAATCTGTCATGATTAAGTAAGAATGACACCACTGGACACTTTAAAAGGAGGCTGGTGCTTGGCATCATTGTTTCTCTTCTGTTAACCATGGTTATCTCTAAAGAAACACGTGCAGTCATCATTGCAATGCACAAAAATGGCCTAACAGGGAAGAGTATCGCAGCTAGAAAGATTGCACCTCAGTCAATAATCTATCGCATCATCAAGAACTTCAAGGAGAGAGGTTCCATTGTTGCCAAAAAGGCTCCAGGGCGCCCAAGAAAGACCAGCAAGCGCCAGGACCGTCTCTTAAAAGTGTTTCAGCTGCGGGATCGGGCTACCAGCAGTGCAGAGCTCGCTCAGGAATGGCAGCAGGCAGGTGTGAGTGCATCTGCATGCACTGTGAGGCGGAGACTCTTGGAGCAAGGCCTGGTCTCAAGGAGGGCACAAAGAAGCCACTTTTCTCCAGAAAAAACATCATGGACAGACTGATATTCTGCAAAAGGTACAGGCAGTGGACTGCTGAGGACTGGGGTAAAGTTATTTTCTCTGATGAATCCCCTTTTCGATTGTTTGGGACATCAGGAAAACGCCTCATTTGGAGAAGACAAGGTGAGCGCTACCACCAGTCTTGTCTCATGCCAACTGTTAAGCATCCTGAAACCATTCATGTGTGGGGTTGCTTCTCAGCCAAGGGAATCATCTCTCTCACAGTCTTGCCTAAAAACACAGCCATGAATAAAGAATGGTACCAGAATGTCCTCCAAGAGCAACTTCTCCCAACCCTCCAAGAGCAGTTTGGCGATCAACAATGCCTTTTCCAGCATGATGGAGCACCTTGCCATAAAGCAAAGGTGATAACTAAATGGCTCAGAGAACAAAACATAGAGATTTTGGGTCCATGGCCTGGAAACTCCCCAGATCTTAATCCCATTGAGAACTTGTGGTCAATCATCAAGAGACGGGTGTGACAAACAAAAACCTAAAAATTCTGACAAAATGAAAGCATTGATTGTGCAAGAATGGACTGCTATCAGTCAGGATTTGGTCCAGAAGTTGATTGAGAGCATGCCAGGGAGAATTGCAGAGGTCCTGAAGAAGAAGGGTCAACACTGCAAATATTGACTTGCTGAATTAACTCATTCTAACTGTCAATATAAGCTTTTATTACTCATATGTTTACAATTATTATATTTCTGTCTGTGATAAAAACATCCGTCAAAAACACATAAAAACCAGAGGGCAGCAGATCATGTGAAAATATAATATTTGTGTAATTCTCAAAACTTTTGGCCATGACTGTATTCACAACAGGAGAGACCACAAGAGTACTCACAATAAATCCTAGGTCTGACAACAAAGTCAAAGGAAATAGACACGGGGTGCAATATGTGATGAAAAGGCAATCTCAGAATCAGTGAGATCCATTGAAGCATATCAGAGTTATAACCTCATTAATATTATTATTATTTATTTATATAGCGCCATTAATTCCATGGTGCTGTACATGAGAAGGGGTTACATACAAAGTTATAGATATTGTTTACAGTAAACAAATTTACAATGACAGACTGGTACAGAGTGGAGAGAGGACCCTGTCCTTGCGGACTTACATTCTACGGGATAATGGGGAAGAGACAGAAGATCGGGGGTGCAGCAGCTAGGGTGGTGGAGAGGCGGCAGCTCGGATGGTGGAGAGGCGGCCGCTCGGGTGGTGGAGAGGCGGCAAATTGGTTATTCCAGGCTGTAGGCTTTCCTGAAGAGATGGGTTTTCAGGTTCCGTCTGAAGAATCCGAGGGTGGTGGATAATCGGACATGTTGAGGCGTGGAATTCCAGAGGATGGGGGATATTCAGGAGAAATCTTGGAGGTGGTTGTGTGAGGAACGAATAAGTGTGGAGGAGAGTAGGAGGTCTTGGGAGGATCGAAGATTACGTGAGGGAAGATATTGGGAGATTAGTTCAGAGATATAGGGAAGGGACAGATTGTGGATGGCTTTGTAGGTCAGTGTTAGAAGTTTGAACTGGATTCGTTGGGGAATTGGGAGCCAGTGAAGGGATTTGCAGAGGGGAGAAGCAGGGGAGGAGAGAGGTGGATTTGTCAAAGATTTACAGCGGCATCCAACGGTTAGCAGTGGCAGTTGGAGCTAAGACAGTTAAAGGCACATACATTTAAATTACCAGCTTGTGGTTGGAGCTCCTTACCAACACCAGGTCAGAATACCAGTGCACTAATAGGATGCAGCTCCCATCCACACTTGTGGACCTATTTCCAAGACGTTAATTTATGCCCTTTTGCGGGTTGATAAGTTTATCCATTTAGAAAACAAAAGATGCTTGTGCGGAAGGATGACAATGTCATCTGCAATTCTGCAAAGTGTGAGTTACAACACTTCAATAGCATTTGTTGTGCCAGGAAGTTTATTGCAAAGGTGTTGGTCCATATTTATGAAAGGGACCATTTACCAGGGACAAAGTGAAGCAAAATAAATTTTGTCTGCCTGATTATTTTAAGAGTTAATTTAAAAAATTGTTTCTTAAAACAGTATTTGACAATAAGGAAGGTCCCACCGAGATTTGAACTCGGATTGCTGGATTCAAAGTCCAGAGTGCTAACATTACACCATGGAACCCAGGGCCGGCTCCAGGTTTTTATGGGCCCCGGGCGAAGGAGCCTCAGTGGGCCCCTTTAACACAGACCACTATTCATGATGCACAGATACAGCAGAGAAATATGGGTATAGTACAATGCCAAATACTTCACTTCTTCCATTACATTAGTGATATCTATTGTAAATTGTACAATAGCTCAAAAACTGCCAAATCCTCACAGCGCACAGAACAGACTGGACAGTACAGTCCTCCATACAATATTATGGGCACCACAGTCTCCCCCTCATCACCCATATAATACCCCATGCAGGATGTCACCCCGCCATCCCCCATATAATGCTCCAGACAGAATACTGGACCCAAAATAATGGTCCATACAGAATAATGGACCCAATATAATGCTCCATACAGAATACTGGACCCAAAATAATGCTCCATACAGAATACTGAACCCAATATAATGCTCCATACAGGATAATGGTCCCCATATAATGCTCCATACAGGATACTGGTCCCCATATAATGCTCCATACAAAATATGGAGCTCTCCTCTGCGCTGTACTGCGTTCTGCACTGTTACGGCTCAGGAAAGGGCGCCGTGGAAAGCCTCCCCATTATCATCAATGCCTGCCCATCATCATCAATGCCTCCCCATCATCATAATGGCCTCCCCATCATCATCATGGCCTCCCCATTATCATTAATGCCTGCCCATCATCATCATGGCCTCCCCATTATCATCAATGCCTGCCCATCATCATTATCGCTTCGCCAATATCATCAATGCCTGCCCATCATTATCATGGCCTCCCCATCATCATCATGGCCTCCCCATTATCATCAATGCCTGCCCATCATCATCATCTCCTCCCCATCATCATCAATGCATGCCCATTATCATCAATGCCTGCCCATCATCATCATGGCCTCCCCATTATCATCAATGCCTACCCATCATCATTATCGCCTCCCCAATATCATCAATGCCTGCTCATCATTATCATGGCCTCCCCATCATCATCATGGCCTCCCCATTATCATCAATGCCTGCCCATCATCATCATCTCCTCCCCATTATCATCAATGCCTGCCCATCATCATTATCGCCTCTTCAATATCATCAATGCCTGCCCATCATTATCATGGCCTCCCCATCATCATCATGGCCTCCCTATTATCATCAATGCCTGCCCATCATCATCATCTCCTCCCCATCATCATCAATGCCTGCCCATTATCATCATCTTCTCCCCATAATTATCAATGCCTCCCCATTATCAGCAATGCCTGCCCATCATCATCTTCTCCCCATCATCAATGCCTGCCCATCATCATCTTCTCCCCATCATCAATGCCTGCCCATTATCACCAATGCCTGCCCATTATCATCATCTTCTCCCCATCATCATCATCAATGCCTCCCCATTATCAGCAATGCCTGCCCATCATCACACACAGACAGCACACAAGCACTCTCTCACATACACACACACACACACACACACACACAAAGCACCGCACTACATACACACAGACACACACAGACACATACACGACACATCTCACCTGTCTGGCGATCGCGCCCTCTCTGCCACAGCCGGCCGCTGAATGGTGACGTCATTCAGCGGCCTGCTGTGAGAGGAAGCGCCGGCGCCCCCTGGAGCCTGGAGCTGCAGCAGCGGAGGCACGGGAGAGGTGAGTATTGTGCCAGCTCCTGCCAGGGCCCTGAGCAAGCGGGGGGGGGGGCCCAGCGACGGCGCTGACACCGCTCTCCTCCGCTGACGGGCGCGGGGGTGCCAGACGGCGAGTGGGCCCCCCCGCCTGCTCAGGGCCCCGGCACTTGCCCGGGTGTGCCGGGTGCTGACGCCGGCCCTGATGGAACCCATTACATTAACCCTATAAAACATTAATAAAACTGACTAATCTGCTCCAATTATATATTTGTACAGCAGGTTTGGTGTTGGGTGGGGCAGCAGAAGTCACAAATTATTATAGATCTGAGCATGCTATTTCAAGTCACCTGTGATGTCAAATCGTCCTTACATACTGTTTCATCACAGCTATCCCAAATATCCATGTAAGCAATGAGATGTCCACCAAGTGTAAATATAGTACTGACAACTAACATAATATTAGGATCAAATGCCTACAATATTAACCCTTTAGTGACCGAGCCAAGTTGATCTTAATGACCAAGCCAAATTTTACAATTTAGACCACTGTCAATTTATGAGGACGGGGAGGAAGACCCCTTCCTGGACATGTTGGCCCTACCCAAGGCCTGTGGGTCTATCGAGAACATGGAGGTAAGCGCCTCGCTTTCCGCACGGATTTGATGCATTTTTTCATGCCGATTTGTATGCATTTTTGTAAGCTAAATAAAGATATATTATTTAACAAAAAAAATTGTGATGTCATTTCCTTGTCCAACCTCTTCTTTTACATTCTCCATTTTGGAAAGATGAGCACAGACATGAGCACACAGCAGAGCGCACAGCAGTTAAGGCTCCGCAGGCCCTATAGAAACTTGATGTTGGGATTGGTGCTACATATTCTGAATAGTCACAGAGAGCAGGTAAGCTAAAGTATATGTAAATGATATTTTACATGACTTTCTTTTTTCACTGTGTTGTGCAGTAACCAAATGTTTTATCTTAATTGGAGAGGTCCAGAAGGATAGCCAGAAAGCTGTGGGTGCACCCTATCGTTGTGGAGCGAAGTGAGAAGGAGCACTTTAATGTGTTATACTGAGATTTAAGGAGGTAAGTTAACCGTATGTAAAGATAGTTTCGTATGTAAAATGTGTCCCCAAACAAATCACCATATATTACCTAACCCTTTTCTCATGTCAATTTTTTTTAGAGATATCTCGATAAATTCATCGCTTTTTGCCACATACCCATCCATGGATTTGAAATGCTTTTACAGATCTTATCACCTGAGCTCAACTATTCCAATACGGTCGTGAGAAAGGCGATCTCTGCTGAGGAAAGGCTGCTCATCACTTTGCAGTAAGGCTAGGTTCACATTGCGTTAGGGGCATCCGTTTAACGGATCCGTTAAACTGATGCTCTAACGCAGATGTAATTTTTAACATCATTTGTGACCATAGCGCTAACGCATGGTAGCAGTTCGGTACCATGCGCAACCATGCGTTAGCCAATACAGGTCTATGCACAGAGAACCCGTCCGTTCGCTGTGCGCTAGACCCGACGCACCCTCGGACGCTGCAGACCGCGTCCGAGGGTCCGTCACAGAATAACAGCACATCGCTAACGCATGCCGAATATGACATGCATTAGCATTGCACTACATAATTGCAGTCTATGGGTGCGCTAACGCATCCGTTACATAGCGTTAGTGCCGCTATGTAACGGATGCCGTCAGCGCATTGCCATTAACGCAATGTGAACCCAGCCTAAGTAAATTTATTTTTTTGTTTGTATGTCATTAAAGGGAATCTGTCAGCATTTTGGCTGGTATAAGATGCGGCCACTGCCTTTCAGGGCTTATCTACAGCATTTTATAATGCTGTAGATAAGCCCCCGGTCCAACCTGAAAAATAAAGGCACTGCCACACTTAGCGATCGCACCAGCGATCACGACAACGATACGACCTCGCTATGTGATTGCTAGTTAGATTCCAAACACAACTCATCAGCGATCTGTGATTCCAAACACAACTCATTAGTGATCTGTATAACGACTTCTGCGGTCGTTTGGAAAACCTAGTCCCACCTGCGATGCACGTGAAGTCGTTCATAAAGGGTGTCACACTCAGCGATTCAGGCTCACCAGCGGAACACCAACGACCAAAAAGCGGCTCAGAACGTTCATTAGCGATCAACGACAACTCAGCAGGGGCCACATCGCTGCTACATGTCACACACAGCTGCGTCGCTAACGAGAGCGCTACTGTGTCATAAATGGTGACGCAGTAGCGATCTCGCTAGCGATCTCGCTTAGTGTGGCATACCCTTAAGTCTTATTATATCCACCCAGGGGGCGGTGCAGTCCGGTCCGATGGGTATTGCAGGTCCAGGTCAGGCGTCTCCCAATCTTCTTGCGATGCCGCCCTCCTGCTTGTTTCGCCGCTCCCCGGCATCACGCTCCTGCGCAGGCGTACTTTTCTGCCCTGTTGAAGGCAGAGCAAAGTACTGCAGTGCGCAGGTGCCCGGAAAGGTCAGACACAGAGGAATTTGCACTGCCTCAACAGGGCCGATAAGTACGCCTGCGCAGGAGCACGATGTCGGGGAGCGATGAAGCAAGTAGGACGGCGGCATCGCAAGAAGATGGGAGGCGCCGGACACGGACTTGCGACGCCCATCGGACTGGACTGCATCGGACTGTCCCCCCAGGTGAGTATATTAAAACTTATTTTTCTAATCTTTCAGGTTGGATCAGGGGCTTATCTCCAGCATTATAGAATGCTAAAACACAAAGAAAAAAACTACCAAAAGTCCATATAATTCTAAATTATGTAAATTTTATTGCTATAACAGATTAAAAATAATATAAGATCAGTATAAAATGGTATAAAAACAAATATCTGTATGTTTGTGCAAGGGCGCTGGTATCCAGTACACATATAGTTAATTGATGTGGATTACATAACAATGAAAAATTGTGAATCAAGTAATAAAAATTCATAAAATGTCAAAAAAATGATCTCATATAAAGTGCATAGAAATGTGAACAGCAAATGTGTCTAAAGTGCATATAGAAAAAATACATATATGGGACAATCCATGAGTGAAAACAGAAGAAAAGTGCAAGAGACACCACCAGGTGTCAGTGTATCCACATCATACACTACATGACCAAGCAGTAAACATATTAGAAAAAAGTAATGCATTTATATCACCAAAATAATAAGGTTACTTACACAGTAATATCCTCCTCAACGAGCGTTTCGGCACGCTGCCTTTGTCAGGGGGTGACGCCAGTAGGAGAGAGGAAGGTATAAATATAATAGAGGACCAATGAAAAAAGAGGGTGTGATGTAAATATCCAATAAACATGAAGGAGGCGTGTAACTAAACAATGTGAAACCACTCAGATGACGTGAACTAGTCTCCCCAATGCGCATGCCCGGAAGTAAGCTGTCCAAACAGCATCAGTCTCAGCGACAGTGGCTAATTGTGCAGAAGCGGAAGGGGATGTGGCTCACAAGAATCATGTGATGCAGCAACATGAGCCCTATGAAGGGCGTCCATGACAACGGAAACGGTGGAACTCACTCACTGAGAGCGTTGTATGACGCACGTAAAGCAGGAAGTGGAGTCCATTTATTTACAATTGTCCTGTTTTTCAGTTAGCACATATACCAATTGTTTTTTTTGTGGCATGATACTTGACTTATTTTATTGACATATACAGTATAAGCCCTGTTGTGCTCTGATATAGGGTTCCCCCCTTTCTTGCGGTTTCATTATAGAATGCTGTAGATAAGCCCTGAAAGGCAGTGACCGCATCATATAGCAGCCAAAAGTGCGGACAGGTTCCCTTTAATGTTTGACATTTCTAATCATCTTTTCTTTTCCTTTGCAGATTTCTGGCCACAGGAGAGAGCTATACATCACTACACCTCCAATTTAGAGTTGGTAAATCCACCATTTCTAAAATTGTGAGGTGCACATGTTACATGATCAGGCAGAAGTTGCAGCCCATCGTGATGCCTTCCGCAACTGAGGTGACTTGGCTGCGGGTCGCAGCAGGCTTTCAGTCTGTGGCCAATTTCCCAAACTGCATAGGTGCCCTTGATGGAAAACATGTAAGGGTTCAGCAGCCACCACGATCAGGATCATGCTACTTTAATTATAAGGGCTCATACCCACTTGCGAGAAATACGGATGAGTGCAATCCGAGAAAAAATTAGATAGCACTCGGATCAATGTTATTCAATAGGTGACATCTCATTTGCAATTTTTTTATCAGCTGAAATTAGACTGAGAAAAAAATCGCCACATGATGCGTATTGCTGCGTATCTCGGACGAGACTCGCCAATACAAGTCAATGGATGCGAGAGAAAAAACGCACAGCACTCGATTTTTACGCACCGGTATCCTTTGAAAAGTCGGCAATTCATATACAGCTATACAGTAAAATCACACTGAGATGTTTTAATATAAAAGATAGAATAGCTGTATATACCTGTATATATATAAAATTGAATGTGTGTGTATCACCAACCAATCACGAAACATCTTTCATTTCACCAGAGCTGTTCAAAAGAAGCTGAGCTGTGATTGGTTGCTATGAGCAAGTTTTCTCACTCCATGACAACACCTCAGCAGACAGTGACAGGGTGGGAGATATCTAGCATCCCGGGAACATAAGCTCCAGCCATTGATGCCCCCCAGAAAGGAGCAACTTCCCTCTTAAAGGGATCTCCGGTATGGACGTTAGGGCAAATCCATTCTGTGCTTTGGTACTGACCCCAGGCCTCTCTTAAAGCGATCCCTGGTATGGAAGTTAGGACCGTTCCACTCAGCTCTGGTTCAGACCCCAGGCTGATAGAATGATGTGGGATATTAGAGGGAGTAGTCCGGTGGCTCTGGCTGACGGGACGATGTGGGATATTAGGGGTAGTAGTCCGGTGGCTCTGGCTGACGGGATGATGTGGGATATTAGGGGTAGTAGTCCGGTGGCTCTGGCTGATAGAATGATGTGGGATATTAGGGGGAGTAGTCCGGTGGCTCTGGCTGATAGAATGATGTGGGATATTAGGGGGAGTAGTCCGGTGGCTCTGGCTGACGGGATGATGTGGGATATTAGGGGTAGTAGTCCGGTGGCTCTGGCTGATAGAATGATGTGGGATATTAGGGGGAGTAGTCCGGTGGCTCTGGCTGATAGAATGATGTGGGATATTAGGGGGAGTAGTCCGGTGGCTCTGGCTGACGGGATGATGTGGGATATTGGGGTAGTAGTCCGGTGGCTCTGGCTGACAGGATGATGTGGGATATTAGAGGTAGTTGTCCGGTGGCTCTGGCTGATAGAATGATGTGGGATATTAGAGGGAGTAGTCCGGTGGCTCTGGCTGATGGGATGATGTGGGATATTAGGGGTAGTAGTCCGGTGGCTCTGGCTGATGGGATGATGTGGGATATTAGGGGTAGTAGTCCGGTGGCTCTGGCTGATGGGATGATGTGGGATATTAGGGGTAGTAGTCCGGTGGCTCTGGCTGATGGGATGATGTGGGATATTAGGGGTAGTAGTCCGGTGGCTCTGGCTGATGGGATGATGTGGGATATTAGGGGTAGTAGTCCGGTGGCTCTAGCTGACGGGATGATGTGGGATATTAGGGTAGTAGTCCGGTGGCTCTGGCTGACGGGATGATGTGGGATATTAGGGGTAGTAGTCCAGTGGCTCTGGCTGATGGGATGATGTGGGATATTCATAGAATCATAGAATCATAGAATGGTAGAGTTGGAAGGGACCTCCTGGGTCATCTGGTCCAACCCCCTGCTCAAAGCAGGATTCTCTAAATCATCCCAGACAGATGTCTATCCAGCCTCTGTTTGAAGACTTCCATTGAAGGAGAACTCACCACCTCTTGTGGCAGCCTGTTCCACTCATTGATCACCCTAACTGTCAAAAAGTTTTTTCTAATATCTAATCTGTGTCTCCTCCCATTCAGTTTCATCCCATTGCTTCTAGTCTTTCCTTGCGCAAATGAGAATAAAGATGATCCTTCTACAATGTGACAGCCCTTGAGATATTTGTAGACAGCTATTAAGTCTCCTCTCAGTCTTCTTTTTTGCAAGCTAAACATTCCCAAATCCTGCAACCGTTCCTCATAGGACATGGTTTGCAGACCGGTCACCATTCTGGTGGCTCTTCTCTGAACTTGCTCCAGTTTGTCGATGTCTTTTTTAAAATGTGGTGCCCAAAACTGGACACAGTATTCCAGATGAGGTCTGACCAAAGAGGAGTAGAGGCAATAATGACCTCACGTGATCTAGACTGTATGCTTCTGTTGATACATCCTAGAATTGCATTTGCCTTTTTTGCTGCTGCATCACACTGTTGACTCATGTTAAGTCTGTGATCAATTAGTATACCCAAGTCTTTTTCACATGTGCTGTTACTTAGTCCTATTCCTCCCATTTTGTATATGCTTTTTTCATTTTTATTGCCCAGATGTAGTACTTTGCATTTTTCCCTGTTAAAATCCATTCTGTTAGTTGCTGCCCACTGCTCCAGTTTATGTATATCTTTTTGAATCCTCTCTCTCTCTTCTCTAGTATTAGCTACCCCTCCTAGCTTTGTGTCATCAGCAAATTTGATCAGTTTACCCTCAATTCCTTCATCTAAATCATTGATAAAGATGTTGAACAATACAGGGCCCAAAACAGAGCCTTGTGGTACCCCACTTGAGACATTCTTCCAACTGGATGTGCAGCCATTTACAACCACTCTTTGGGTCCGATCACTAAGCCAGTTATGAATCCACCTAACAGTTGCCTTGTCCATTCCATACTTAGTCATTTTTTCAATAAGGATTGTGTGAGATACTTTGTCAAATGCTTTGCTGAAGTCAAGATATACTATATCTACAGCATTTCCCTGATCCATCCAGTCAGTGATTCTGTCATAGAAGGAAATTAAGTTAGTCTGACATGACTTATTAGTTACAAACCCATGCTGACTCTGTTTAATCACTTCATTCTTATCCAGGTACTTGCATACATGTTCTTTAATAATTTGTTCAAAGATCTTTCCTGGTATAGAAGTCAGACTCACCGGCCTGTAGTTCCCTGGGTCCACCTTCTTCCCCTTTTTGAAGATAGGAACAACATTTGCTCTTCTCCAGTCTTCTGGGACTTCTCCTGTTCTCCAAGAATTTTCAAAGATTATGGACAGTGGTTCAAGAATTTCTTCTGCTATCTCCTTCAGTACCCTGGGGTGTAATTCATCTGGACCTGGAGACTTGAATTCATTTAGGTTAGCTAAGTGTTTCCTCACTGTCTTTCTGTTTATAGATATCCTGGATTCTTCTATTCCTTTAATAGGACAGTGAAGATCAGTTGATGTTACATTTCCTTTCTGAGAGAAAACAGATGCAAAATAGGAATTTAAAAGTTCAGCCTTCTCAACATCCTGACTTACCATTTCATCATTTTCATCCTGTAAAAATCCTATAGCATCTTTGACTTTTCTTTTACTTTTGACGTATCCCCAAAATCCTTTTTTGTTGCTTTTGACGTCACTTGCAAGCCTTAATTCATTGTCAGCTTTAGATAATCTGATTTGTGCCCTGCAGGTTCTGCAGACGGCATTATATTCTTCTTTAGATATGCCTCCCTCTTTCCATTTGATAAACATTTCTTTCTTCCTTTTTAGCATGTGTTTAAGTTCTATGTTCATCCATCCTGGTTTCCTTAAATGCTTCCCATTCTTCCCTCTTTTCGGAATTGTTAACGATTGTGCTTTGAGAATCTCATTTTTCAAGATTTTCCATTAGGGGTAGTAGTCCGGTGGCTCTGGCTGATGGGATGATGTGGGATATTAGGGGTAGTAGTCTGGTGGCTCTGGCTGACGGGATGATGTGGGATATTAGGGGTAGTAGTCCGGTGGCTCTGGCTGATGGGATGATGTGGGATATTAGGGGGAGTAGTCCGGTGGCTCTGGCTGACGGATGATGTGGGATATTAGGGGTAGTAGTCAGGTGGCTCTGGCTGACGGGACGATGTGGGATATTAGGGGTAGTAGCCCGGTGGCTCTGGCTGACGGGATGATGTGGGATATTAGGGGTAGTAGTCTGGTGGCTCTGGCTGACGGGATGATGTGGGATATTAGGGGTAGTAGTCCAGTGGCTCTGGCTGACGGGATGATGTGGGATATTAGGGGTAGTAGTCTGGTGGCTCTGGCTGACGGGATGATGTGGGATATTAGGGGGAGTAGTCCGGTGGCTCTGGCTGACGGGATGATGTGGGATTTTAGGGGTAGTAGTCTGGTGGCTCTGGCTGATGGGATGATGTGGGATATTAGTGGTAGTAGTCCGGTGGCTCTGGCTGACGGGATGATGTGGGATATTAGTGGTAGTAGTCTGGTGGCTCTGGCTGACGGGACGATGTGGGATATTAGGGGTAGTAGTCTGGTGGCTCTGGCTGACGGGATGATGTTGGATATTAGGGGTAGTAGTCTGGTGGCTCTGGCTGACGGGATGATGTGGGATATTAGGGGGAGTAGTCTGGTGGCTCTGGCTGACGTAATGATGTGGGATATTAGGGGTAGTAGTCCGGTGGCTCTGGCTGACGGGATGATGTGGGATATTAGGGGTAGTAGTCTGGTGGCTCTGGCTGACGGGATGATGTGGGTGTTACACTCGGTCCCAGCGCTGGCTCTGCACTCCGTTCTGCTCACTCACCTGTCCCATCTGCTCCTCGGCGTCCTGTGTCCTCCTCCACTTCCTGGCACGCTGCTGGCAGGCCTCCAGATGGTCTGCTTAGGACGCGAGGCCGCGCCCACCGTCTCTCTTAAAGGGGCAGCGTGCATTTTTTGAAATAGCTAATTAACCAATGGCTGCACACTCAGTACTATATCTGGTCACTCCACCATTAGGGGAGTGCCGGAGCAACGTGTTCTATCATTGCTTCATCCGGTTCTGTTCCTGATCTGTCTGCTCTGCGTCTGCAGTCTCTGTGCTTCGCTGATACTGTTTGTCTCCTCAGATCATTGCTAACCCGTAATCTGGCTAACCTGGACAATCTCGGCTATTACTGGCGCAAGTGTCATCCCGTTCCGCCATCAGCCATCCATACCCGTGGACCGTGACAAGGTCACTGGAGCCAGCCTACTACCATCCGTTCTGGACCAGGACCTTACCTTCTCCGTCAAGAACCCTCCACGGACTCTGTAAATACCTGTTACCCTTTTGGTCCCTCTGGGACAGCTGCCACGTGTCCGGGGTCTAACTGGAGGTAGCACCTGTGTCTTCCGGGTATTCCATTCTGGTCCTGTTCGAGGGGCCTTACTACGGGTACCCGGGGCTCACTAGTTACGCCCCCTTCGGAGCCCCCCGGACCGCGGTCTCGAGGTTCCACATTAAAAAATAAAAACGAATGTGAACTTCACCACCTCTGCCTCCGCTTCCATTCGTTACAGTGGGATATTAGGGGTAGTAGTCTGGTGGCTCTGGCTGACGGGCTGATGTGGGATATTAGGGGGAGTAGTCTGGTGGCTCTCGCTGACGGGATGATGTGGGATATTAGGGGTAGTAGTCCGGTGGCTCTGGCTGACGGGATGATTTGGGATATTAGGGGTAGTGTTGAGCGATACGATACTGCAAATATCGGGTATCGGCCGATATTAGCTGTATCGGACTTTCGATTCCGAGTTCCGATATTGTCGTCTTATCGGATACCGGAATCGGAATTGTCACTGTCAGTGTCCGTCGGTCGGGTCTGTCAGGAGTCAGGGGCACTTACCTGGCAGAAGATCTCCGACGGTCACGGCCTGGACTGCTTGATGGCCGCCATCATCTTTCCCCGGCGGTCACATGCAGTTTCTCGCGATAACTGCAGTGACTGCTGGGTAATCCCGGCCGTAAAGCAGTCAGTCCGATGACGTCACCGCCGGGGAAGCAGATAATCAGCTGTGCTGCGTCGCGATGACAGCCTCTGCCTGTCATTGCGATGTAGCAGAGCTGGATCGTCGTGGGACACTCGTTACTATGGACTGCGTCGGACAGGTGGTATACTGTTGGTTTGTTTTTTTCCTTTTTTTACAGGAGATCGATGGCGTCGCAGGAATGAGAGTATAATAAAAGAAATGAAAACTGTGTTGTCTCTTTTATTTCATTAAAAGACTTTTTTCTTGCTTTGTCTTTTTTTATACATTTAAAAACTTTGGGATTAATAATGGATCGGTGTCTTATTGACGCCTATCCATTATTAACCGGGCTTATTGTCACCGTGCAATCAACGGTGACATTAACCCCTTATTACCCCACTTGCCACCGCTACAGGGCAGTGGGAAGAGCCGTGTAAAGTGCCACAATTGGCACATCTTTTGATGCGCCAAATGTGGGGCTGCTGTAGCCTGGTATTATCAGGCTGTTGAGGGCCAAAATCCATGGGCCTTGACAGTCTTTTAATACCAGGCCGCAGCAGTCTGCATTTTACTTGGCTGGTTAACAAAAATAGGGGGACCCCTACGCCGTTTTTTTTTCGAGGGGATCCCCTATTTTTGTTAACCAGCCAAGCTAAGCAGACTGCTGTGGCCTGGTATTATCAGGCTGGCAAGGTCCATGGATATTGGATCCTTACCAGCCTGAAAAACCAGGCCTCAGCAGTCTGCTTCATCTGGCTGGTTAACAAAAATAGGGGGGACCCCACGCCAATTTTTTTTCGAGGGGATCCCCTATTTTTGTTAACCAGCCAAGATATGCAGACTGCTGTGGCCTGGTATTATCAGGCTGGCAAGGTCCATGGATCTTGGCTCCTTACCAGCCTGAAAAACCAGGCCTCAGCAGTCTGCTTCATCTGGCTGGTTAACAAAAATTGGGGGGACCCCACGCCAATTTTTTTTCGAGGGGATCCCCTATTTTGTTAACCAGCCAAGATATGCAGACTGCTGTGGCCTGGTATTATCAGGCTGGCAAGGTCCATGGATCTTGGCTCCTTACCAGCCTGAAAAACCAGGCCTCAGCAGTCTGCTTCATCTGGCTGGTTAACAAAAATAGGGGGGACCCCACGCCAAATTTTTTCGACGGGATCCCCTATTTTTGTTAACCAGCAAAGATAAGCAGACTGCTGTGGCCTGGTATTATCAGGCTGGCAAGCAGGGTCGGACTGAGCCACCGGAGAAACCTCCGGTGGGCCCCAGCTCCTGCATGGTGGGCCCTGATTTGAAAGGATAGGTCGCGGGGCAGAGGGGGCGGTGGCCCCGGGCCTCGCACTCTGAGGGGGCCCACCCGGAGCTACGCTACAGTAACTGTATCGGCGTGCACAGCACGCCGATACAGTTACATTCTGCGGCAGAGCAGGGAGAATCGATCTTCCTGCTCTGCCGCCCAGAAGCTATGGGGCCTGAACAGGCGTTGGGGGGGCCCGGTGCCAGCAGTGGGCCCCCCACCCGTCATCGGAGGGTCAGCTGTATCGGCATCCAGCCGATACAGCTGACCGCATAGAGAGAGAAGGAGCGAGCGCTCCTTCTCTCCCATAATCCCCCTCTCAGCGTCTGACAGCGGGCGCGATGACATCACCTGCCGGCGCCCGCTGTCAGACGCTGAGAGGGAGAACAGTGAGCAGCACAGGAGCCGGGAGGTGAGTATTGTTTTTTTTTTTTTTTAATGGGGGTGCATTATACTACAGAGGCTGTATATGGGGGGTGCATTATACTACAGAGGCTGTATATGGGGGCTGCATTATACTACAGAGGCTCCATATTGGGTGCATTATACTACAGAGACTCCCTATGGGGATGCATTATACTACAGAGGCTGCCTATGGGGGTGCATTATAATATAGCGGCTGCCTATGGTGGTGCATTATATTATAGACTCTGCCTATGGGGGTTTATTATAATATAGAGGCTGCCTATGGGGGTGCATTATACTATATTGAGGACTATCTGGTGTATTATGCTGTATGGATGCTATCTAGGGGCCATCATACAGTGTTGGACCCATTAAATAGTTTGGGGACTTTAAGGGGTCAGTATATATCCAGTGAGGGGCATTATTCTGTGTATAGGGGAGATGTACAGGGGGAGACTTGGGACATTATTAAATGTAAAGTGGACACTTATTGTTATAGGGGAACTCGGGTTACTGTGACTGTCAAAGGGGCACACAGGGCATTATTACAGTCTAGGGGACAAAATGTGGTCACTGTTTTCTAGGGCACTTGCACCCGGCATTACTATATTCTAGAGGGGTGCTTTAAAATTTAGAGGTCACACAGAACCACACAGCAGGTGCAGTAATAGGGACACATACGGCAGCAGCAGCAGCTCAATATTGGGGTATCACGTGCAGTAATAGGGACACATACGGCAGCAGCGGCTCAGTATTGGGGTATCAGGTGCAGTAATAGGGACACATATGGCAGCAGCGGCTCAGTATTGGGGTATCAGGTGCAGAAATAGGGACACATATCGCAGCAGCGGCTCAGTATTGGGGTATCAGCAGGATGAGGAGTTTGTGCAGGTTGAGAATAGTCCAATTGGTGACCAAGACAGTGCTAAAAATATGAGAAGTGAAATGTGTCTTTGTTGTAATCTCTGCAGTCGAGTCCTGGCTGGAGAAGTCGTCATGTCGGTCTGGGCTAGATGGAAAAGAAATGAAAAGTGAACAATTCCATTAGAAAGAACATCAGCGGTAAGTCATTATCTGTACCTGTGCTGTAATCTATTATATGTTCTGTAGGACTGGTATTATTTACCACAGACCATATGGCGGTAATATCAATATTGGTCTTTTTATATATAGATTATTTTTGGCAACAGCGCGGTCATTTGCTGAGGTTCTCTGATTAGGGGCCCACTCAGAAGTTTCGCCCCCACTAAACCAAAACCCTAGCTACGCCTCTGGCTCTCTCTCTAGTCTTTCTTTCTCTCTCTAGTCTTTCTCGCTCTCTGTTCTTTCTTTCTCGCTCTCTGTTCTTTTTTCTCTCTGTTCTTTCTTTCTCTCTCTCTTTTCTTTCTTTCCTCTCTTTCTTTCTCTGTTTGTTCTTTCTCTCTCGCTGCTCTTTCTTTCTTTTCCTCAGTACCAGCCACTGTGCCCTCATTACCAGTCAGTGTGATCAGCAGTGCTAAATGGGTACGCTTGGGGCCAGGATATGGGTGTGATTAGCTGTTAAATGGGTGTGGTCAGGGCGTGGCCTAAAATTTGCAGCGACGCCCTACGCGCGCCGCAGCCTTTAACCCTCTTTCCTGTCTTCAAAATTTGGGAGGTATGCTGTATGACCTCACTACAACTTCTGGCCATGCTCCTGATGAGCGCGACGGATGGTCTCCTGAGGGATCTCCTCCCACACCTGGACTAAAGCATCCACCAACTCCTGGACAGTCTGTGGTGCAACGTGGCATGGCCTAAAATTTGCTGCAGCAGGCACAGCGTGCCACAGCCTTTGTCCCTCTTTCCCTTCTTCAAAGGTTGGGAAGTATGATGGTGGGCCCCAAGAATATTTTTTCTCTGGTGGGCCCAAGGTACTCCAGTCCGACGCTGCTGGCAAGGTCCATGGATATTGGCTCCTTAACAGCCTTAAATACCATGCCTCAGCAGCAGGGGCGTACATAGAAATCATGGGGCCCCATAGCAAAAGTCTGAATGGGCCCCCCCCCCAAAAAAAAACCCAGAGCCATTGTAAATGTAAAGTGCCAGCACAGTGAGGGACACATTAAACAAAAAAATGTATTATGCCCCCATAGATTGTGCCCCCATAGATGCTCCATAGTATAGGCCCTTATGCTGCCGCAGCTGCTGCAACCAAAAAAAAAAAAAGACATACTCACCTTTCGTCGCTGGGGGCCAGGTGCCGGTGTCCTGAGCAGGGGGTGACACCAGGTGCCGATGTCACCGCTCGCTCAGGGCCCCGGCACCTGAGATATTTACCTGTCCTCTCTCCACTGCTGAGTGCCGCTGTCTTCGGGGTCCTCCAGCAGTGAATGATCAGGCAGAGGGCGCGGCGCGCACTAACGACGTCATCGCGCCCTCTGACCTGAACATTGCAGCAAGAGGACGCGAGCAACGGTGGAACGGGACAGGTAAATATCCCTTATACTCACCCTTCCGCCGGCGCGGTCTGTGCAGCCCCTGCTCTTCTCCCACGGTCTCCGCCGCCAGTGTTCAGCGGTCACGCGGGACAGCTCATTAAAGTCATGAATATGTGCGTATTCATGACTGTAATGAGCGGTACCACCTGACCGCTGAACACAGGCGTCGGAGACCGTGGGAGAAGAGCAGGGGCTGCAGAGACCGCACCAGGAGGGGTGAGTATATAGAAGAGCTGCGCTCCCCCTCCCCCGCCGACCCCCTGGTAGTACTGTGTCAGCACAGCTACCCGACCGTCGAGGGCCCCCTCACCTGACCGGGCCCCATAGCAGCTGCTTGGTCTGCTTCATTCACGGTACGCCACTGCTCAGCAGTCTGCTTCATCAGGCTGGTTAACAAAAATAGGGGGGACCCGACGCCATTTTTTTTCGAAGGGAACCCCTATTTTTGTTAATCAGTTCCCTCTGACGTCACTGATTGTGTCCCTGGCTGACCTGAAGTGAAAGTGGAAAGCAATCAATTAAGCTTTCCACTTCCTCTCCTGTCAGCCAGGAGAGGAACTCATTCATTTGGGGGTTTACTGTGAGGCTGCAGCATTAGCTGCGGTCCCTGCAGTAAACATTAACCCTTTCTGAAGGATTACACCGTGGGACCTGACTGTGCATGGGATAGGTAAGAATAATTTTGCTTTTTTATTTTATTTTTATTACAGGAAATGGTTTTTGCAGTAAAATAAAAGATGGTCAAAAACATGTGTCTTTATTTCATTAAAATGATTTTTAATTAAAGTGTGTGTGTTTTATTTTTATTTCATGCAATAGGATTAATAATTGATAGTTGTCTAATTGACAGCTCTCAATTATTAACCTGGCTTAAGGTCACCTTTCAATAGCAAGGTGGCTTTAACCCCATATTAACCCATTCGCCACCGCTACAGGGCAATGGGAATAGACGGGCAAAGTGCCAGAAAGGGCGAATCTAATTATAGATTTGTCTTTTCTGGGGTGTCTGGGGGCAGATGTTAGTAGCCAGGGGGGGGCCAAAAATAATGGTCCCTCTCTGGGCTATTAATATCTGCCCCCATTCGCTGGCTTTGTCTGTCTGGTTGCGAAAATAGGGCGGGAGCCCACGCATTTTTTTTTAAACAATTTTACACCTCATATATATATATATATATATACACATGTCATTGAATGTGTGACACATATATATATATATATATTTATATTTATAGTTCATACACTTCTACATAGTATAATAGCCGCTAATTCAATTGCCGGCTTTTGTGAAAATGCAGAACCCGACATGAAATGACACTTGGTGTACATAGGGTTAACCATGTCCTTTGCTATCTGATTTGCACAAACAATTACATCAGTCTATGTGTGCAAAATTTCACACCTGTAGGGGTTAATTAAAGGTGTAAATTCGTAGCAAAAAAGTCCGTTTTTTTTACAACGAATTTACAACTTTAATTAACCCCTACAGGTGTGAAATTTTGCACACATAGACTGATGTAATTGTTTGTGCAAATCAGATAGCAAACGACATGAAAAGACATGGTTAACCCTATGTACACCAAGTGTCATTTCATGTCGGGTGCTTCTGTCTTTTCACAGAAGCCGGCTTTACCCGGCAATTGAATCAGAGGCTATTTTACTATGTAGAAGTGTATAAACTATACATATATGTATATATATATGTCACAATGACATGTATATATATATATATGTATTCTATGTGTGTATATTTTGTGTTTACAACGAAAGAAAGGGTTTTTTTAGTTGCGATATTTTGTTCCCATAGACTTACATGGGACTTCCGGTATCGGTATCGGGTATCGCCGATATTTTAGTGATATCGGCGATACCATTCCGATCCGATATTTTTGGATATCGGAAAGTATCGCTCAACACTAATTAGGGGTAGTAGTCCAGTGGCTCTAGCTGACAGGATGATGTGGGATATTAGGGGTAGTAGTCTGGTGGCTCTCACTGACGGGATGATCTGGGATATCAGGGGAGTAGTCCGGTGGCTCTGGCTGACGGGACGATGTGGGATATTAGGAGTAGTAGTCCGGTGGCTCTGGCTGACGGGATGATGTGGGATATTAGGGGTAGTGGTCTGGTGGCTCTGGCTGATGGGATGATGTGGGATATTAGGGGTAGTATTCTGGTGGCTCTGGCTGATAGAATGATGTGGGATATTAGGGGTAGTAGTCTGGTGGCTCTGGCTGATGGGATGATGTGGGATATTAGGGGTAGTAGTCTGGTGGCTCTGGCTGATGGGATGTTGTGGGATATTAGGGGTAGTAGTCTGGTGGCTCTGGCTGACGGGATGATGTAGGATATTAGGGTAGTAGTCCGGTGGCTCTGGCTGACGGGATGATGTGGGATATTAGGGGTAGTAGTCCGGTGGCTCTGGCTGATGGGATGATGTAGGATATTAGTGGTAGTTGTCCGGTGGCTCTGGCTGATGGGATGATGTGGGATATTAGGGGGAGTAGTCCGGTGGCTCTGGCTGATGGGATGATGTGGGATATTACGGGGAGTAGTCCGGTGGCTCTGGCTGATGGGATGATGTAGGATATTAGGGGTAGTAGTCCGGTGGCTCTGGCTGATGGGATGATGTGGGATATTAGGGGTAGTAGTCCAGTGGCTGTAGCTGACAGGACGATCTGGGATATCAGGGGGAGTAGTCCAGTGGCTCTGGCTGACGGGACGATGTGGGATATTAGGGGTAGTAGTCCAGTGGCTCTAGCTGACAGGACGATCTGGGATATCAGGGGGAGTAGTCCGGTGGCTCTGGCTGACGGGACGATGTGGAATATTAGGGGTAGTAGTCCGGTGGCTCTGGCTGACGTAATGATGTGGGATATTAGGGGTAGTCGTCCGGTGGCTCTGGCTGACGGGATGACGTGGGATATTAGTAGTCCGGTGGCTCTGGCTGACGGGATGATGTGGGATATTAGGGGTAGTAGTCTGGTGGCTCTGGCTGATGGGATGATGTGGGATATTAGGGGTAGTATTCTGGTGGCTCTGGCTGATGGGATGATGTGGGATATTAGGGGTAGTAGTCTGGTGGCTCTGGCTGACGGGATGATGTAGGATATTAGGGGTAGTAGTCTGGTGGCTCTGGCTGATGGGATGATGTGGGATATTAGGGGTAGTATTCTGGTGGCTTTGGCTGATGGATGATGTGGGATATTAGGGGTAGTAGTCTGGTGGCTCTGGCTGAAGGGATGATGTAGGATATTAGGGGTAGTAGTCCGGTGGCTCTGGCTGACGGGATGATGTGGGATATTAGGGGTAGTAGTCCGGTGGCTCTGGCTGACGGAATGATGTGGGATATTAGTGGTAGTTGTCCGGTGGCTCTGGCTGACGGGATGATGTGGGATATTAGGGGTAGTAGTCCGGTGGCTCTGGCTGACGACATGATGTGGGATATTAGTGGTAGTTGTCCGGTGGCTCTGGCTGACGGGATGATGTGGGATATTAGGGGTAGTTGTCCGGTGGCTCTGGCTGACGGGACGATGTGGGACATTATAATGAATGTGGCTATGCGGCGTGGGCGGGGCTCTACACTCAGCTTTATATATAAAGATATAATCATTATAATTATAATATAGTTAGTTACTATACCCGGGCAGCGCCAGGCTCTTCAGCTAATATATATTTATATTTCATAGAGATATACATAGCAGGGGCTGTGCAGCATCAGTGACTACCTTTGACGTCACTGATGCTCCGCTCACTCACAGTCTGACCTGCGGTGAATTCGGCACCGTGGGAAAACGTTCAGAAACTTTCCCACGCTACAGAGTTCATCTCCGGTCAAGCTGGGAGGCTGTGCAGGCAGCGTCTCAGTCATTTCTCCATGATTTACAGCCGGTCCGGTCGCATTGGCACCGCTCCTGGTTGTAAACTATTTAACCCCTTGATATGGATTACAGCGTGGGACTTGACTATACGGCAGACAGGTATGGGTATATAATTGCTTTTTTATGTTTTTTTTTTCCAGGAGAACGATGGCTTTGCAAGGATTGAGAATTTAATAAAGATGGAAAACCTGTGTAGCAATAACAATGATCCCTTTCTAGACTCTTAATATCTGCCCTCAGTCACTGGCTTTCCCTCTCTGGCTGAGAATTTTTTTTTCCGTGAATAAATGCTTTAATTTAACACCTACTTCTCCAAATTTTTACACACATACACTAATAACATTAGTAGTCAGGGACATATATAAACCAAAATGATATGCAATGGTTTACTGTATGCAAACCATGTGTCATATCCTGTCGGGTTCTGCAATGATTTACAGAAGCTGACAATTGAATTATCACCTATTCTGCTATTTATCTCTAGCAAATGTAAATATATATATGTGTGTCATTGATATATATACATCATAGACACCTATTCTATGTGTATAAATCTATTCTATCTATTCTATCCTATTCTATTCTATGCTGTATGCGGCATCTCCCAGCTTTTAATATATCTATCTATCTATCAAAATGTATGTCTGTTTTGAAGATTATTTGGTTTTAAAATGATGTGTACAGTTTTGTTTTAAAATGCGATTTTAACATGAGCTTTTACAATAGAGAGAACTGCTGTATGTAAAAGCTCATGTTAAAATCGCATTGCACACGGATTGCATACGCATGTCATACGGATGTTCCCTTGCAAAATCGCATTACACTCGCATAGCACTCGGCCGTTTTTTTCGGTCCGGAAATCGGACCTTTTTTTTTCTCACAAATGGATATGAGCCCTAAGAAGTATTTTTCTATGGTCCTGATGGCGGTGGCTGATGCACATTACAAATTTGTTGCCATTGATGTTGGTGCCTATGACAGTACTGGGGACTCTCGGGTGTTGCGAATATCAATTCAGGATTTTTAATTATCGGCTGAGTCGTGCACGCAGTTATGTGGAATGCACCTTCGGAATCATGAGTAGTCAGTGGAGGAACTTTCACACATCCATCCAGTTGGATACAGACACTGTTGACGCTGTGATTAAGGCTGTGTACTCCATAACTATGCTGATGAGTACAGCACAGACGTAGAAGTGGAGTCACAGCAGCCAGTATTTAATCCAGTGGTCAACGTGGGTCTGGGAAAGCCATCCAACTCTGGTGCCTGTGTGCGAGAAACGTTTACTATTTTATGAGTCCAGAAGATGGGTGCACTGGCAATACACCTGTGTTGGTGATGTGCAGCCTGACGAGCAGAGAAGGATGGAAGAAAATTGACAAAAAAGAAGATAACTAATAAAAAATGTTTTTTACTTTTGCCAAAAATCTTCATTATCTATTTTCACGTTATTAAATAAACCATAAATGAATGTTATTTTTTTGTGTTTTATTTATTTTATTTTAATTGCTTTTAATTATGAGTGAAGGGAGAGGGAGTGTCACATGACTCTATCCTCCATCACTGCTTTCTAACTGTATCGACTTCTATGATGCCGATAAGTTGAATGCACTATTGTGTGGGTGGAGAGGTGGTATCAGCAGTCTGGTTGCCCCTGGAGGAGGTGGGCCCCTATGCAGCTGCCTGATGTGCCTGCCCATATCGCCGGCCATGATCTTAGGCCGGGGTCACACTCGCGAGTGTGATGCGAGAAATTCGCACATCTATTCCCGGCACTGCCGCTGGCTCTCGGGACCAGAGTGTGCGGCTGCATTGAAATACATGCAGCTGCACACTTCGGTCCCGCGTGCCGGCGGCAGTGCCGGGAATTTATGCTAGAGACTCGCGCGAGTTTCTCGCGCCACACTCGCAAGTGTCACCCTGGCCTTAATGTAAGTCCATGACAGCCATAACAAGGCTAGAACATGGCTATCATCCATTTTACATTGCATTGTGACTGATTCTGCTCAGTCACAAGTATCGGTCAAAAGATAATGGTGTAGGGTGGGAAAGTCGCCAGGAATAAATTTAGATGGCGGCTGTTCAGTAGGTCAGCGTAAATACATTTGTATCACCACTCCAGCACTGTAATAAAATGAGCTGGAGTAGTGGCAAAAATATTTATGTTTTTCAGCACAAGAGCCCTTGTATTACCCCATATGTGAATGTTTCTAAAAAAAAATTTTTTTTCAAATACGACTTTATTTTATAAACATTAAAAACATTATGACAAACATTGTCATTTTTTTTTTCAATATGAAAACCATTTTTAAATTTTTGGCCAAATAAAAAAATTCTTTGACCACAGAACAGGAATTTCCTTGCTTAGAAGAAGGTGTTTGGTCTCTTGGTGGTGAAGTGGGGCTTGTGCTGGAAATGAAAAACTGTGTGCGGCAGACTTTGATCTTGGTACTGCTTGATGGCTGGTCTGCGACACTTGGCAGGAATCAACACAACTTGCAAAATGTGAATGGAGTGGGCACGAGCACGATGGAGTGCAGCCATATCTCGGTAGCGGAGTGTCATGGCACCAGCTGTGGTCAGGTCTCTGTACCCCCAAATACCAAAGACGGGTTGTTAATTTAAAAACTGATAGGGCAATACCCATATCTAGGACCTGTATCAGAACTAAGGGCTCATACTCACTGGCTGGAAAAAAATCGGTCCGCTTTCTGCAGGGAAAAAACGGTACAATTGTTGTAAAAAGGCATGCGATTTGCATGCGATTTTAAATTGCACCATGCGTTTTCCATCAGTTTTCCATCTGTATGCAATGCGATTTTAACATGAAGTTTTACATAGAGCAGTTATCTCTATGTAAAAAGTCATGTAAAAATCACATTGTAAAAAAAATGTACACAAAAAGCAAATAATTATATATATATATATATATATATATATATATATATATATATATATATAATATATATATATATAACATACAGTCAGGGCCAGAAATATTTGGACAGTGACACAATTTTCGCGAGTTGAGCTCTGCATGCCACCACATTGGATTTGAAATGAAACCTCTACAACAGAATTCAAGTGCAGATTGTAACGTTTAATTTGAAGGGTTGAACAAAAATAGTGTTTAGAAAATGTAGGAATTGTACACATTTCTTTACAAACACTCCACATTTTAGGAGGTCAAAAGTAATTGGACAAATAAAAATAACACAAACAAAATATTTCTATTTTCAAAATTTTGTGGCGAATCCTTTGGAGGCAATCACTGCCTTAAGTCTGGAACCCATGGACATCACCAAACGCTGGGTTTCCTCCTTCTTAATGCTTTGCCAGGCCTTTACAGCCGCAGCCTTCAGGTCTTGCTTGTTTGTGGGTCTTTCCCTCTTAAGTCTGGATTTGAGCAAGTGAAATGCATGCTCAATTGGGTTAAGATCTGGTGATTGACTTGGCCATTGAAGAATGTTCCACTTTTTTGCACTTATGAACTCCTGTGTAGCTTTGGCTGTATGCTTGGGGTCATTATCCATCTGTACTATGAAGCGCTGTCCAATCAAGTTTGCAGCATTTGGCCTCATACTCACTTGCGCCGAAAACGGATGAAAATCTGATGAAAAAAAATCGGATTCAAATCTGACCAATGTTAGTCAATGGGTGAGTTTTCATTTGCGATTTTTTTCTCATCAGAAATCGGTGTGAGAAAAAAATTGCAGCATGCTGCGATTTGATGCGATTTTAGCATGATAATCGCCAATGCAAGTCAATGGGTGCGAGAAATCATCGCACAGCACTCGCCCCATGCAAGTGCTGTCCGATGTATACGCACCAGTCTCCTTTGAAAAGCCGGCAATTCATCGCCGGCTACTGTAAAATCACACTGACAGCTCACAAAACACTACATATATACACATAGAATACATTATATATATGTACATGTCATTGTGACACATACATATATATATATTTATAGTTCATACACTTCTACATAGTATAATAGCCGCTAATTCAATTGCCGGCTTTTGTGAAATCACAGAAGCCGACATGAAATGATACATTGTTTACACACATTTAACCATGTAATTTCATGTATTTTTATATATGGTTGAAACTTACAATTACATGAGTATATGTGTGCAAAATTTCAGACATGTAGGGGTTAATTAAAGGTGTAAATTCGTTGAAAAAAAATGCGTGGGCTCCCGCTGTATTTTCTCCACCAGACAGACAAAGCAAGCGAGTGGGGGCAGATAATAACAGCCTAGGGAGGGTACATTTGTTTTGTGCCCCCCCTGGCTACTAACATCTGCCCCCAGACACCCCAGAAAGGGCAAATCTATAATTAGATTCGCCCTTTCTGGCACTTTGCCCGTCTATTCCCATTGCCCTGTAGCGGTGGCGAATGGGTTAATAAGGCGTTAATGTCACCTTAGTATTGAAAGGTGACCTTAAGGCAGGTTAATAATTGAGAGCTGTCAATTAGACAACTATCAATTATTAATCCTATTGTATGAAAGAAAAATCAAACACACACAGTTTAATAAAAAATAAGTTTAATTAAATAATCACACAGTTTTTGACCATATTTTATTTTCCTGCTAAAACCATTTCCTGTAATAAAAATAAAATAAAAAAGCAAAATTCTACTTACCAATCCGATGTACAGTCAGGTCCCACGGTGTAATCCATCAGAAAGGGTTAAGAGGTTACAGTTAGCAGGGAGATAATTCTGTCTCCTAGCTGTAACCCCCTGAATGAATAAGTTCCTCTACCACAGAAAGGAGAGGAATAGATTCATGAATGGAGCTTAATTGATTTATTGGCAATTTAACTTTAGTGACCTGACCTAAAGGGAAAGTGGACACAATCAATTAAGCTTCATTCATTAATCACATCCTCTCCTGTCGCCAGGAGAGGAACTTATTCATTCAGGAGCTTTGAGCTGAGCATGCAGGATTACTTGCACTGCTTGGCTCAAAGCTAGTTAACCCTTTGTGAAGGATTACAGCGTGGGACGTGACAGATCGGCGGAATAGGTAAGAATAATGTTTTTTTTTTTTTTTTTCTTTATTTTAGGAGATCAATGGCTTCGCACGGATTAAGTGTAAAATAAAATATGGTCAAAAAAATGTGTTTTTATTTCATTAAAATTATTTTTTATTAATGTGTCTGTGTTTTTTTAATTTATTTCAATAGGATTAATAATTTATAGTTGTCTAATTGACAGCTCTAAATTATTAACCTGCCTTAAGGTCACCTTTCAATACTACGGTGACATTAAGGTGACATTATTAACCCATTCGCCACCGCTACAGGGCAATGGGAATAGACGGGCAAAGTGCCAGAAAGGGCGAATCTAATTATAGATTTGCCTTTTCTGGGGTGTCTGGGGGCAGATGTTAGTAGCCAGGGGGGGCACAAAAAAAATGTACCCTCCCTAGGCTATTAATATCTGCCCCCACTCGCTTGCTTTGTCTGTCTGGTGGAGAAAATACAGCGGGAGCCCACACATTTTTTTTCAACGAATTTACACCTTTAATTAACCCCTACATGTCTGAAATTTTGTACAAATACACTCATGTAATTGTAAGTTCAAACCATATATCAAAATACAGGAAATTACATGGTTAACTGTGTGGAAACAATGTATCATTTCATGTCGGCTTCTGTGATTTCACAAAAGCCGGCAATTGAATTAGCGGCTATTACAGTATGTAGAAGTGTATGAACTATAAATATATGTATATATATATATATGTCACAATTACATATATATATATATATGTATTCTATGTGTGTATATGTATTGTTTCTATTCTTTATTAAAGCTGTCAGTGTGATTTTACAGTAATGCCAGGGATGAATTAGCGGCTATTATACTATGTAGAAGTGTATGACCTATATATATATTATATATATATTAGATGTATATATATATATATTATATATATAATTATTTGCTTTTTGTGTATTTTTTTTTGTTACAATGTGATTTTTACATGACTTTTTACATAGAGATAACTGCTCTATGTAAAACTTCATGTTAAAATCGCATTGCATACAGATGGAAAACTGATGGAAAACTGACAGAAAACGCATGGTGCGATTTAAAATCGCATCAAAATCGCATGTCTTTTTACAACAATTGTACCGTTTTTTTCCTGCCGAAAACGGACCGATTTTTTTCCAGCCCAGTGAGTATGAGCCCTTTGGCTGAATCTGGGCTGAAAGTATATCCCGGTACACTTCAGAATTCATCCGGCTACTCTTGTCTGCTGTTATGTCATCAATAAACACAAGTGACCCAGTGCCATTGAAAGCCATGCATGGCCATGCCATCACGTTGCCTCCACCATGTTTTACAGAGGATGTGGTGTGCCTTGGATGATGTGCCGTTCCCTTTCTTCTCCAAACTTTTGGCTTCCCATCATTCTGGTACAGGTTGATCTTTGTCTCATCTGTCCATAGAATACTTTTCCAGAACTGAGCTGGCTTCTGGAGGTGTTTTTCAGCAAATTTAACTCTGGCCTGTCTATTTTTGGAATTGATGAATGGTTTGCATCTAGATGTGAACCCTTGTATTTACTTTCATGGAGTCTTCTCTTTACTGTTGACTTAGCGACAGATACACCTACTTCACTGAGAGTGTTCTGGACTTCAGTTGATGTTGTGAACGGGTTCTTCTTCACCAAAGAAAGTATGCGGCGATCATCCACCACTGTTGTCTTCCGTGGGCTCCCAGGTCTTTTTGGATTGATGAGTTCACCAGTGCTTTCTTCTTTCTCAGGATGTACCAAATTGTAGATTTTGCCACTTCTAATGTTGTAGCAATTTCTTGGATGGGTTTTTTTCTGTTCTTGCAGCTTAAGGATGGCTTGTTTCACCTGCATGGAGTGCTCCTGTGACCACATGTTTCCTTCACAGCAAAACCTTCCAAATGCAAACACCACACCTCAAATCAACTCCGGCCCTTTCATCTGCTTAATTGAGAATGACATAACAAAGGGATTGCCCACACCTGTCCATGAAATAGCCTTGGAGTCATTTGTCCAATTACTTTTGGTCCCTTTAAAAACAGGGTGGCACATGTTAAGGAGCTGAAACTCCTAAACCCTTCATCCAATTTTAATGTGGATACCCTCAAATGAAAGCTGAAAGTCTGAACTTCAACTGCATCTGATTTGTTTTGTTTCAAATTCATTGTGGTAATGTCTAGAACCAAAATTAGATAAATGTTGTCTCTGTCCAAATATTTATGGACCTTACTATATATATATATATATATATATATATATATATATAGGTCATACACTTCTACATAGTATAATAGCCGCTAATTCATCCCTAGCTATACTGTAAAATCACACTGACAGCTTTAATAAAGAATAGAAACAATACATATACACACATAGAATACATATATATATATATATATATATGTCATTGTGACATATATATATACATATATTTATAGTTCATACACTTCTACATACTGTAATAGCCGCTAATTCAATTGCCGGCTTTTGTGAAATCACAGAAGCCGACATGAAATGATACATTGTTTCCACACAGTTAACCATGTCATTTCATGTATTTTGATATATGGTTTTAACTTACAATTACATAAGTGTATGTGTGCAAAATTTCAGACATGTAGGGGTTAATTAAAGGTGTTAATTCGTTGAAAAAAAATGCGTGGGCTCCCGCTGTATTTTCTCCACCAGACAGACAAAGCCAGCGAGTGGGGGCAGATAATAATAGCCTAGGGAGGGTACATTTTTTTTGTGCCCCCCCTGGCTACTAACATCTGCCCCCTGACACCCCAGAAAGGGCAAATCTCTAATTAGATTCGCCCTTTCTGGCACTTTGCCAGTCTATTCCCATTGCCCTGTAGCGGTGGCGAATGGGTTAATAAGGGGTTAAAGCCACCTTGCAATTGAAAGGTCACTTTAAGCCAGGTTAATAATTGAGAGCTGTCAATTAGACAACTATCAATTATTAATCCTATTGAAGTAAATAAAAAAACACACACACTTTAAGAATAAATAATTTTAATGAAATAAAAACACATTTTTTTGACCATCTTTTATTTTACTCTTAATCCGTGCGAAGCCCTTGATCTCCTAAAATAAAGAAAAAATAATAAAACAACATTATTCTTACCTATCTGGCGATCTGTCACGTCCCACGCTGTAATCCTTCACAAAGGGTTAGCTAGCTTTGAGCCAAGCAGTGCAAGTAATGCCTGCTCAGCTGAAAGCTCCTGAATGAATGAGCTTATCTCCTGCCGACAGGAGAGGATGTGATTAATGAATGAAGCTTAATTGATTGCGTCCCACTTTCACTTTAGGTCAGGTCACTGAAATGAAAGTGGCAATAAATCAATTAAGCTCCACTCATTAATCACTTCCTCTCCTTTCGCTGGGAGAGGAAGTTATTCATTCAGGGTGTTACAGCTCAGAAGGCAGCATTAGCTGCCTGCTAGCTGTAACCTGTTAACCCTTTCTGATGGATTACAGCGTGGGACCTGACTGTGCATCGGATTGGTAAGAATAATTTTGCTTTTTTATTTTATTTTTATCACAGGAAATGGTTTTAGCAGGAAAATAAAATATGGTCAAAAACTGTGTGATTATTTCATTAAACTTCTTTTTTATTAAAGTGTGTGTGTTTGATTTTTCTTTCATACAATAGGATTAATAATTGATAGTTGTCTAATTGACAGCTCTCAATTATTAACCTGGCTTAAAGTCACCTTTCAATTGCAAGGTTGCTTTAACCCCTTATTAACCCATTCGCCACCGCTACAGGGCAATGGGAATAGACGGGCAAAGTGCCAGAAAGGGCGAATCTAATTAGAGATTTGCCCTTTCTGGGGTGTCTGGGGGCAGATGTTAGTAGCCAGGGGGGGCACAAAAAAATGTACCCTCCCTAGGCTATTATTATCTGCCCCCACTCGCTGGCTTTGTCTGTCTGGTGGAGAAAATACAGCGGGAGCCCATGCATTTTTTTTCAACGAATTTACACCTTTAATTAACCCCCTACATGTCTGAAATTTTGCACACATACACTTATGTAATTGTAAGTTAAAACCATATATCAAAATACATGAAATGACATGGTTAACTGTGTGGAAACAATGTATCATTTCATGTCGGCTTCTGTGATTTCACAAAAGCCGGCAATTGAATTAGCGGCTATTACAGTATGTAGACGTGTATGAACTATAAATATATATATATGTATGTGTTACAATGACATGTATATATATATATGTATTCTATGTGTATGTATCTAGTGTTTTGTGAGCTGTCAGTGTGATTTTACAGTAGCCGGGGATGAATTGCTGGCTTTTCAAAGGAGACTGGTGCGTATAAATCGGACAGCACTTGCATGGTGCGAGTGCTGTGCGATGATTTCTCGCACCCATTGACTTGCATTAGCGATTATCATGCCAAAATCACATCAAATCGCAGCATGCTGCAATTTTTTTCTCACACCAATTTCTGATGAGAAAAAAATCGCAAATGAGAACTCACCTATTGAATAACATTGGTCAGATTTGAATCCGATTTTTTTTCGTCTGATTATCATCCGTTTTCGGCGCCAGTGAGTATGAGCCCTAAAACTGTAATTGGGTGAGGAGTCCAGCCTCTGTGAGCTACTTGACTCCGAATAGTACGAAAATGTGCTGGCTGGTCTTCGGTATAGCTGTTCTTGTTCACGTGCTGGTGGTTGGTGTTTCGGCCGTACAAAACTAGTGACCTCCACCCAGAGGCGTAGCTAGGGTTTTGGTTTAGTGGGGGCGAAACTTCTGAGTGGGCCCCTAACCAGAGAACCTCAGAAAATGACAGCGCTGTTGCCAAAAATAATCTATATATAAAAAGACCAATATTAATATCACCGCCATATGGTCAGTGGTAAATAATACCAGTACTACAGAACATATAATAGATTACAGCAGAGTTACAGATAATGACTTACCGCTGACGTTCTTTCTAATGCAATCGTTCACTCTTCATGTCTTTTCCATCTGGCCCAGACCGACATGACGACTCCTCCAGCCAGGACTCGACTGCAGAGATTACAACAAAGACACGTTTCACTTCTCACATTTTCAGCACTGTCACCATCTATCCCCAACCTGCACAAACTTCTCATCCTGCTGATACCCCAATACTGAGCCGCTGCTGCCGTATGAGTCCCTATTACTGCACCTGATACCCCAATACTGAGCCCCTGCTGCCATGTGTCCCTATTACTGCAACTGATACCCCAATACTGAGCTGCTGCTGCCATATGTGTACCTATTACTGCACCTGATACCCCAATACTGAGCTGCTGCTGCTGTATGTGTCCCTATTACTGCACCTGATACCCCAATACTGAGCGCCTGCTGCCATGTGTCCCTATTACTGCAACTGATACCCCAATACTGAGCCGCTGCTGCAGTATGTGTCCCTATTACTGCACCTGATACCCCAATACTGAGCCGCTGCTGCTGTATGTGTCCCTATTACTGCACCTGATACTCCAATACTGAGCCGCTGCTGCCGTATGTGTCCCTATTCATGCACCTATTGTGTGGTTCTGTGTGACCTCTAAATTCTTAAGCACCCCTCTATAATATAGTAATGCCGGGTGCAAGTGCCCTAGAAAACAGTGCCCATATTGTGCCCATAGAATGTAATATTGCCCTGTGTACCCCTTTGACAGTCACAGTAACCCGAGTTCCCCTATAACAATAAGTGCCCATTTTACATTTAATAATGTCCCAAGTGTCTGCCCTGTACAGCTCCTCTATACACCGTATAATGCCCCCTCACTGTATACTGTATATACTGACCCCTTAATATCCCCAAACTATTTAATGGCTCCAACACTGTATGATGGCCCCGTCATTGTAATCCCCACATTGTATGATGGCCCTCTAGATAGCATCCATATAGCATAATACACCAGATAGTCCTCAATATAGTATAATGCACTCCCCATAGGCAGCCTCTATATTATAATGCACTCCCCATAGGCAGCTTCTGTATTATAATGCACCCCCATAGACAGCCTCTATATTATAAGGCACTCCCATAGGCAGCCTCTGTATTATAATGCACCCCCATAGGCAGCCTCTGTATTATAATTTACCCCCATAGGCAGCCTCTATATTATAATGCACCCCTATAGGCAGCCTCTATATTGTAATGCACCCCCATAGGCAGCCTCTGTATTATAATGCACCCCCATAGGCAGCCTCTGTATTGTAATGCGCCCCCATAGACAGCCTCTATATAGTAATGCACCCCCATAGGCAGCCTCTATATTGTAATGCACCCCCAGAGGCAGCCTCTATATTGTAATGCGCCCCCATAGACAGCCTCTATATAGTAATACACCCCCATAGGCAGCCTCTGTATTGTAATGCGCCCCCATAGACAGCCTCTATATAGTAATGAACCCCCATAGGCAGCCTCTATATTGTAATACGCCCCCATAGACAGCCTCTATATAGTAATGTGCCCCCATAGGCAGCCTCTGTATTGTAATGCGCCCCCATAGACAGCCTCTATATAGTAATGCGCCTTCATAGACAGCCTCTGTATTGTAATGCACCCCCATAGGCAGTCTCTATATTGTAATGCGCCCCCATAGGCCGCCTCTATATAGTAATGCACCTCCATAGGCAGCCTCTATATAGTAATGCGCCCCCATAGACAGCCTCTATATAGTAATGCGCCCTCATAGGCACACTCTGTATTGTAATGCGCCCCCATAGACAGCCTCTATATAGTAATGCGCCTTCATAGACAGCCTCTGTATTGTAATGCACCCCCATAGGCAGCCTCTATATAGTAATGCACCCCCATAGGCAGCCTCTATATGGTAATGCACCCCCATAGGCAGCCTCTATATAGTAATGCACCCCCATAGGCAGCCTCTATATGGTAATGCACCCCCATAGGCAGCCTCTATATAGTAATGCACCCCCATAGGCAGCCTCTATATAGTAATGCACCCCCATAGGCAGTCTCTATATAGTAATGCGCCTCCATAGACAGCCTCTATATAGTAATGCACCCCATAGGCAGCCTCTATATAGTAATGTGCCTCCATAGACAGCCTCTATATTGTAATGCACCAACATAGGCAGCCTCTATATTATAATGCACCTCCATTACAAAAATAATAAATCCAGTACTCACCTCTCTTCCTCCCGGCTCCTGCGCTGCTCACTGCTTTCCCTCTCAGCGTCTGACAACTGGCGCCGGGCAGTGACGTCATCGTGCCCGCTGTCAGAAGCTGAGAGGGGGATGATGGGAGAAGGAGCGCTCGCTCCTCTCTCAATGCGATGCCTGGCTGCACAGCCCCCCCCGCCTGCTCAGGGGCCCCATAGCGGCTGGGCGGCAGAACAGGGAGAGCGAGTCGCCCTGCTCTGCCGCAGAATGTAACTGTATCGGCGCGCTGTGCACACCGAAACAGTTACAGTAGCATAGCTCCGGGTGGGCCCCTCAGAGCATGGGGTCCGGGGCCACCGCCCCCTCTGCCCCCCCGGGGTAGCTACACTACTGCCTCCACCAAAAGGTTGTTTAAACTACCGATTGGTGCTGGGTCCTCAAATGCTGCCAGAATAGAAAGCATAGCGGCCATGAATGGTGTCCGCCTATCCAGTGGTAGTATGCGAGTCTTGCTGGCTATAGTTGAGGCAAAAAAATCAAAATGATCCTCAGTAGTAGATTTTTTTTATCAACTGTAGTGTCTCACTAGCCAGTCTTGAAGCCTCAGTGTCTTTATTGGGTTTTTTTTTTTGTTTTTTTTTTGGGGGGGGGCTCAGTTAGTGCCACGGGATAGGCAGCCCTGGATGTGCTCCCACTTGTTGAACTTTCTGAAGTTGCCGAAGCAGATGTGCCAGATTCTGCAGTTGTACCTGCTGCCTCTTCAGTGTCGGCGTCTTCAGGCTCAGGAGGAAGAATGTTCCTTTCAGTGCTGTGTAAATAAAATAAGTTTTCATTATTAAGTAGTGTTGAGCATTCCGATACTGCAAATATCGGGTATCGGCCGATATTGGCTGTATCGGAATTCCGATTCCGAGTTCCGATATTTTCGTCTTATCGGATACCGGAATCGGGATTGTCACTGTCACTGTCAGTGTCCGTCGGTCGGGTCTGTCAGGAGTCAGCGGCACTTACCTGGCAGAAGATCTCCGGCGGTCACATCCCGGACTGCTTCATGGCCGCCATCTTCTTTCCCCGGCGGTCACATGCAGTTTCTCGCGATAACTGCAGTGACTGCTAGGTAATCCCGGCCGTAAAGCAGTCAGTCCGATGACGTCACCGCCGGGGAAGCAGGTAATCAGCTGTGCTGCGTCGCGATGACAGGCTCTGCCTGTCATTGCGATGTAGCACAGCTGGATCGTCGTGGGACTGTCGTTACTATGGACTGCGTCGGACAGGTGGTATACTGTTGGTTTGTTTTTTTTCTTTTTTTACAGGAGATCGATGGCGTCGCAGGAATGAGTGTATAATAAAATTAATGAAAACTGTGTTGTCTCTTTTATTTCATTAAAATACTTTTTCTTGCTTTGTCTTTTTTTTATACATTTAATAACTTTGGGATTAATAATGGATCGGTGTCTTATTGACACCTCTCCATTATTAACCGGGCTTATTGTCACCGTGCAATCAACGGTGACATTAACCCCTTATTACCCCGCTTGCCACCGCTACAGGGCAAGTGGGAAGAGCCGGGTAAAGTGCCACAATTGGCACATCTTTTGATGCGCCAAATGTGGGGCTGCTGTAGCCTGGTATTATCAGGCTGTTGAGGGCCAAAATCCATGGGCCTTGACAGTCTTTTAATACCAGGCCGCAGCAGTCTGCATTTTACTTGGCTGGTTAACAAAAATAGGGGGGATCCCCACGCCGTTTTTTTTTCGAGGGGATCCCCTATTTTTGTTAACCAGCCAAGCTAAGCAGACTGCTGTGGCCTGGTATTATCAGGCTTGCAAGGTCCATGGATATTGGATCCTTACCAGCCTGAAAAACCAGGCCTCAGCGGTCTGCTTCATCTGGCTGGTTAACAAAAATAGGGGGGACCCCACGCCAATTTTTTTTCGAGGGGATCCCCTATTTTTGTTAATCAGCCAAGATATGCAGACTGCTGTGGCCTGGTATTATCAGGCTGGCAAGGTCCATGGATCTTGGCTCCTTAACAGCCTGAAAATCCAGGCCTCAGTGGTCTGCTTCATCTGGCTGGTTAACAAAAATAGGGGGGACCCCACGCCAATTTTTTTCGAGGGGATCCCCTATTTTTGTTAATCAGCCAAGATATGCAGACTGCTGTGGCCTGGTATTATCAGGCTGGCAAGGTCCATGGATCTTGGCTCCTTAACAGCCTGAAAATCCAGGCCTCAGCGATCTGCTTCATCTGGCTGGTTAACAAAAATAGGGGGGACCCCACGCCAATTTTTTTCGAGGGGATCCCCTATTTTTGTTAATCAGTTCCCTCTGACGTCACTGATTGTGTCCCTGGCTGACCTGAAGTGAAAGTGGAAAGCAATCAATTAAGCTTTCCACTTAAGGGCCCGTCTCACATAGCGATATCGCTACCGAGATCGCTGCTGAGTCACTAGTTTTGTGACGCAGCAGCGAGCTCACCAGCGATATCGCTGTGTGTGACATTCAGCGACGATCAGCCCCCCTGCCGGGTATCGCTGATCGTCGCTGAAATGTCAGGACCTTTTTTTGATCGCTGGTTTCCCGCTGACAGGCACACATCGCTGCGTGTGACAGGCGGGAGACCAGCGATCCGCTGGTAACCAAGGTACACAGCGGGTTTCCAGGCGCGGGGCTGTGCCTAGAAACCCGCTGTGTACCTTGGATACCAGCGCCCTGATGCAGGGAGCTGGTATCCAAGGTACACAGCGGGTTTCCAAGCGCTGCGCGGTGCCTGGAAACCCGCTGTGTACCTTGGTTACCAGCGGATCGCTGGTCTCCCGCCTGTCACACGCAGCGATGCGTGCCTGTCAGAGGGAAACCAGCGATCAAAAAAAGGTCCTGACATTTCTGCGACGATCAGCGATACCCGGCAGGGGGCTGATCGTCGCTGAATGTCACACACAGCGATATCGCTGGTGAGCTCGCTGCTGCGTCACAAAACTAGTGACTCAGCAGCGATCTCGGTAGCGATATCGCTATGTGAGACGGGCCCTTAAGCGATGTTACCCGCAGTGTCGCTGTCCCAGATCGCTGCCTGAGCTGCCTGTTTGGCAGCTCAGCAGCGATCATGTAGCGATACACCAGCGATCCTGACAAGTGCATATCGTTGTCGGGATCGCTGGTGTATCGTTATGTGACACCCAGCCTTTACTCTCCTGTCAGGCAGGAGAGGAACTCATTCATTTGGGGTTTACTGTGAGGCTGCAGCATTAGCTGCGGTCCCTGCAGTAAACATTAACCCTTTCTGAAGGATTTCACCGTGGGACCTGACTGTGCATGGGATAGGTAAGAATAATTTTGCTTTTTTATTTTATTTTTATTACAGGAAATGGTTTTAGCAGGTAAATAAAATATGGTCAAAAACTGTGTGATTATTTCATTAAACTTCTTTTTTATTAAAGTGTGTGTGTTTGATTTTTCTTTCATACAATAGGATTAATAATTGATAGTTGTCTAATTGACAGCTCTCAATTATTAACCTGGCTTAAAGTGACCTTTCAATTGCAAGGTCATTTTAACCCCTTATTAACCCATTCGCCACCGCTACAGGGCAATGGGAATAGACGGGCAAAGTGCCAGAAAGGGCAAATCTAATTAGAGATTTGCCCTTTCTGGGGTGTCTGGGGGCAGATGTTAAGTAGCCGGGGGGGGCCAAAAATAATGGTCCCTCTCTGGGCTATTATTATCTGCCCCCACTCACTGGCTTTGTCTGTCTGGTTGCGAAAATAGGGCGGGAGCCCACGCATTTTTTTTCAGCAATTTTACACCTCATATATATATATATATACATGTCATTGAATTTGTGACACATATATATATATTTATATTTGTAGTTCATACACTTCTACATTGTATAATAGCCGCTAATTCAATTGCCGGCTTTTGTGAAAATGCAGAACCCGACATGAAATGACACTTGGTGTACATAGGGTTAACCATGTCTTTTCATGTCCTTTGCTATCTAATTTGCACAAACAATTAAATCAGACTATGTGTGCAAAATTTCACACCTGTAGGGGTTAATTAAAGGTGTAAATTCGTAGCAAAAAAGTCCGTTTTTTTTACAACGAATTTACACCTTTAATTAACCCCTACAGGTGTGAAATTTTGCACACATAGTCTGATTTAATTGTTTGTGCAAATTAGATAGCAAAGGACATGAAAAGAAATGTTTAACCCTATGTACACCAAGTGTCATTTCATGTCGGGTGACCCGACATGAAATGACACTTGGTGTACATAGGGTTAACCATGTCTTTTCATGTCCTTTGGTATCTAATTTTCACAAACAATTAAATCAGACTATGTGTGCAAAATTTCACACCTGTAGGGGTTAATTAAAGGTGTAAATTCGTAGCAAAAAAGTCCATTTTTTTTACAACGAATTTACACCTTTAATTAACCCCTACAGGTGTGAAATTTTGCACACATAGTCTGATTTAATTGTTTGTGCAAATCAGATAGCAAACGACATGAAAAGTCATGGTTAACCCTATGTACACCAAGTGTCATTTCATGTCGGGTGCTTCTGTCTTTTCACTGAAGCCGGCTTTACCCGGCAATTGAATCAAAGGATATTTTACTATGTAGAAGTGTATAAACTATACATATATGTATATATATATGTCACAATGACATGTATATATATATATATGTATTCTATGTGTGTATATTTAGTGTTTACAAGGAAAGAATGGGGTTTTTTTAGTTGCGATATTTTGTTCCCATAGACTTACATGGGACTTCCGGTATCGGTATCGGGTATCGCCGATTTTTTAGTGATATCGGCGATACCATTCCGATTCCGATACTTTAGGATATCGGAAAGTATCGCTCAACTCTATTATTAAGGCCTCTTTCACACTTCAGTCGTGTGACGTCCGCCAAAGAGAGAAAATGGCGGATCCGCCCGAAAAGTGCAAAAACGGATGCAAGCGGATCAGTTTTCTGACGGATCCGTCATGAACTTTTCAACCCGGAAAAATAAATTTTCTACCCGGAAAATGAAGGTACGCATATCCGGACGGAGAGAGAGAGAGAGACCCCGGACAGTTTTGTCAGCATTTTCAATAGTTTTCTATGCAAGCGATGGATCCGCTGCTAGCGGATCCGCCGCCCATACGCGGCCATTATACAAAATGGCGGATGCGGCGGATCCGCCATAGTCCGCCATTTTGGCGGACCAAAAAAACTTTGCATTGGAAGTTTTTTTGAAACGACGGACGCCAAATTTTTGGCAGGTCCGTTTTTTGACGGATCCAACGGACGACCATCCGTCAAAATCCATCACTAATGCAAGTCAATGGGAAAAAAGCGGATCCGCCAAAAAAAAAATGGCGGATCCGTTTTTTCACATTTTGACGGATTTTGACTGACGTTGCACGACTGAAGTGTGAAAGAGGCCTAAGGCAATATATATATATATCTTACAATAATAATTTATCATTAGTTTTAAAAACTTACCTCCACAATGTCCTGCTTGTTAACAGAAACCACATCTCTTCATATAACGGGAACTTGTTTTTCGGTGGTGATGAGCATCTCTTTTTGTAATTGGTGTGTAATTTATTGAATCGATCTCTGACAGAAAGCCACCTTTGTTTAACGTCACGAGTTAAAATACAAAAATTACAACCCACTATGATCATTCTCAGTCCATTTTTAAAAAAATATTTATTAATTTTTAAATAATATTAAAAAAGAATTACTAATTTGCAACTGAGGGGAACTTGTGTATGACTCCCAGTCAGGATACAAGTCTCTTAAGATTTTCGTCCAGCAAACATCCCGATGATATTTATCCTTGTACGACTCACAGGCCGGGTCCCATAGAGCTGGCATGTCCTTTACCTACAATATGTACCATAATGTCATTACATCCCATATCCCAATTTATAATGTTAACAGACACAAATATAATTGAAAATAAATTGAAAAAAAAATATATATATATATATATATACAGTATATCTATTCTATTCTGATGGGTCAAGCTGTGAATTTACTGTACTTGTCTGGTGAAATGTCGGGTTTCCTTTGAGATGGACGCATAAAAATGGGACGGCACACGCATGGTCCGTGTGCCATGCAATTTTTTTCTTGCACCTATTGACTTGCATAGGCGATAGTGATGAGCGAACGGGCTCGGATAACATCTTTTCAGAGTATGCTCGGGTGTTATACGAGTATCTGGAAGTGCTCGTATATTATGTTCGCGTCCCTGCGGCTGTTAGACAGCAGCAACATATGTGAGGATTGTCACCCTCCTGCTGTACCAGCTATTTACCGGTGAGCACACCTGCTTTTTACTTCAGGCAGTGATTTACTCTGCCTGTCATGTTTGGAATGGTATTACCGTTGCAGTTGTGTCCCATGGCTTCTAGGTAATGAGAGTGCTTCTACAGCTTTTTCCCTATAGTCAAGGGTTTATCTATTTACTTATGTTTTGCTGTTTATAGCATCTCTACCTATGCCACATACTATATTGAAACCATTATTTCTAGTCAGGAGGTTCACTCACTCTCTTTGTCTGCACTGGTCCTGTGTGTGTTTCTCTGTTCTTATATTGTGCTATTGTGTTATTGACATATTACTATATAATAAAATAAACCCCTTTTTACTTGATTATCACCTATGACTCTTTTTTTCTCCTGGTTTAAAATATGTTTTTATACTATGTATTATGTGAATGTTGAAATGAAGGAAAAAGGGATCCAGCTTCAATAAAATCTTCATCTTTATTGATTCATAAAAACATGAATAATGGCATGCTCCTGGACAAGCTCAGGACAAGGCTACGCGTTTCGATCACAGGGATCTTTATCACAGCTGACATATTCAGACAAAGGCACATATTTAAGACAAAGGAAGACCAATCACGATCAGAAAAAATGTCATGTGATTTTTGACAAGTCCTTTAACAATTTGCACATAACGAATAAAGAAACAAAAACAATATTTGCATAAATAAAATCAATGCAAAGAAATAAAATTAATAATGGAACATCAATTTGCTTCTTTTGTTGAGACCAAATGGATGTCTGGTATGTAGATTAAAGATCCAGAAAGCTTCACGTGTGAGGAGTCGCTGACGTGCATCTCCACCTCGGGCAGACAGGTTAACACTTTCAATACCTGTGACTTGGAAGGAAGAAACATTGCGAGCATGCTGAAAAATAAAATGTTTAGCAGCAGCAGAAATATTGCGATTCGAAGAAACATTCTTTATATCCTGCAAATGTTCAGCGATCCTGATTTTTAGTTTCCTAGTAGTGCAGCCTATATAAGATAAATTGCAAGTAGTGCACATAATTTTATATACCACATAGCATGAATTACAATTGATATATTTGTTAATGATATAAATCGCAGTGCTGTCATTATTTTCAAAGGTTTTCGTTACACAAACATATTTGCAAAGTGCACATCTATTGTGGCCACATTTATAAAAACCTTTATGTTCTAACCACGATGTTTTATGAGAAGAGAAATTATTACTGAACATGCTTGGAGAAACTTTGCTACCAATAGATGGCGCTTTCCTTGAAACAATATTAATACCTGATGAAAGAATGTCAGCAAGAGAGGGATCTTCATATAAAATAGGCAGCGATCTCAAAATATTTTTTTTTTTTTTTCAGCTACTAATCCATTTATTGACTCGATTGCTTGGTATGGTAGATATATTGATGATTTACTCATCATTTGGAGTGGTGATGTACCTGCCATATCCGGATTTATTGATTATATCAATTCTAATTCATTCAACATACATTTTACTCATAAATTTCATCATAACAAAATTTCTTTTTTGGATCTTGATTTATATGGGGTACATGACTCTGTTATTATTACTAAAACGTTCAGCAAACCTTGTGCTGGTAATTCTATCTTGCATGCAGCAGTCACCCCAAACATACTATTAAATCGATTCCTTTGGGTGAATATACCAGAATTTTGAGAAACTGCAGCGATCCTACAGCTTTGGAAACGGAATTTAATTGTGTGGATACAAAATTAAAAAACAGAAATTATCCTAAATGGTCATTAAAAAGACCACGAACAATTGTAAGTAATAAAAACAGAGAGGATCTCATTAGTGGAGGGCGACAACAAAAAAATGATCTTGCAGTGAAACCATATTTTTGAGCTCAATATAGTCCTCAATTTGGGGACATCAAAAAAATCATTTTGAGATCGCTGCCTATTTTATATGAAGATCCCTCTCTTGCTGACATTCTTTCATCAGGTATTAATATTGTTTCAAGGAAAGCGCCATCTATTGGTAACAAAGTTTCTCCAAGCATGTTCAGTAATAATTTCTCTTCTCATAAAACATCGTGGTTAGAACATAAAGGTTTTTATAAATGTGGCCACAATAGATGTGCACTTTGCAAATATGTTTGTGTAACGAAAACCTTTGAAAATAATGACAGCACTGCGATTTATACCATTAACAAATATATCAATTATAATTCATGCTATGTGGTATATAAAATTATGTGCACTACTTGCAATTTATCTTATATAGGCTGCACTACTAGGAAACTAAAAATCAGGATCGCTGAACATTTGCAGGATATAAAGAATGTTTCTTCGAATCGCAATATTTCTGCTGCTGCTAAACATTTTATTTTTCAGCATGCTCGCAATGTTTCTTCCTTCCAAGTCACAGGTATTGAAAGTGTTAACCTGTCTGCCCGAGGTGGAGATGCACGTCAGCGACTCCTCACACGTGAAGCTTTCTGGATCTTTAATCTACATACCAGACATCCATTTGGTCTCAACAAAAGAAGCAAATTGATGTTCCATTATTAATTTTATTTCTTTGCATTGATTTTATTTATGCAAATATTGTTTTTGTTTCTTTTTCGTTATGTGCAAATTGTTAAAGGACTTGTCAAAAATCACATGACATTTTTTCTGATCGTGATTGGTCTTCCTTTGTCTTAAATATGTGCCTTTGTCTGAATATGTCAGCTGTGATAAAGATCCCTGTGATCGAAACGCGTAGCCTTGTCCTGAGCTTGTCCAGGAGCATGCCATTATTCATGTTTTTATGAATCAATAAAGATGAAGATTTTATTGAAGCTGGATCCCTTTTTCCTTCATTTTCTCATGTATCTTCACGTTTGATCAAGCGGAGGATCCGTGCTTCTACAAACCGGTGAGCTGGTTAGCGTTCTTTTATTATGTGAATGTTCCCTTTAATGTGCTGTGTCTGCCATGTATGCAATACACCTAATAGACGCAGGGACAGCAACAGTTAAAATTGTGAGCTGGGCCAGCAGCAGAGAGGGAACAGGAAACTGCTGCTTCCTAGTCAGAACTGCCCTGGTACTTCATTCAGGGCTGATGTTTACTACTAGAGGGGCACTGCCAGACTCCCCTGACCGGAGAGTTCTGTTGCCCAGGACCAAAGACTGAGCGCCAAGACCAAGGATTATAACACAGGCCCCCAGGATTTGGAAAGGGCCTTCGCTGATGGGGTCTCAGGAGCCCAGATTCCAGCGATTGGATTTTCTTCGAACTTCGGCCACTGCGGACGTTGTGGGTACGGCCACAGCAGGTGTCAGGGAGAGAGCAGGAAGCCAGTGTTAGAATTCTGTCTTTTGTCCTCCTTCCATTCTTGTTCAAATAGAGTTAATTTTCCCTGTTAGAGAGCTGTTGCATCCCTGGATCCTATTCTTCCTGGACTGCTGAGACCCAAGGAAAAGAAGGTTACTTGTGGGGAAGAACTGTGTCGGTCCCTGTCCATTTATGTACAAAGGGTCGGGGGGAAGCTCGCTGACTATCTGCTCTGTGGACTCTGTCGGTGTACTGTACCTTTAATTACTCGGCCACATGATAAGATAAGATGTTATCCGAGCACCTTTGCTTATCTCTAATTGGGAGTCTCATCCGCCCAGGGCCGGCGTCAACACCCGGCATACCCGGGCAAGTGCCGGGGCCCTGAGCAGGCGGGGGGGGCCATTTGCCGTTGGGCACCTCGGCGCCCATTAGCGAATGAGAGCGGTACCAGCACCGCCACTGGGGCCCCCCCGCTTGCTCAGGGCCCCGGCAGCAGCCGGCGCAATACTTACCTCTCCCCGTGCCTCCTCTACCGCAGCTCCGGGCTCCAAGGGGCACCTGCAGGGTGCCGGCGCTTCCTCTCACAGCAGCGCCGCTGAATGACGTCATCATTCAGCGGCCGGCTGTGGCAGAGAGAGCGCGGACGCCGGACAGGTGAGATGTATATGTGTGTATGTGAGAGAGTGCTGCGGTGCTGTATGTGTGATGGTGGTGGGGGGGAGGCAGTGATGGTGGTGAGGAGCCGGGCCCGGAGGCAATGATGATGATGGGGAGGTGATGATGATGGGGAGGCGATGATGATGGGGAGGCGATGATGATGATGGGGAGGCGATGATGATGATGATGGGGAGGCAATGATGATGGGGAGGCAATGATGATGATGGGGAGGAAATGATGATGATGGGGAGACAATGATGATGATAGGGAGGCAATGATGATGATGGGGAAGCAATGATGATGAGGAGGGGAAGATGATAGGGAGGCGATGACGATGGGGAGGCGATGATGATGGGGAGGCAATGATGATGATGGGGAGGCAATGATGATAGGGAGGCAATGATGATGATGATGGTGAGGCTATGATGATGGGGAGGCAATGATGATGATGGGGAGGCAATGATAATGATGGGGAGGGGATGATGATGGGGAGGCAATGATGATGATGGAGAGTCTTTCCACAGCGCCCTTTCCTGAGCCGTAACAGCGCAGAACGCAGCACAGTGCAAAGGAGAGCTCCATATTTTGTATGGAGCATTATATGGGGACCAGTATCCTGTATGGAGCATTATTTGGGGTCCAATATTCTTTCCGGAGCATTATATTTGGCCCATAATACTGTATGGAGGACTATATGGTGCCCATAATATTGTATGGAGGACTGTACTGTCCAGTCTGTACTGTGCGCTGTGAGGATTTGGCGGTTTCTGAGCTATTGTACAATTTACAATAGATATCACTCATGTAATGGAAGAAGAGAAGTGTTTGGCATTGTACTATACCCATATTTCTCTGCAGTATAGAGCATCATAAATCGTGGTCTATGTTAAAGGGGCCCACTGAGACTCTTTCGCCCGGGGCCCATAAAAACCTGGAGCCGGCCCTGCATCCGCCACTCACAGCATACTGCAATTTTTTTCTCAGTCCAATCCAAGCTGAGAAAAAAAATTGCAGATGAACACAGAATAATTGACTAACATTAGTCAGAGTGTAATCCGATTTTTTATCGGATTTTACTCGTCCGTTTTAAATGCAGATGAGTATGAGCCCTCAGATTTATCATTTCATATTTGAGACTTTTATGGACGTAGAGATACCACATATGTTTATTCATTATTTTTATATTCTCTCATATTTTTAAAGCCATTTTTTAATTTTTACTTTCTTTTGTAGTTTTCTTAGGATACTTGACACTGCAGTCGTCTGATCTGTACTACACAAAAATACTGCGTGTAGCAAAAAAACATCATAAAGACATTTCCATTTTTCATCTGTGTCATGGATCAAAATTACCCCTGTCAATGGATCCATAAAAATCGCTGACAGCACACATGGGTGCAATCTGGGAGCTGACCAAACACTGATGAAAATTGGACCGTTTTTTACATATGAATAAAAATGAAAGACTTGCATCAGTTTTTCTCTGTTCCATTTCTAAGAGTAAATGGAGAAAGAAAGTTTATAGACAGTTTACGTCCTTCAGTTTTCACAAAACAGACAACACTTGGAAGAAACGTGCTTGTTTTTGATGGATGTTAAACTGGAAACTCTCAGAAACTGCTGAAACCACATTGAAAATGTACCAAGTTGCAGAAACATTTTAACAGCAGTGAGGGTTTCTATTGCTTTAGAGATTGTGGCCTTGCTTGTAAAATATTAAAGTAATGTATTATTGTTTGTGTAGTCTACATTAGTTTTTTTATGGGATTGCAAAATAAATTAGTCCTTACAATTGCAAGAATGGCACTTCTCAATAATCAAGACAACAAGAAGTCCAGCTGTGATTAGACAGCAGACAACACGAAGGGGACCATTAAATTCCACTAAAAAAAACAATCTTTTTATTAATACATATTAAAAGACACGTACAGAATACATTTCCACAAAATACCCAGTAGGGGGCACCAGAATACCAACCCAAACCCAAAAATCAAACATGAATAGCTTGCTCCAAAGCATTCATAATAGTATGCCTGTGTGACAGTATAATGGAAAAATGAGGTTCAACTTATAAATGACACAGGACCCAACCAAATGAAAATTGTACAGACATAAAAAGGGTCTATAACGTATCCGAAGAAATCAGAAGACCCCTCATCTAAATAACACTGGTGGCCAGTGCATAAATAGTATAACCCAATATACACCGAGCAAAAAGTATTTACCTGGATTCAAATGACCATATGTGAGTGAGGGTGGTTCGGTGATTCACCCTCA
>JARQOD010000001.1:659099294-659184221 GCA_033576555.1 Oophaga sylvatica
CCATGTCGCATTTGGAGAGTCCCTGATGTGCCTAAACAGAGGAAACCCCCCACAAGTGACCCCATTTTGGAAACTAGACCCCCCAAGGAACTTATCTAGATGTGTGGTGAGAGCTTTGAACCCCCAAGGGCTTCACAGAAGGTTATAACGTAGAGCCATAAAATTAAAAAATCATATCTTTTCCACAAAAATGATCTTTCCACCCCCAATTTTTATTTTCGAAGGGTAACAGGACCCCAAAAGTTATTGTGCAATTTGTTCTGAGTACGCTAATACCCCATATGTGGGGGTAAACCACTATTTTGACGCATGGCAGAGCTCGGAAGGGAAGGAGCGCCGTTTTCAAATGCAGACTTTGATGGAATGGTCTGCAGGTGTCATGTCACGTTTGGAGAGCCCCTGATGTGCCTAAACAGTAGAAACCCCCTACAAGTGACCAAATTTTGGAAACTAGACCCCTCAAGGAACTTATCTAGATGTGTGGTGAGCACTTTGAACCCCAAGTGCTTCACAGAAGTTTATAACGTAGAGCCGTGAAAATAAAAAAATCATATTTTTTTCCACAAAAATAATTTTTTGCCCCCAAATTTTTATTTTTATAAGGGTAACAGGAGAAATGGGACCCCAAAAGCTATTGTGCAATTTGTCCTGAGTACGCTGATACCCCATATGTGGGGGGAACCACTATTTTTACGCATGGCAGAGCTCGGAAGGGGAGGAGCACCGCTTTTGAATGCAGACTTTGATGGAATAGTCTGCGGGTGTCATGTCGCGCTTGGAGAGCCCCTGATGTGCCTAAACAGTAGAAACCCCCCACAAGTGACCCCATTTTGCAAACTAGACCCCCAAGGAACTTATCTAGATGTATGGTGAGCACTTTGAACCCTCAAGTGCTTCACGCAAGTTTGTAATGTAGAGCGGTGAAAATAAAAAAAATCATATTTTTTTCCACAAAAATGACCTTTTTGCCCCCAAATTTTTATTTTTATAAGGGTAACAGGAGAAATAGGACCCCAAAAGTTGATGTGCAATTTGTCCTGAGTACACTGATATCCCATATGTGGGGGGAACCACTGTGATCGCCTTACTGCCATCTTTGGGAGGTAGAATGAACAAATCCACAAAAGGTGAAGAATTGGCTTTATTTTTTACACCGTTCCTCGTGCTGTATTAGTGATTAGGCGACTTTATTCCTCGGGTCGGTGTGATTACAGCGATACCAGATTTACATCCTTTTTTCATGTTTAGCTTCTGTCACACACTAAAAGATGCTTTTTTTTGGAAGAATTTTTTGTAAGAAATTTTTGCATCGCCGTATTTTGAGAGCTATAATTTTTCATATTTCGTCCGACAGTTATCTGTGGGCTTATTTTTTGTGGGATGAGCTGACGTTTTTATTGGTACCATATTCGGGCACATAACTTTTTTTTATCGCTTCCTATTCCGATTTTTGTGGAAGCAGAATGAACAAAAACAAGCAATTCAGGAATTGTTTTTTTTTCCCTCCGCTCCACGTGTGGTTTAATTGATAAAGCAGCTTTATTCTTCGGGTCACTACGATTACAGCGATACCTCATTTATATATTTTTTTATGTTTTGGCGTTTTTTACACAATAAAATTTTTTATAGAAATATAATTATTTTTGCATCAGTTTATTCCACGAGCTATAACTTTTTTATTTTTCCGCTGATGATGCTATATAGTGGCTTGTTTTTTGCGGGACAAGATGACGTTTTCAGCGGTACCATGATTATTTATATCCGACTTTTTGATCGCGTGTTATTGCACTTTTTCCAAGCGGTATGATGATACCGCTTGGAAAAAGTATAATTAACTACTTTTTTGTGTTTTTTTTACGACTTTCACTGAAGGGGTTAACTATGGTAACGGTTTAATAGATGGGATTTTTATGGACGCGGCAATACCAAACGTGTATTTTTTTGTTTTTGTTTTTTTTTATTACATAAAAATGTGTATTTTTTAGGGATTTTTTAAAATTATTTTTTAATATTTTTTTTACAGTTTTTTAAAAATATGCTTTTTTTACCTTGTCCCTTTATGGGACTTTCACTTTTTTACTTTTGATTGCAGGTACAATGCATTGCAATGCTCCAGCATTGCAATGCATTGTACTTATAGTGAAAGCTGCTGTGACCATGGTCATCAAGGCAGAGATCGGGCCCTGCAAATACATTGCGGGGCGCCGATCTGAGGCAGAGGGAGCTCCCGACCCTCTGCCTCTCCCCCTGAGCGCTGCGATCGCGCTCGATCACAGCAGTCAGGGGGTTAACAGCCAGGGGCTGTCAGTGCAGGAAGCTCGGCCACTGTAGCGCTGAGCTCCTGCACTGATCGGGCAGAAGAGGCTGAAATTTCAGCCTCTTCTGCCTGATCGCTGCTGTGTTTGGTCAGTCACATTGACTGACCAATCACAGCGCTGTAGGTGCGGGGACCGACTGCAAAGGTCCCCGCACCGCTTGCTGTGCCTGTCAGCTGTCTGTGACAGCTGTCGGCACTGAACTACCACTGCGTGTTTACACGCAGTGGTAGTTCAAAGGCATGACGTGCACAGTCTGTCAAGGTGCCAAAACTGACACCTTGCCATGACGGACTGTGCACGTCATTGGACATTAAGGGGTTAAGATCCACAATGTCTTTCACAGGTCTCTGCTGAAGAAATATGTGGAACCTCTTGAGTCATCACCCCTACTACCGCCCCAATAATAATTGATAGTAATCTAGAGTTTCAGATTTCGGGGATTATAGATTCTCGCCTCCAATGTCATTCCCTACAATACTTGGTGCACTGGAAGAGTTATGGCACAGAGGAAAAAATGCAAATAGTCAATTTTTTGACCAAAAAAACATTTTGTGAACTGTACCAGGCCAAGCAGTTTTTAAAATTTTTAACCACTGTAATTTTACACAAAGCACATCATTGAATCCCTAAAAAGTTTTGGAAGCTTTTTTAGAGTTTAATATACCAGCGAAATGTAGCAAGAAGTGTGTTATAGTGCATTCATGAATCATTGAATCTCTAAAAAGGTTTGGAAGGGTTTTTGAGAGTTTAATATACCAGCAAAATGTAACAAGAACCGCATTACAGTGTATGGATAAATCCTTGAAACCATAAAAAGTTTTGGAAGCTTTATTTTAGAGTTTAATATACTAATGAAATGTAACAAGAACTTACAATGTATGGATCAATAATTAATGAATAAGAATTTCTTCAATGTTTTTTTGAGTTTTATATAACACCGAAATGTAACAGAAAGCACGTAAAACTGTATGGAAGAGTATTTGAATCCAGACAAATTTATCACTGCTTTTTTGTAGTGTTATATATACCAATGTAATGTACCACAGAGCACGGAATATAGTATAGATCAGTAATTGAATCCAGACAATTTTTTAAAAGCTTTTTGGAGTGTTATACACCACCATAATATAACAATAACCACATTAAACTGTATGGATGAAATATATAATACAGAAAGTTTTTGAACGTAAATATTTTGAAACTGTAGTTGATGTACTTCTACACTCATAAAGGCTTTGCAGATAGTGCAAAGGCAGGTAAAAATTATAAGGAGGGTCACCCAGTCATCCTTAGACACCTGAAAGGCACCAACTGGCAGACCTCATTCAAATATTTTTAAATTATAGTTGCTATAGTCTACTATCATCATTACCTGTATCAACAAGCATCTCCACACTGTCTGTCACGATATGACTGTCACGGTGTGACACGACCCAACGTATGGTCGGAGCTAACGGCACAACACACAATGGTGATGAAATTGGGGGGAGGAAGACCCTACCAATAGGGAATGAGGGACGGTCACCAACTGAGCTCAAACCTGAGCCTGTCGCTGCACTCCCCTAACGCCCTATGCGGGTCCTTCCCCCCGCCGCCGTCAGGATACTTCGTCCCTAGTTGTCATCTATAACTGCCCTGGCTAGTGCACTGGCCGGCAAAGAGCACTAGCCTCACCTCTGCAGATAATAAACAAAGGGGGAAATGACAGACACCAAAAGGGCAAGGTAACAAAAACACCACACTAAGCTTCCTCTGCTGCAAAGCACTGCACAGCAGAATAAGGCATCAGATAACTCAGTAGAAGCACCACTGCACCCAGAGAGCTCCTTACTCCAGCTTGGTCACTGCAGATTTCTCTAACACCGACAGTCAGCTGATGCATCAGGTGACCTTTTAAAGGATAGTGGGAGTGGTCACCGCCCACATCAGCTGACCCAGCAGCAATGCAATTACACCAGCTTTCCAGCAGGGAAAAACTGACATTTAACCCCCGCAGGCCTGAAAGAAAAAAAGGTTTGACTCAATGGAACCAGATCTACCACAAATCCAAAAATGGATCGTGACACCGTCCCATGAAACTATTCAACTTTCTATCTGCTAAACCCTGGAGAGAAAGACTAAATTTGCCCCAATCACCTATGAGCCAAGCTCGCTAATTACGACATTTCAAAATTACTGTCCTTCAAAATGCTTCCATTCCGGCTGGTGGAGACGGACAGTTTTAAAGGTCTAATGACAGTGGCTGTCCCATAGTATGTGGTTCCCAGCCACTACTACTTCACCAGGCAGGCCATCCCTGCCCTCTACACAGATGGGAAGGACAAAATCAGGTGTGCACTGAGCAACGCCATCAGTGGAAAGATCCACATAACTACGGATACGTGGACCGGTAAGCATGGCCAGGGAAGCCTTTACTGGCTATCATAGTTGGGATCCCCCCAAAAAATGATGTGGAGTCCCCTATATTTACTAAACAGCAAAGGCTAAACAGACAGCTGCTGGTTGATATTAATAGCCTAGGAAGGTGTCATGAATACTGGCACCCTCCCAGACTAAGAAAATCAGCCCTCAGCCTTCCCAGAAATGGCGCATCCATTAGATTCTGCAATTCTGGTGCTTAGTCTCCTCTCCTCCTACTTGCCCTGTTGCGGAGGCAAGTGGGGTAATAGTTGTGGGGTTGATGTCAGCTGTTTTATGTTCAGTGACATTAAGCCAACAAACAAAGTCAGATGGGGGTTCATCCCCACTGACAAGAAGTGAATCTAAACGGGATTAAAACAAATATATTTTATTGATATTCCAATTTTAAAAGAAAATTTCTTATAAAAACAATTAAAATAGACAGGGTGAGAAATCCTCCAAGTCGGGAGGAAGGCAGCACCCTCAACTGCCGAGAGGGTGTTAATACACATGGGGAGGAAAAAGAGGTGGCTGGGTCACTGTAGAGCAGTGGCCCCAACCTTTTTTGCACCAGGGACCGGCTTTACGCAAGACCATTCTTCCATGGCCCGGCGGGGAGGGGCTGGGGTGAGGCTTTGGTCATATGGGGCGGGGTTATGGAGGGGGTTGGAGTTTAGTGCATACTTATGATTTAATTATGACATTTACATAGTATGATGGTTCCACTTGTAATCTCCCATATATAGTATGATGGCCCCACACATATTATCCTTCATATATAGCATGAAGGCCCCACACCTGTAATCCCCCCTATAAAGTATGTTGGCCCCACACATATAATCTCCCATATGTAGCATGATGGCCCCACAAAGTACTGATTGAGATATATATATATATATATATATATATATACAGTATATATAAAACAAAAAAATACTCACCTCTCTTACTCTCCTTATTCACTGCTGCTCCAGTCAGGCTGCGGCTGCAGTGTTACTAGGGCCACGGGTGGGAAAAAAGAGTGCACACTCTCTGCCCACAGACGGCGCTGACACATAACACTGTCAGATCGTCCCTGGCTGCAGCCACACGTGCGTCGCAGCGTTCAGATGATGAACGCTGCATGCGTATGCACGCCCCGCCCTGGTGATAAGGGAAGGCACATGCAGTGTTGTCTGAGCAGCCGCAGAACACACTGCCAGTGTTTAGTGCCGGCATAAGAACCCCAACAGCCCGGTCCTGGGCTGTAGACCGGTGGTTGGAGACCTCTGCTGTAGTGTATTCCAATACTGATTAAAAACCAAAGCGAGGGTATGAAAAAATCTGTAAAAAATGCCAATATCTAAATTTTGTCCCTAGTTGGAATAATCTTATATGATATATAAACGTTAGCAGTCCTTGTAGAGTTCTGATGTGACCGCTGTGAGGCAGTGACCGGTGTCATATTCAAGGGTCGCTATGTATCCCCCAGGACGAGGACGGAGTCCTATTAGACCCGCTGGAGTGCCTTGTGTTCACAGCAGGACGCCTGTGAGTCACAAGGCATTATTCAGTAAAAACCCAGAATGGGCTTTTATTTTTGGATCGATCTGCAGGATGGTAGTGGGCAGGGCCGGCGTCAGCACCCGGCACACCCGGGCAAGTGCCGGGGCCCTGAGCAGGCGGGGGGGCCCACTCGCCGTCTGGCACCCCCGCGCCCGTTAGCGGGGAGAGCGGTGTCAGCGCCGCCACTGGGCCCCCCCCCCCCCGCTTGCTCAGGGCCCCGGCAGCAGCTGGCACAATACTTACCTCTCCCGTGCCTCCGCTGCCGCAGCTCCGGGCTACAGGGGGCGCCGGCGCTTCCTCTCACAGCAGCGCCGCTGAATGACGTCATCATTCAGCGGCCGGCTGTGGCAGAGAGCGCGGACGCTGAACAGGTAAGACGTGTCTGTGTGTATGTAGTGCGGTGCTTTGTGTGTGTGTGTGTGTGTGTGTGTATGTGAGAGAGTGCTTGTGCTGTAGTGCTGTCTGTGTGTGATGAAGGGCAGGCATTGCTGATAATGGGGAGGCATTGATGATAATGGGCAGGCATTGATGATGGGGAGAAGATGATGCTAATGGGCAGGCATTGATGATGGGGAGAAGATGATGATAATGGGCAGGCATTGATGATAATGGGCAGGCATTGATGATGGGGAGAAGATGATGATGGGCAGGCATTGATGATAATGGGGAGGCATTGATGATGATGAGGAGGCGATAATTATGATGGGGAGGCTATGATGATGATGGGCAGGCATTGATGATAATGGGGAGGCCATGATGATGATGGGGAGGACATGATGATAATGGGCAGGCATTGATGATGGGGAGGAGATGATGATGATGGGGAGGCCATGATGATAATGGGCAGGCATTGATGATGGGGAGGAGATGATGATGATGGGCAGGCATTGATGATAATGGGGAGGCAATGATGATGGGGAGGAGATGATGATGATGGGGAGGCCATGCTGATAATGGGCAGGCATTGATGATGGGGAGGAGATGATGATGATGGGCAGGCATTGATGATGATGGGGAGGAGATGATGATGATGGGCAGGCATTGATGATAATGGGGAGGCAATAATGATGATAAGGAGGCAATGATGATGATGGGGAGGAAATCATGATGATAATGGGGAGTCTTTCCACAGCGCCCTTTCCTGAGCCGTAACAGTGCAGAACGCAGTACAGCCAGAGGAGAGCTCCATATTTTGTATGGAGCATTATATGGGGACCAGTATCCTGTATGGAGCATTATATTGGGTCCAGTATTCTGTATGGAGCATTATTTTGGGTCCAGTATTCTGTATGGAGCATTATATGGTGGGTGACATCCTGCATGGGGTATTATATGGGTGATGAGGGGGAGACTGTGGTGCCCATAATATTGTATGGAGGACTGTACTGTCCAGTCTGTACTGTGCGCTGTGAGGATTTGGCGGTTTTTGAGCTATTGTACAATTTACAATAGATATCACTCATGTAATGGAAGAAGTGAAGTATTTGGCATTGTACTGTACCTATATTTCTCTGCTGTATCTGTGCATCATGAATCGTGGTCTGTGTTAAAGGGGCCCACTGAGGCTCTTTCGCCCGGGGCCCATAAAAACCTGGAGCCGGCCCTGGTAGTGGGGCGGGTTGCTCCACTCCAGGGCCGTGTCTTACAAGTGGCCATGGTCACAGATTCCTGTTTAAAACCCTGTAGTATGGGGTTTTGGGTATTTCCGTGTTGGCTTGCAAGCAGACAGAGCAGTTGGTCTGCAGAGCATTCCCTGTGTGAGGTAACACAGGCCAGCGGAGCCAAAGGGTCTGGCACCCCCTGCGTACACGGAGGTGCTCACGGCAAACGGTCCCGGACTGTCTTTTGATTTTCCCGGCTGCGATCCGGAGGATACAGCGTACTGTGCACTGTGTGAGTTTTTGGACATTAAACACGTTTTGTTTTGAACTTGATTGGGTCACTTACTCCTCACTGCACAGCATGGACACCGCTGCATCACATATGGTTGGAGAATGCGGAGAAGTGTGAACTGAGACAAAGTGTGCTGCATGTCATTTATTAAGCCTATGGATCGCCCACCAGGGCAGTGGGATACTCGGTACCGGGCCGATGTATTGAACGGATGTGTCACAGCGGCAGTGACCCGGTCCGTGGCCCTGGGCGTCCAATAAAAGGGGAATATTTACAGGGGATGTTAAAGTTTGTAGTAAGGGTAAGGTATTCGTGACACCACCTGTGGTATCTGGTCAATGGCGACCAGCGCTGCAGTGCAGATCCTCTAGGATAGATGGTGAGATGCAGCAGAGTTGGTACAGCCTCCCACATGGGATCCCAGGGCAGGTAGATGTAGTGAAAGGTAGTAGTGGTGCTGGGACATGTAGGTGAGTGCAATGGGTAACGCAGGAAGAAACTGAGAAACAGTCAGCGAGTGGCAGTTTCCAAAGCTTTACTCACAGTTCTGATATGCGCTGTACAGATGCCCGCTGTTAGAACCCTCTTGTTAGATTTTGTTTCAGTTTGCTGGTCACATGACCTTTTTTCCCTATTTAGTCTGGCTCCGCCCTTCTGGCTTTGCTGGACTTCATTGTATTATCTACTTTTAAGCTAGCCGGGTGCTTAGGTGCCTTACTCAGTCAGTTTTGCTTGATCTTAGGATCTCGTAGTAATTTGTTTTCTGTTTAATTATCCCTGCTACAATTTCTGTTAGGAGGTGTCCACCTTTTCTCCCAGTCCCTAGATCTTGTAGGGATTCCTCCCTCGCAACTATAGGTCTTCGTTCAGACTAGCTGAGGACTTTAGCGGGTCTGGTCGTAGGATCAGGTTCCCCATTACATCGTAGGGATCCAGCTCAGTTCTATTGTAGGGACAGAAGTCCCATCTTTCCTTAGTGCTTGTAGCAGTTCATAACAGTAAGTCCAGCCTGAAAAAAAAAAAAAAATCTCTAAGGAAAGATTTTCTGTTTCCATCATGGTGTCGGTTCAGGATTTGGCTCAACGCCTGCAGGGTCTCTCTCTGGAGGTGGCTGAAATCCAGCAGCACGTGAGTAGTTGTTCTGGAGCACTTTTCGTGGAGCCAAAGGTACGTTTGCCTGATTTATTTTTTGGTGAACAACAAGATTTTTTTTCTTTTAAAAATGCTTGCTTGTTATATTTTCGTTTGAGACCCAGATCCTCTGGTGATGAATCACAGCGTATAGGGTTCATAATGTCACTTTTGCGCAAAGAACCTCAGGACTGGGCCTTTTCTCTGCAGCCTAGTGATCCATGCTTTAGATCAGTGGATAGTTTTTTTTTCTGCTTTGGGGTTATTGTATGATGATCCTGATCGTGTTTCATCAGCTGAGACAGAATTGAGACGTTTGAGACAGGGATCAGGTAATGTGGAAAAATATTGTACTCACTTCCGAAGGTGGTCCACTCAGCTGGGGTGGAACGATTCAGCTTTGAAAAGTTTATTTCTTGCAGGGTTAAGTGAAAGGGCTAAAGATTTGCTGATTGCTTATCCTATAGCTGGTAACTTGCAAGAGGCTATGCAATTAGCCATACGGGTGGATAGGAGACTGCGTGCAAGGGTTAATGAGAGTAAATCTGCCTTGTCATCTCCAAGTCTGGAGAGGGACTGTACTGACATTGCAGAGCTGATGGAATTTGGAGCAATGGCACCTCACTCTCGGGAAAAAGAATGCAGATTTGCTGAAGGTTTGTGTTTCTATTGTGGCAAATCTAAGCATTTTATTAAGAACTGTGCGCTTCGAATGAATAAAGAGAGAAAAAAAAATGAGGTCAGTTTCGCCCATATAGCTTGTTTAAACAATAAAGGTGTCTTTCTTTCTGCTACCACTGCTGTTGAGGAGGAATTAATGGAGTTTCGGGTATTTGTGGATTGTGGTTCAACTCTCAATGTGATTGATGGGAAATTTTTGGAAAAACTAAAATTAAAACCCAAACTTCTGTCTTCCCCTATTAATGTGGTGTCTGTGGATGGTTTTCCCTTGAAAAATGTTACTCACCATATCTGTGAATTTCCTCTTACTATTAATGGTGTTCATCAAGAGAATTTGGATTTGGTATTTTTGAATAATTTGCCCTCACCGGTGATTTTGGGGTTACCCTGGTTAAAATTGCACAATCCGGTACTGGATTGATCTACCAATGAAATTAAGTCCTGGAGTCCTAATTGTTATGACAAGTGTTGTAACGGGCGTATTGCTGCTGTGTTAGGGAGTTACCTGTACTATCAGATTGAAGTTTTTGTAAGGATCGAGGTATGCCTCCTAGGAATAGATGTGCATTGAATTGTCCTGGAGTACTTCTAAAGTTTATTTATTGATATTCTGAAGAAAGTTTGAGAATACTACAGAAAGCTGGACGCCGGTCACATAGGCTTCATTACTGTGCGTGATTTTTTGTTAAAAAAGGACGGCGTTTACGCCTGTAGATTTGTGAGATATAAGATTACTGTACGCAATCCTTACCCACTGCCATTGATTCCTGATTTATTTAATCAGTTAGTGGGGTCCAAGTGGTTCTCGAAAATTGATCTTCGAGGGGCATACAATTTGTTGCGCATGAAGGAGGGGGATGAATGGAAGACTGCGTTTAACACTCCACTGGGTCATTTTGAGAATCTGGTCCTGCCTTTTGGGCTTTCCAGTGCTCCGGCATTTTTTCAGAATCTTATTAATGACATCCTTAGACCTTTGATCGGCAGAAGTGTGGTTGTGTATTTGGATGACATTTTGATTTATTCGCCGGATTTGGAGTCTCATTGGAGGAGTGTGCGTGAAGTATTACAGTTACTGAGTGATAATTCACTTTTTGCCAAACTAGAAAAATGTGAGTTCGCTGTACAGAGACTTAGTTTTTTGGGCTACATTGTCTCCAGTGAAGGTTTTGAGATGGACCCGGTGAAGGTGCAAGCTGTGCAGGATTGGCCTAGACCTATTGGTGTGAAATCAATACAGAGGTTTTTGGGGTTCGCCAATTATTATAGAAAATTCATTAAAAAATTTTCTGTGATTGCCAAACCTCTGACCGATCTCACCAGGAAAGGTGCTGATGCGGTTCAGTGGACTACTGAGGCCATTGAGGCTTTTGTGTTGCTAAAGGAGAGGTTCAGCTCTGCTCCCATCCTTAGGCAGCCTGATGTGACTAAACCATTTTTGGTTGAGGTTGATGCTTCTGTGGGGGTCGGCGCGGTGTTGTCTCAGGAAAAGACGGATGGACTACATCCCTGTGCTTTTTTTTCAAATAAATTTTCTGAGTCTGAACTAAATTATGATATCGGTAATCGGGAATTGTTGGCAATTAAACTCGCATTTGAACACTGGCGTCATTTTTTGGAGGGAGCGGAATTTCCCATTCAAGTCTTCACCGATCATAAAAATCTGATCTACCTTGATGCTGCCAAACGCTTGAATGCCCGTCAGGCTAGGTGGGCACTGTTTTTCTCACGGTTTAATTTTACCGTTACTTACATCCCAGGTACTAAAAATGTTAAAGCTGATGCTTTGTCTCGCAGCTTTTCTCCTATGGTGGGTACTGAGGAGGAAAACATTTTGCAAGAGGGGGTTGTTATTGCCGTTTTGGACTTCGTGTTGGAAGATGAGATTCTAAAAGCACAGGAGAATGCCCCATCTAACACGCCGCATGGGAGGTTGTTTGTGCCTGGTACCCTGAGGAGAGATTTGTTTGTTGAATGTCATGACTCTCGGTTGGCAGGTCATCCTGGAATCTCTGAGACCAAGAGACTTGTGGGTCGCAGCTTTTGGTGGCCTGGATGGCAGAAGGAAGTCATTAAGTGGGTGCGTCAATGCACTGTGTGTGCTAGATCTAAGTCTTCTCATACTCCTGCTGCAGGGTTGCTTTGCCCTCTGGAGGTCCCTAGTGCACGTTGGACACATTTGGCTATGGACTTTATTACTGACCTTCCCCCTCTGAGGGTTTCACTGTCATCTGGGTGGTCGTGAGACCGTTTTAGCAAGATGTGTCACTTGGTTCCTTTCATCAAATTGCCCTGAGCTAAGACTCTCGCTAAGGCCTTTGTCAAGGAAATAGTCAGACTACATGGCGTTCCTACTGACATTGTTTCCGATAGGGGACCTCAGTTTGTGGCTCGTTTTTGACGCGCTTTTTGTGACAGGTTGGGAGTTCATTTGTCGTTTTCATCCGGATATCATCCTGAGTCTAATGGCCAGACAGAAAGGAAAAACCAGGATGTTGAGCAGTTCTTGCGTTGTTTTGTGACTGATAATCAAGAGGGGTGGTCTGAGTTTCTGCCACTTGCTGAGTTTGCTCTTAACAACCATACATCCGCTTCTGCTGGTTGTTCGCCTTTTTTTTGTTGTACTGGGAGACATCCGTCTTTTGGGTCATTTTCCAAGTTGGGATCGGCTGTACCTGAAGAGGAGAATTTTTCTGGTGTTTTGGAGAGTTTGGACTGATGTGCGTGGTAATCTTCAGGAGGCTAACAAAAGATCCAAAGTGTATTTTGATAGAAAACGACAAGAGGTTTTGTTTGCTATTGGTGACATGGTTTGGTTGTCCTCTAAGAATCTGCACTTGAGGATTCCGTCTAAGAAATTGGGTCCCAAGTTTGTAGGGCCCTTTAAGGTGCTTCAGGTTATTAACCAATCTGCTGTTAAGTTGGAGCTTCCTACCTCCTGGAAGATTAATCCGGTGTTTCATGTTTCTCTCTTGAAAAAAGCTGAGGTCTCAGATGGAGACGTCTTGGCCACTGTTCCCCTGGTGGTGGAGGACGGGCAATATGAGATTTCCCGCATCCTAAATTCTAGACGGTATAGAGGGAGTTTGCAGTACCTCGTCGCTTGGAAGGGTTATGGACCCGAGGATAACTCATGGGTGAGGGCGGATGATGTTTCTGCGTCTAGACTTGTCAGAGCGTTTCACAAGAGGTTTCCGGATAAGCCTAAGTCCTAGGGGATCCGGAGGATCCTCTTAGAAGGGAAGGTACTGTTAGAACCCTCTTGTTAGATTTTGTTTCAGTTTGCTGGTCACATGACCTTTTTTCCCTATTTAGTCTGGCTCCGCCCTTCTGGCTTTGCTGGACTTCATTGTATTATCAGGATCAGGTTCCCCGTTACATCGTAGGGATCCAGCTCAGTTCTATTGTAGGGACAGAAGTCCCATCTTTCCTTAGTGCTTGTAGCAGTTCATAACACCCGCTTGGTGCCACGTCCACCAGGTGAGGAGTCCAGCCAACTCCCAGGTGAATGGAGAACACTAGTCCAAGGCTCCCTGTCAGTGTATGCCTTCTCTGGCCATCTCTCTGTGCTGATTTTCCTGTCATCTCTCCTTCTAGCACCCTCACAAACAGTGTCCCAGATCAGCAGCTGCAAATCCTCTACGACAACATCTTACTTCTGCGTTCCTCTTGATTCTATGTAGCTGCCTCTCTGGCGAAGATATTTGTGGTTATTGTCTGTGATCCCTATGTTATCACAGCAGTCAACTCGCTAGCTGAGTCATAAAGTTCTCCACTAGGCTAAGGGGTTGAGTTCCCTCTGCGACCTGGATTCTCCCAGCCGGCGTCCGCCAGTCCTGGAATGAGCCCACCTGTAGCTTTCAGCTCAGCTGTGTCTCTCTAAGAATCCCTTTTCTCCTCCAGAGAACCTCTCTTCTTTCTTTCTCTGAGCAGCTCCCAAGGACTGGAGCCTGCTCCACAATTCTCTCTCCATCCCCTCTCCCCTAAGGGAGAGCTCTTACTCCCCCAAGGGGGAACTCCCTTTCACTTCCCATTAACTCCTGCTCTGACCCACAAGCTCCACCATCTACACCCTTTGCTAGCTGAGGCATGCTAGAGAACTCAAATAATGTGTGTGATGGATGCAGTGTTGCCAGAGCCAGGTGTAATGTCTCCACCTTACCTGAGAGTTGAAATACCACATCCCTCGCTGAGATGCAGTACCTCTGTGGCGACTGGATCCTCAGGGGCGCCACACCTACACTTAGGTAGGAAGGAAGGATCATCCCCGCGCTGCCGCAAGAAGAATTCCAAAGATTGTAGAGGTTTCAAAGTGGTTTATTCTACGCGTTTCGGGGTTCTTTTCATTTAAGAAAATTTCTTTTTGTGGTATAACATACTCCCAAATAATTTGACAAACACATTTCTTCTTTTAATTAAAAAGAAGTAAAATTCTTTTAGTATTTATTAATAAAAAAGTATTTTAACTATGGTTCAACACTGGCAATCTGTGTTCTTCAAGAGTTCATCCTTCCAGCTCAGTAGCTCAAAGTAAATGCCTTCACCTCCGAATTTATTTCATTTCTTCTATGTGAGTTCGGTCCCACCTTTTTTCTCAGTGAGACAGTGTTTCTTTTTTTTTCCTTTTTTTTCTTTCCATGATATCTCTCTTTTTCAATATAAGGTCAAACGTGTAAGATATTAATTTGTATTTCTCTGATGATTTTTAATCTTGTCATGTGAACTTTCTGATGAGCCTGAACTTTGACACTGGGTGTCATCTGATCCATTGGGCGTCGTTTTCAAATGCTAACATGTATTTAAACCCTGTATACCTATGACTCTTGTACAATATTTGTGGTATGTCCTGAAGAAGGGGTCACCTGAACCCCAAAACACGTAGAAAAAACCACGTTGAAACCTCTACAATCTTTGGAATTCTTCTTGCGGCAGCGCGGGGATGATCCTTCCTTCCTACCTAAGTGTATGTTTCAATCAGGTCTTGCACTGACCTGTGGATCGGCAGCCGCCGCCATTAATATATGCCCTTCCTTCACTCTCACCAGGTGAGGAGTTCTCTTGGTGGGCAACTTTGTGTAACGTTTGATAAGACACTATTTGCGCTTTTGTTTCTCCCTCTCTTCTCTGACTATTTATTAAGCCTGCAACGCTACAGCTCAAGCCTGCTGACAAAATGGAGGAATTTTTGAAGCAATTGGTCCTCGCTCAGCAGCGGCAACATGAGCAGCAGCAGCTGCAGTGTCAACGGGAGCATCAGATGCAGCAGTATCAACAGCTGCAGTTTCAGCGGGAGCAACAGCAGCCGACAAGTAACCTGTTGATGCAGCAGATTGCAGCTATGTGAGAGGCAGGTCAACCAGCATGTGGCTGCCAATTGCCCTTGACAGCTGAACCCATGGACTGCGGGTATACCCGCTGCGTGTCTATGTACGCCCAGCCAGTCTGCACCGCCACTACAAGCACTAGCAGTACCAAACCCCAGCTGTGCAAAGTATTCGTTAATGGGTACCAGACGGACGCTCTCCTGGACTCGGAGTGCATAGTGACTCTGGTTCATGGGTCCCTGGTTGCTGGAGACAATCCCAATGAATGGAAAGTGGAAATGGTATGCATACATGGGGAACTCCGAGAGTACCCGACAGCAGAGGTTACATTTTCCACCCCATGTGGAGAAATAAGACATGTGGTGGCAGTGGTAAAGACTCTTCCATATGGGACTGTATTGGAGAGAGACATGCCCCTGTTTTGGTCCCTGTGAGAGACCAGGGTCAACCCTCTCACGGTAAAGGTTGTGCCGGGCATAGAACCCGAAGATATTGAGATACCTGCCACAGGGGTCGCCAACCTAGGGACAGAGTGTAATCCCAATAGGTTCCCCCTAGAGGTATTGGCAGGAAAGGATGAAAATGTTGTGCCGGTTGCAGAACCCGAAGATGTTGAGATACCTGCCATAGGAGTGTAATCCTGATAAGTTCCCCTTAGAGGTATTGGCAGGAGAGGTCGAGGAGACTCCACCGATTCCTGAGCTGGAGGTGTCCTCTGGGAAGTTCGGGACAGCTCAGCTCCAGGATCCCATTTTGACACGGGCACAGGAAAGAGTAATCGAGGTAAATGGGGTAGCTCAGCAACTGGGTGTGGAGACGGAGTTCTCAGGAATGGTGATCAACCAGGAGTTACTGTACAGGGTTGATAAAATCCAGGGTGAGGTGGTAGAACAACTGGTGATGTCCCAGTCCTACCGTCGGGTGGTGCTCGACATGGCTCACACTCACATGCTGTGAGGGTATTTGAGGGCCAAAAAGACGCAGAAGCGCATACTGCAGCGGCTTTTCTGGCCAGGTGTCTACGCTGAGGTTCAACGGTAGTGCGATACATGTCCGGAGTGCAAACTGACCTCACCCACCGCAAACTACTGGAGTCCATTGGTACCTCTGCCCATTATAGAGGTACCTTTCGAGTGAATTGCGATGGATCTGGTAGGGCCCATAGTGAAATCCGCACGGGGTCACCAACACATATTGGTAGTCGTAGACTACGCCACCCGGTACCCAGCTGCGATACCACTCCGTCACACCTCAGTTAAACATATAGCCGTAAACTATTTGCCATGTTTTGTCACCTTGGGCTACCCAAGGAGATCCTTACAGATCAGGGAACTCCTTTTATGTCTAAGGTGACCAGGGAGCTATGTAATCTGCTCCAGATTAAACAGCTACAGACATCGGTGTACCATCCACAAACCGACGGGTTGGTGGAGAGGTTTAATAAGACCCTCAAAACCATGCTCAAAAAGGTGGTCGCCAAGGATGGGAGGGATTAGGACATGTCACTGCCCTATCTAATGTTCGCCATCTGCGAGGTACCACAGGCGTCCACAGGGTTCTCCCCATTTGAGCTCTTGTATGGCATGCACCCAAGGGGATTGCTGGATGTAGACAAGGAGACATGGGAACAGGAGCCCACTCCACATAAGAGTGTCATCGAGCATGTGACAAGTATGCAGGATCGGATTGAGGTCGTGCGGCCCATAGTAAAGGAACATCTGTTGGATGCCCAGGCCGCTCAGAGCCAAATGTATAATAAAAGGGCCACAGTCATGACCTTTAAAGAAGGGGATCGCGTGTTGGTCCTCGAGCCCACCCCAGAGAGTAAGCTCACGGCCAAGTGGCAGGGGCCCTTTGATATACAGGGGAAGGTAGGCGAAGTGAATTATAGGGTGTACCAACCCAGGAAAAGGAAACCTGAGCAATCGTATCATGTAAACCTGGAAAAGGCCTGGAAGGACCGGGAATGTTTGGTCACTGAGGTGACTCCGGTCGTAACAACAGGGATCCCTCTGCCACTGGCCAAGGACACAGAAGGGGGGCAGGTTAAAATAAATGATGCTCTGAACAAACAGCAGAGGTGGGAGGCTCGGGTCCTCATGCAGAGGAATACGGACGTATTCTCAGAGCTGCCGAGGCAAACCTTGGTGATGCAACATGACATTGTCACCAAGCCCCAGGTAAGGGTACGGATAAAACCAAACCAGGTGCCAGAAGCCCGAAGGCAAGCCATCACGGCCGAGGTGAAGCAAATGCTCCAGTTGGGAGTCATTGAGGAGTCCAGAAGTGAGTGGACCAGCCCCATTGTCCTAATGCCCAAACCAGATGGGTCATTACACTTCTGTAATGACTTCAGGAGGTTAAATGAAGTGTCAAAATTTGACCTCTATCCCATGCCACTGGAGGACGAGCTAATTGAGAGACTGGGGAAGGCCCGGTACTTCACCATGCTGGATCTCACAAAAGGTTACTGGCAGGTCCCCTTAACAGTGTCAGTGAAAGAAAAGATCACTTTTATAACACCAGAGGGTCGCTATCAATATGTCATCTTGCCTTTTGGGTTACATGGGGCTCCAGCCACATTCCAGAGGCTGATGGACATTGTATTAGCGCCCCATCAGGATTACCTGTCGGCCTATTTGGATGACAGTCATCTTTAGTACCGACTGGGATATCCATCTGTCCCAGGTACAAGCAGTGCTGGAGTCTCTCAGAATTGTGGGGTTAACAGCAAACACAAAGAAATGCGCAATAGGACTCACGGAAGCCCGATACTTAGGTTATGTGATCGGCCGCGGGGTTATCAAGCCCGAGGTAAACAAGGTTGAGGCCATTCAAAACTGGCCTAAGCCCTTAACTACTAAACAGGTGAGGGCATTCCTTGGTATCATTGGGTACTACCGCAGGTTTATACCCAATTTTGCAGGGAAATCAGCACCCCTAATGGACCTGTTAAAAGGTAAGAAGATGGTAATGGTCCGGTGGAATCCTCAGGCGGAGGAAGCATTCCAGTCCCTGAAGTCAGTGTTGTGTGGACAGCCTGTCCTCAACAGTCCCGACTTCAAGAAAACCTTTATTGTGCAATCCGATGCCTCAGAGGTAGGCCTAGGAGCGGTGCTGTCGCAACAAGTGAACGGGGATGAGCATCCAGTCACCTACTTGAGCAGGAAACTGACCCCGGCAGAGAAAAATTATAGCGTAGTGAAGAAGTAGTGCTTGGCGATTAAATGGGCCTTGTAGTCCTTACGCTATTTGCTTGGGCGTCAGTTTCGTTTGGTAAAGGATCATTCACCCCTCATCTGGATGAGAAATGCAAAAGAGAGGAATGCCCAAGTCACCACATGGTTCCAGTCCCTACAAAACTTCAGTTTCTCAGTGGAACGTCGGGCAGGGAAATCACAGGGAAATGCGGATGCCCTGTCACGGGCCCACTGCATGGGGACAAATGTTCAACCCCACAAGTCTGAACATGGGGGGTATGTGAGGCAGTGACCAGTGTCATATGTGAGGGTTGCTATGTATCCCCCAGGATGAGGACGGAGTCCTATTAGACCTGCTGGAGTGCCTTGTGTTCACAGCAGGACGCCTGTAAATCACAAGGCAGTGATAAAAGTGAGCATGGATGTGGTCAGGTTATTTGGCCAAGGCATTATTTAGCAAAAACCCGGAATGGGCTTTCATTTTTGGAGCAATCTGCAGGATGGTAGTGGGGTGGATCGCTCCACTCCAGGGCCGGGTCTTACAAGTGGCCATGGCCACAGATTCCTGTTTAAAACCCTGTAGTATGGGGTGTTGTGTGTCTCAGTGTTGGCTTGCAAGCAGACAGAGCAGTTGGTCTGCAGAGCATTCCCTGTGTGAGGTAACACAAGCCAGTGGTGCCAAAAGGCCTGGCACCCAATGCATACACGGAGGTGCGGTCGCTCACGGCAACCGGTCCCGGACTGTCTGTTCATTTTCCCGGCTGCAATCCGGAGGATACAGCATGCTGTGCACTGTGTGAGGCTTTGGACATTAAATACGTTTTGTTTTTAACTTGATTGGGTCACTGCCTCATCACTGCACAGCATGGACACCGCTTCATCACACCGCTCAACAAACCATCTGGATCATTGTGGAACATGGGCTTTAATGGATTATCAGCGGAAAGGTGAGTATAACTTTGCTTTTTATTTTTTTGCTACATAAATGGGTAAAAGAGGTTCGGGGAGTGTTTATTTCAATATAAAGGACTTTACTATGTCTGTGTTTCATCATAGGGTTAGTAATGGGGGTTTCTGATAGACAATTCTCCAATACTAACCGCTGGGCTTGATGTCAGCGAACATAAAACAGCTGACATAAACCCCACAACTATTACCCCTCTTGCCACTGCAGTAGGGCAAGTGGGAAGAGTGGAAGCTGAGTGCCAGATTTGGCGCAACTAATGGATGTGCCAGTTCTGGGGTGACTGGGGGCTGATGTTCTTAGTCTGGGAAGGGGCCAATATCAATGGCCCCGTTCTAGCCTATTAATTTCAGCAGCTGTCTGTTTAGCGTTTACTGTTTAGTAAATATAGGAGGACCCCACGTCATTTTTTTGGGGGTTCCCCCTATAATAACCAGTAAAGGCGAAGCAAACAACTGTGAGCTAATATTAATATGCTGGGGACCTTTATGGCTTTTGGGTCCTTCCCAGAGTATTAACATCAGCCCCAAGCTGTCGGCTTTCCCAAAGCTGGTTATGAAAATTAAAAGGGAACCCATGCCATTTATTTATTTAAACAATAAATACAAGTACAGAAAAATAAGCATGCAGAGCACTGATTACTGATCACTGATGGAATAAATGGCGCTATAATAATAAATAATAATAATAATTACATATCACACTAACATATTTCTATCTATCTCCTCATTGCTATCTATCTCTATCTTTGAATACCTTTAATATATTACACTCTTTAATTTCTATGCTGCATTTCATTCCAATACTTTATCACACTAACAGTACACGACACATGGATGGCACATGGACACAGACCACAGATCTCACCAGTACTGTTTTTTCCAGTACCGGAATCACCAGGACGTTTGAAGGAGGCCTAATAATGTATGAAGCACTATGTGATGCCCATAATACTGTATGGAAGACTATATAGGAGGAAAATGACTTTGTAAGGGCTGAAAAATTTGCAAAGTTGTGAGATATGCTCTTCTGCGACCCCGCTTAATATTAAGGGTTTTTTTTTTTTGTGGGGGTAAATAGAACTTTTGCTATGGGGCCCAATGATTTCTATGTACGCCCTGATTGGTGGCCTATCCTTAGGATGAGTCATCAATATCAGATTGGTGTGGGTGACTCATACCTCCCAACCGTCCCGGATCCAGGGGGACAGTCCTGATTTTGAGACTCTGTCCCGCTGTCCTGGCTGGGATCTTACTTTTCCTGCACTGCAGGGCCACCTTCAGGGAATTACTGCCCTGACTGGCGTATGGAGCCCGATCAGCAGAGGGGGCCCGCATTGGGTCCCGTCTCTTCTGCCCATCGGGACCCAGCGGCAGGATTCTGTCAGTGCAGTAACTGAACCTGTGTCAGAGATGCAGGTTCAGTTACTCTATTGTTGTGTGGGCCCGCACGGCAATAGTTAAAGCCACCAGCCAACCGGAGGCTGGTAGCTAAAGTCAGCGCACACATCGCCAGCGTATGACATCATTGTCATTCGCCGGCAGTGCGCTCTAGAAACTCTTGGAGGGATCTTCACCGCAGGAGCACGGCCAGGTAAGAAGGAAGGGGTTTTTTTTAATTGAAAGCAGCAATATGTTTCACCGGCAGGATGGAGACACGGGGGGCAGGATGGGAGACACACAGGGGCAGGATGGGAGACACACAGGGGCAGGATGGGAGACACACAGGGGCAGAATGGAGACAAGCGGCAGGTTGGAGACATGGGGCAGAATGGAGACATGGGGCAGGATGGGAGACACGGGGGCAGGATGGGAGACACGGGGCAGGATGGGAGATACACGGGGCAGGATGGGAGTCACACGGGGAAGGATGGGAGACACACAGGGGCAGAATGGAGACAAGGGGAAGATTGGAGACACGGGGGCAGGATGGAGACACAGGGACAGGATGGAGACACGGGGCAGGATGGAGACACACGGGGCAGGGTGGAGACACAGGGGCAGGGTGGAGACACGGGCAGAATGGAGACACGGGGGCAGGATGGAAACAAGGGGCAGAATGGAGACATGGGGACAGAATGGAGACAGGGGGCTGAATGGAGACACGGGGCAGGATGGGAGACACGGGCAGGATGGGAGACACGCAGAGGCAGAATGGAGACAAGCAGCAGATTAGAGACATGGGCAGGATGGAGACAAGGGGCAGGATGGAGACACGGGGACAGAATAGAGACAGGGGGCAGAAAAGAGACACTGGGGCAAAATGAGAGACATGGTTCAGAAAGGAGACATGGGGAAAGGATGTAGACACAGGGGCAGGATGGGAGATACGGGGCAGGATGGGAGACATGGTGCCGGATGGTGACAGATGAGACAGGAATATGGGGTATAATGGAGACAGATGGGCAGGATCATGGGCAGGATGGAAACATGGGGCAGGATGGAGACAGATGGGGCAGGATCATGGTGCAGGATGGATACAATGGAGACAGATGGGGCAGGATCATGGGCAGGATCATGGGGCAGATGGGGTAGGATCATGGTACAGGATCATGGGACAGATGGGGCAGGATCATGCGACAGATGGGGCAGGATGGGGAGATCAGATGGGGCAGGATGGGACATCACATGGGGGCAGAATGGATATTCAAGAGGGCAGAATGGGAGAACATATGGGGCCAGCATGGGAGAACATATGGTTGGAGCTAGGAATGAGACACACAGGGGCCAGGATGAGGGATATTATTACCATGGGGCTAATTAAGGGATATTATTACTGAAGTCATGTATTTATGATAACAACACTGTCGCCTTTTTTTCTTCATCTGGTGTAGTTTAACATTTGAGAAAAAATTACCGTATATACTCGCGCATAAGCCGAGATTTTCAACCCATTTTTTAGGGCTGAAAGTCCCCCTCTCGGCTTATATGCGAGTCATATACCGGGGGGTCAGCGGGGAAGGGGGAGCGGGGGTGTCAGATCATACTTACCCCTCCACCGGCGTGTCTCTGCAGCCCCCCTGCTTCTCCCACGATCTCAAGCTCCTTCCTGCAGCTGTCACATGGTACTGCTCATTAAAGTCATGAATATGCACATATTCATGACTTTAATGAGCGGTACCATGTGACCGCTGTAGGAAGGAAGAGCTGCGGGAGAAGAGCAGGGGCTGTAGAGACGCGCCGGCGGAGGAGTGGGTATATGCGATATTTACCTGTCCCCGTTCCACCGCTGCTCACCGCTGTGTCCTCACGTCCTCTAGCTGTGAATGTTCAGGTCAGAGGGCGCGATGACGTAGTTAGTACGCGCCGCGCCCTCTTCCTGAGCGCTCACTGACAAGAGGACCCAGAAGACAGCGGTGGACCGGGAGAGGTAAATATCTCAGGTGCCGGGGCCCCTGAGCAAGCAGTGACACTGGCACCTGTCCCCCATAGCACGCCGGTGTCCCCACCTGCTCAGGACACCGGCACCTGGCACCCAGCGACGAGAGGTGAGTATATCATTTTTTATTTTTTTTTTAGTTGCAGTGGCAGCAGCAGCATAAGTGACCTATACTATGGAGCACATGGGGCATAATCTGTGGAGCATATGGGGCATAATCTGAGGAACATATGGGGCATAATCTGTGGAGCATATGGGGCATAATCTGTGGAACATATGGGCATAATCTGTGGAACATATGGGGCATAATCTGTGGGGCATAATCTGTGGAACCTATGGGGCATAATCTGTGGAGCATATGGGGCATAATCTGTGGAACATATGGGGCATAATCTGTGGAACATATGGGGCATAATCTGTGGAGCATATGGGGCATAATCTGTGGAACATATGAGGCATAATCTGTGGAGCATATGGGGCATAATCTGTGGAACATATGGGGCATAATCTGTGGAGCATATGGGGCATAATCTGTGGAGCAGATGGGGCATAATCTGTGGAGCATATGGGACATAATCTGTGGAGCATATGTGGCATAATCTGTGGAACATATGGGGCATAGTCTGTGGAGCATATGGGGCATAATCTGTGGAACCTATGGGGCATAATCTGTGGAGCATATGGGGCATAATCTGAGGAACATATGGGCATAATCTGTGGAGCATATGGGGCAAAATCTGTGGAGCCTATGGGGCATAATCTGTGGAACCTATGGGGCATAATCTGTGGAACATATGGGGCATAATCTGTGGAGCATATGGGGCATAATCTGTGGAACATATGGGGCATAATCTTGGAGCATATAGGGCATAATAATCGTGGAGCATATATGGCATAATCTGTGGAACCTATGGGGCATAATCTGTGGAGCATATGGGGCATAATCTGTGGAGCATATGGGCATAATCTGGAACATATGGGGTATAATCTGTGGAGCATATGGGGCATAATCTATGGAACCTATGGGGCATAATCTGTGGAGCATATGGGGCATAATCTATGGAGCATTTTATAGGGGCATAATCTATGGAGCACCATATGGGGGCATAATCTATGGAGCATCTTATGGGGCCATTATTAACTTTTGTGCAGCATTATATGGGGCGTATTTTGTATGGAGCATCTCATGGGGCCCATCATGGACTGTATGGATCATTATATGGGGCTCCTGATTTAGTATGGATATTCAAAAACATTTAACCTACTGATGTCTAAATTAATTTTACTTTTATTGGTACCTCTTTTTATTTTTGTAATTTACCAGTAGCTGCTGCATTTTCTACCCTAGGCTTATACGCGAGTCAATAAGTTTTCCCAGTTTTTTGTGGCAAAATTAGGGGGGTTGGCTTACACATGAGTATATACGTAAGTAATGTGTTCTACAAGCGGAGCTCTAGATAACTGGGTTATTTCCTGCAGAGACGAGCCCTGGCTGGAAGAAGTGATGGCAGCCTGTGCTGGATGAAGAAAAACAAAGATGAAGGACTTCACCTAGAGACGTCACTGGTGATTCAGCGCATTATCTGTACACTGACACTGTACACTGTATACTATATGCAGGGGTCCAGTGTACAATGTCAGCAGTGATCACTGTTTTACCTTTAAACTGACACTATATACAGAGCTCCTGTGTATAATATCACCGGTAAACACTATATTACAGTATCTGTGCACATACACTGCATACTAAGTACAGATCTCCTGTGTATAATGGCACTTATGGTGTACTGTGTTTTCTTTATTATTGATCAGTATTGTATATTCAGTCACTATGTGGTGGTAATATGTGGTCCGGCCATGGTGTGGCAGTATTGTTCCTTGTATGTGGTATTATAGGTCACTATGTGGTGGTAATATGTGGTCTGGTCATGGTGCGGTGGTATTTGTCCCTTGTATGTGATTGTATGTGATCAAGAGCTGGTCAGATAGGACCTTGGTCAGATGGGACATCATTTTAAGTGTGACATCTTTAAAGTGTTGCATCAGAAATATACCAGAAATCAGTCAGAAGGTAAGAATAATCACTGCCTTCTAATTTTACTTGCCTTTCTTTTACCCTGCTCTTTAACCATGCTAACATTTTCCCTCACCGTTTTTGCTCCATTAATCCTCACTCTCCTTCGCTATCCCCAAACCCCTGCACCCTCGAACCAAATAACTATCTCCCCCTCTCTTACCCCCCTACCTCGCCTCATCTGCAGACCTGCTCCTTAACCTCAGACCTCTCCTACTAAAATATAACATAAGCCGGTCACTCTCCTTCACCCACCTGTTTTCCCTCTCTGCTTCTTCTCACTGCTGGCGACATATCCCCAAATCCTGGACCCCCCTGCCTCATACATCCCACTAATCCTCACCCCTATACTTCTCACACGAAGAGAAACTACCGCAATCCCTCACACTTAAAATCTGTTCCACTGACCCCCACCCCCTTCTTCCTCTCTCTGGGGCACTTTGGAATGTCCGCTCCATCTGCAACAAGCTCCACGTGATCCACAATCTCTTTACTTCCCGCATCCTCTCCTTCCTGGCCCTGACTGAGACTTGGCTGACGCCCCCTGACACGGCCTCCCCTGCTGCACTGAGTTACGGTGGCTTCCACTTTACCCACACTCCTCGCTCTGGCAACAGACATGGCGGAGGTGTGGGTTTCCTTCATTTCTTTCTTTCTCTCTGCTGACATCCCCACCATCATCATGGGTGACTTTAATATCCCTACTGACACCCGCCAGCCAGGTCCAAACTCCTGTCACTTATTTCATCCTTTGGACTTACTCAGTGGTCCTCCACAGCCACCACACAGATGGTTCTAAATTAGACTTCATCTTCACCCGCCTCTGTTTCCTATATAATCTCACAACCTCTCCCCTCTACCTATCTGACCACCACCTATTCACCTTCTGATCCCTGTCCTCCTCACCTGCCCCCCAAGAACTGCCACTAGCACATCCTCGCAGAAACCTCGCACACCTAGACATTCACAGACTCTCAGACTCTCTTCTACCTCTGTCCTCCATATCTTCTGTCCATGACACGGACAGCGCCACCACTTTCTATAACGCCACTGTAAGGAGGTCAAGGGTATTAACCCTTTAAATGTATCATCCCCTTTAATTGTGTTAACGTGTAAATGTATGTATTTCATGTATTAGAGTTATTTCTAAGATGTATGTTTGTGGGAGATATAGTTACTGGTAGATCCTAGGGGTCACTAGAGGAGGGCACTGTTAAGGTAGTATATATATATGGGTTTAAATATAGTTTGCGAGGGATCACTAATGGGGGCATGTTAGAGATCCAGTTAGAACACTCAGAAAATATCAATGCAGTATTTGGTTTTGGTCACTAGAGGGGGGCATTGAGCACATTCAGTCCAATAGGGACAATAAGTTAGGGACTTGTTGCTAGGGAAAGATTGCCTCCAAACGGGAATCTGTCAGTAAGATTTCCTCCAAGCGAAGTCAGTCGGGGGTGGACCTTGCCAGTGTGAGGACGTCCACGTTCCTGGGCCCTGAGCATAGGATAGAAGTAAGAGGGGACCAGCAACCCCTGAAGAAGCCGGTGAAGGATTCACCGTGGTAACTTGAGCCCAAAGAGAGTGGGTTTACGTAGCAGTGGTCCAGTGGAAGAACCACTGTGGGAACGCTCAGCAGAAGAGGTTGTGCATGAGCGTAGTAGCGTGTGGGCCACCAGAAGTATCTGGGCAGGATAACCAGAGAGGGGTGAACAACCTAGTAGATGTGTCTTTCTTATGCTGGATTGAAGTGTCTCCAGGGGAAGAGATCGAAGTGCCGTTTTCAGCGGGCTCCTCGTCCCGTCAATACTTTGTGGTCAATTCTGGTGTAGCAGAGGAGAAGAAGCGGAGTTGTGAAGAATGTATTGCTGGTATCGTGTAAGACATGCTTATGGTGTCTTGGATGTGCTGTGTCAGGAGGAAAATAAAGCAGAACTGTTTGACATGATTCTGGACTCTGACTCTGATTGTTCCATATGGTCTGTTAGGGGAGAAGAACACCCAAGGAGAATAGAGGTAACAGGGGTAAAGAATGCAGCAGCTTCCAGTAAGTTAACCACTCGGCCAACCCTTTACACCACCATCTGTTAGGGCAGGGCAGCCAAACACCTGAGATGTTGGTAACTGATAGGTTGCAGATTCCTAAACTAACGACACAACTAGAGGTAGCCGTGGAGCGTTCCTACGTTGATCCTAGACGCCTCGTCACAGCCTGAGAGATAACTACACCTAAAGGCAGAAAGATGAAAGCTATCTGCCCGGAGCAGATCCCCAAAGAAAATAGGAAGCCCCCAAACATATAATGGCGGTTAGACAAGATGAAAATACAAACATAGGCAGAAAATAGACTGAGCAAACGTTGGGGCCACAAGCTGACCAAATAGGATAGGACAGGAGAGATTACTTTCTGCAACCCAGAAAACCCTACAAAAATCAAACAATTCTGATTACAAAAATACTGAGATCACACGATCTCGCCTCCCGCTAAATCAGATCTCAGTGTGAACAAAAACCAAGCCGCAGCCGCTGAAAAAACAGGAAAAAGCAAATGAGCAAATAACAATGGCTGCAGAAAAACTGTGAGGAGCTCAGGCCCCAGGAGGGGACCTGGCTGACCTCCACAAAAGTGCAGAAAACAATGCAAAAAGCAAGCACAAAAAGAAAAGCAAAAAATATCTTATCTGAAAGCAGGAGATGCAGGCAGGACTCCAGCAAACTTCAAAATGAACCAGGAACCACAATTGAGACAAGAACAATTGATCACCGGCAACCATCATGGGAGGGAACCTCCCTTATATCAGACCAGTCCGTGATTCCAGATTGCCACTCCTCACTGAAAGGTTCAGTACTGTCTGTAACCATCAGAGGGAGCCTCTGCTCAGAAACCATCTCTAGCACATTCATAACAGTACTCCCCCCTTGAGGAGGGGTCACCGAACCCTCACTTGTGCAACCAGGCCGATCAGGATGAGCTCGGTGATAGGCACGGATCAGTCTCCTAGCATGGATGTCCGAAGCAAACACCCAAGAATTGTCCTCCTGACCGTAACCTCTCCACTTAACCAAATACTGGAGTTTCTGTCTAGAAAAACGAGAATCCAATATTTTCTCAACCACATACTCCAGATTGCCCTCAACCAAAACAGGGTCAGGAGGCGCAGCCATAGGAACCACTGGCTCGACAAACCTCTTCAATAAGGACTTGTGGAACACGTTATGGATCTCAAATGTCCCTGGAAGAAGCAAACGGAAGGAAACAGGATTAAGAATCTCCATGATCTTATAAGGTCCAATGAACCTGGGCTTAAACTTTGGAGATGCACCCTCATAGGGATATTTCTTGAGGACAATCAAACCAAGTCCCCCACTTTAAACCGGCGACCATCAGTCCTATGCCGGTTGGCAAACCGTTGGGCCTTCTCCTGAGAGAGAGACAACCTCTCCACTACCTGGTCCCAAATCTGCTGCATTCGCTCCACAACAGAGTCAACACCCGGACAGACAAAAGCCTCCGCCTGTCCCGAAGAAAATCGAGGGTGAAACCCAAAATTGCAGAAAAATGGAGACATCAAGGTGGCAGAGCTAGCCCTATTATTAAGAGCAAACTCAGCCAAAGGCAAAAAAGAGACCCAGTCATCTTGATCAGCAGACACAAAACATCTCAAATAAGTCTCCAAGGTCTGGTTTGTTCTCTCGGTTTGTCCATTGGTCTGAGGATGAAAAGCAGAGGAGAAAGATAATTGAACACCAAGTTTAGAACAAAATGTCCTCCAAAATCTGGAAACAAACTGGACTCCTCTGTCAGACACAATGTTCTCCGGAATGCCATGTAACCGAACCACGTGCTGAAGGAACAAATGCACCAATTCGGAGGAGGAAGGTAACTTAGGTAATGGCACAAGATGTATCACCTTGGAAAACCTATCACAGATTACCCAGATAACGGTCATTCTCTGAGAAACAGGGAGGTCGGAAATTAAATCCATAGTGATATGGGTCCATGGCCTCTTGGGCACAGATAATGGCATTAACAAACCACTAGAGCGAGAGCAAGGCTTGGAGCGAGAGCAAGTCCCACATGACTGCACAAATTCCCTGACGTCACGAGACAAAGTAGGCCACCAAAAGGACCGACTCACCAAGTCTCTGGTACCAAAAATCCCGGGATGACTAGCCAACGCGGAACAATGAATCTCAGACATCACACTCTTCTTCCACTGGTCTGGGACAAACAATTTCCCAATAGGGCAGCGCTCGGGTTTATCCTTCTGACACCCTTCCAGAGCCAGTCTCAAATTGGGCGAGATGGCGGAAAGAACTACACCCTCTTTCAAAATAACAGCAGGATCAGATAACTCAGGAGAGTCCACAAGGAAACCCCTCGAGAGGGCATCCACCTTAACATTCTTAGTGCCAGGAAGAAAAGAAACCACAAAATTAAAACGTGTGAAAAACTAGTCTAGGATTAAGTCGCTTGGCTGATTCGAGATAAACCATATTCTTATGGTCCGTGAGGACCACCACCTGATGTTTGGCTCCCTCCAGCCAATGTCTCCACTCTTCAAAAGCCCACTTCATGGCCAATAACTCCCGATTACCCACGTCATAATTACGTTCACTTGGAGAAAATTTTCGAGAGAAAAAGACACAAGGGTTACTCTTAGAGGTCTCTGGATCTCTTTGGGACAAAACGGCACCTGCCCCAATTTCAGAGGCATCAACCTCCACCTGAAATGGCAGAGAAACATCAGGCTGCCGTAGAACAGGAGCAGAAGTGAATCTCTGCTTAAGTTCCTGAAACGCAGAGACTGCCTCAGGAGGCCAATTCACCACATCAGAACCCTTTTTGGTCAAATCAGTCAACGGTTTAACAATAACAGAGAAATTACCAATAAGTTTACGATAAAAATTGGCAAAACCCAAGAATCTCTGAAGAGCCTTTAATGAAGTAGGTTGGACCCAATCACAGATGGCCTGAACCTTGACCGGGTCCATTTTAATAACAGACGGAGACAAAATGAATCCCAGAAATTAGATCCTCTGTACGCCAAAAAGACACTTTGATCCCTTCACATACAGAGCATTCTCTCTCAAAATCTGGAACACAGTCCGAACATGTTTCACATGAGAGTCCCAGTCATTGGAAAAAATCAAGATATCATCCAAATAAACAATCAGAAATTTATCCACAAAATCCCTGAAAATGTCATTCATGAAGGACTGGAAGACGGAAGGAGCATTAGTGAGCCCAAAGGGCATCACTAGGTACTCAAAATGCCCCTCTGGGTATTAAAACGCCGTCTTCCATTCATCCCCGTGCTTAATGCGAATAAGGTTATACGCCCCCCTGAGGTCAAGCTTGGTAAACCAAGTAGCACTTTTCACCCTGGAAAACAGGTCAGAAATCAAGGTAACGGATATTGATATTTCACAGTGATATTGTTCAAGAGACGATAATCCATACACAGCCTTAATGAACCATCCTTTTTGGCCACAAAGAAAAAACCGGCACCCAAGGGTGAAGAGGATGGTCTGATATGACCCTTCTCCAATGACTCCTTGATATAAGACTGCATAGCGTCATGTTCAGGTACAGACAAGTTAAAAAGGCAACCTTTAGGGAATTTACTACCAGGCACTAATTCAATAGTGCAGTCATAGCTCCTATGGGGGGGCAAGGATGCAGATTTACTTTCGCTAAACACATCAGAAAAATCAGTCAAAAAGTCAGGAACATCCTGAGCCTGGGGAGAGGAAGAAAAAACAGGAGTGTTGGCATTAACACATTGGCAGCCCCAACTGGTCACAGACACAGATTTCCAATCCAAAACAGGATTATGAGACTGTAACCAAGGGAAACCCAGTACAATAATGTCATGCAGATAATACAGCACCAAAAATTTGCAACTCTCCTGATGATCAGGTTCAACCCTCATTATCACCTGAGTAGAGAACTGGGGTTTATTCTCAGCCAAAGGGGTAGAATCAATCCCCAGTAGGGGAATAGACTTCCGTAGGGGTATCAAGGGAAACCCACAACGTTTAGCAAAATCAAAATCCATCAGGTTAATAGCTGCTCCCGAATCAACAAAAGCCTGAGCAGAAAATGTGGACAGGGAGCAAATCAGGGTAACAGTCAACAGATATTTAGTCTGAACACTACCCAAGACAACTGAGCGTGCAAAACGTCTCCGCGCTTAGGGCAGACTGAAATAGCATGAGAGGCATCACCACAGTAGAAACATAACCCATTGCGTTTTCGAAACTCATGACGCTGTGCCCCAGAAGCCACTCTATCACACTGCATGGACTCAGAAGCTGGTTCACAAGGCAACACTAATTCCACGCATACTTCTACGCTCACGCAAACGTCTGTTAATTTGAATCACTAATGACATAGAATCATTGAGACCAGAGGGAGCAGGGAAACCCACCATAACATCTTTTACATTCTCTGACAGACCCTTCCGAAAAAGGGCTGCCAAAGCATCATCATTCCATTTGGTCAGAACTGCCCACTTTCGGAATTTCTGACAGTACAACTCAGCGTCCTCAAGCCCCTGATTTAATGCCAACAAGGTTTTTTGAGCTTGATCAGTGACATTAGGTTCATCGTACAATAACCCCAGAGCCAGAAAAAAATGCATCAACATTACTCAAAACAGGGTCCCCAGGTGTCAGGGAAAAAGCCCAATCCTGAGGATCGCCGCACAGGAGAGAGATGACAATTTGAACCTGCTGTGCTGCGTTCCCTGAGGACTTAGGTCTTAAGGGCAAAAAACAACTTACAGTTATTTTTGAAATTCAGAAATTTAGCTCGATCCCCCAAAAATAAATCTGGCTTGGGGATCCTTGGTTCCACAACCGGCAACCTAGCAAGATAGTAGCAATACTCCGAACTTCAGTGGCAAGCTGATCCACACGGCCAGACAACTGTGCAAACTCCATTGAGAGAAAAAAAAAATCCTCCTCAGCACCCAGAGAAAAAGAGGGAAAAATGCAACAAACAAGAGAAAAAAAAAAAATTCTGACAACTTCCTTTTTTCTTTTTCCTTTTACTATTTTTCCCTTCTGTTGAGTACCTATAATTTTCAGTTTGGCTGGTGAAAACTGTTATGATTGGTAGCTGAGGAAGAGGCAAAAACGGCAATACCCAGAGAGGTTGGAATCTACTGGATTGCAGTACCCTGACTAACCACCACAACTAAAGGCAGCCGTGGAGCGTTCCTACGTTGGTCCTAGACGCCTCGTCACAGCCTGAAAGGTTAACTACACCTAAAGATAGAAAGAGGAAAGCTATCTGCCCCGGAGCAGATCCCCAAAGAACAAAGGAAGCCCCCAAAAATGTAATGGCGGTTAGGCAAGAGGAAATACAGACACAGACAGAAAAAAGTATGAGCAAACGTTGGGGCCCAATCTACCTGGACAGAAAAGGATAGGAAGGACACTTACTGCAATCCAAAAAACCCTAAAAAAAAACCAACTCTACTAATTGAAAAAACACCTGAGATCACACGACCTCTTCCACCTAAATTAGTTCTCTGGTGTCACAAAACTAAGCCGCAGCACTGAAAAACTGGAAAAGGCAAATGAACAAATAACAGTGGCTCAGAAAACTGAGAGGAGCACAAGCCCCTGGAGGGGACCGGCTGACCTCCACAGAAGTCAGGGAACAAAGCAAAAAGCAAGCACAAAATAAAAGCAGAAATATCTTATCTGATAGTAGAAGATGCAGGCAAGACTCAGCAAGCTTCCAAGTGTACCAGGAACCACAGTTGAGACAAGAACAATTGATCACCGGCAACCATGATGGGAGGGAACCTCCTTATATAAGACCATCTGTAACTCCTGATTGCCAATCCTCATTGAATGGTTCAGCACTGTTTGCAACCACCAGAGGGAGCTCTGCTCAGAATTAATTTCTAACACATTCACAACAGAATTTCCAATCCAAAACAGGATTTGAAGATGTAACCAAGGGAAACCTAGTACAATAATGTCATGCAGATTATACAGCACCAGAAATTTGCAACTCTCCTGAATGATCTGGTTCAACCCTCATTATCACTGAGTAGAAAACTGGGGTTTATTCTCCTCCGAAGGGGTAGAATCAATGCCAGTAGGGGACTAGACTTCCGCAGGGGTATCATGGAAACCCACAAAGTCTAAATCCATCAGGTTAATAGCTGCTCCTGAATCAACAAAAGCCTGAGCAGAAAATGTGGACAGGGAGCAAATCAGGGTAACGTCAACAAAATTTAGTCGAACACTACCCAAACAACTGAGCATGCAAAACGTCTTCCCGCTTAGGGCAGCGGAAATAGCATGAGAGGATCCCACTGAAACATAACCCATGCGCTTCGAAACTCTGACGTGAGCCCCAGAAGTCACTCTAATACACTGAAATGGGCTCAGAAGCGGCTCAAAAGGGCAACACTATCTCACCATACCTTGCACTCACGCAAACGTCTGTCAATTTGAATAGCCAATGACATAAATCATTGAGCCAGGGGGAGCAGGGAATCCCCCTAACATCCTTTACATTCTTGACAGCCCCTTCCGAAAAAGGGCGCCAAACATCTCATTATTTGGTCAGGACTGCCCACTTTTGGAAATTTCTGAAGTACAACTCCGTCTTCAAGACCATGATTTAATGCCAAACAAGGTTTTTTTCAGCTTGATCGGACTTAGGTTCATCGACAATAAACCCCAGAGCCAGAAAAAATGCATCAATATCAATCAAAACAGGATCCCCAGGTGTCAGGGAAAAAGCCCAATCCTGGGGATCGCCGCGCAAGAGGATGACAATTTGAACCTCTGTCGCGTTACCTGAAGACTTAGGCTTTAAGGCAAAAAACAACTTACAGTTATTTTTGAAATTCGAAATTTAGCCCGATCCCCAAAAACAAAATCTGGCATGGAATCCTAGGTTCCCAACCCGGAAACCCCCGCAAGATAGGTAGCAATACTCCAACCTCATGGAAAGCTATCCACACGGCCAGACAATGTGCAAACTCCATTGAGAGAAAAAAAATCCTCCTCACACCCAAAAAAAAGGGAAAAAAAAGCAACATACAGAAAGAAAAAAATAAAAAAAATCTCTGACAACTCGGGGCAAACTTTTTTTTTTTCTTTCCACACTATTTTTCCCTTCTGTATACCATTATAATTTTCATTATGGCCCGTGATCGTTTGTTTCGGTAGCTAGGGGACAGGAACAACAGCGGGACCAAAACAACCTGGATGTTGGTAACGATGGGTTGCAGATTCCTAAACTAACGACACAATAGAGGTACCGGGTGGAGCGTTCCTACTTGATCCTAATGCCTCTCACAGCCTGAAGATAACTACACCTAAAGGCAAAAGATGAAACATCTGCCCCCAGCAGATCCCCCAAAAAAAAGGAAGCCCCAAAACATATAATGGTGGTTAGACAAGAGAGAATAAAACAAGGCAGAAAATAGACTGAGCAAGTTGGGGCCTTCAAGCGACTAAATAAGGATAGGACGGGGAATTACTTTCTGCAACCCAGAAAACCCTACAAAAAAACAAAACAATTCTGATTACAGAAATACTGAATCACACGATCACCCGCTAAACAGATCCGTTGAACAAAAACCAAGCCGCACCGCTGGAAAGCAGAAAAAGAAATGAGCAAATAACAAGGCTGCAGAAAAACTGGAGGAGCTCAGGCCCCAGGAGGGGACCTGGCTGACCTCCACAAAAGTGCAGAAAACAATGCAAAAAGCAAGCACAAAAAAAAAGAAAAAATATCTTATCTGAAAGCAGGGATGCAGCAGGACTCCAACAAAATTCAAAATGAACCAGGAACACAATTGAGACAAGAACAATTGACACCGGCAACCTTGGGAGGGAACCTCCCTTATACAACCATCCGTGATTCCAATTGCCCACTCCTCACTGAAAGGTCTACGTCTGTAACCACCAAGGAGCCTCTGTCAGAAACCACTCACAAATTATAACACCCTCACATTGGCCCCAAAAAAAGTTCCCCTCTCACGCTTGGGGAAATGGACGAATCAATAGGGGAACCCTGGCCCCCAAAAAATTCCCAAAAAAAATTTACATCATCCGGGTCGCGGAGGGGGTTTGGAAGAAAACACGCCTCCGACACTTCACGCATTCAAACAACTACACTTTCCCCTTAAAATCCCTCAATCTGCAAAAACCTATTTCAATACCCCTTTATCTTCATTACCTACAACCCAAAACAACAATTTTGCACATTAACTCTCTCCTCCCCCCCACCGCCCCCCTCCAACTCCCCCACTCTCCAAGGCTTTTTCCCCTACTTCAAAAAAGATCGACCCCCAAAAAGGAAACCCCTTTTGTTCCCCACCCCCCCCCCCCTTGCCAAAACCCTCCCTTCCCAATAACCCCCCCCAACATCCCTGAAGGAGAACTTATCATCTCCTTTCCAAATCACCCCTCACCCCCCGTGCACTTGACCCCTCCCCCCACCTGCTCCCCCAAAACCCACTAACACAAAACATTCCCCCCTAACCCACTCTTCATCCCTTTTATCTTTTTGGGACCTTCCCCCCTTTTTTTCAAACATGCCACCATCCCCTCCCCAAAAAAAAAAACTTGACCCAAAGCTATGCCACTAAAGGGCCCAAAATATTCTCCCGTTTGCTTCCAAAAACATTGACCATTTCCTTTCCTCCCACCTCTCATCAACTTCTTTTTGAAAAACCCCAACTGGCTTCCACCCCACCACTCCCAAAAATGCCCGACCAAAATTTTACTGACTTATCACAGCCAAAGTAACAGACATTTTCCCTCCTCCTCCTCCTCGACCGTCCTCTGCCTTCGACACAGTCGACCCTGTCTACTGTACAATTCTTTTTTCCCCCTTGGCCCCAAAGTTTTTGTCCTTTCCTGGATCCGCAAACCTTTAAAACCGCACACTTAACGTTCCCATCCCCAATACCTCCCACCCCCGCCTTCCTCTGTTGGAGTCCCAAAAAGTCTCTACCGGGGGCCCCTTTTTTCCATCAATCCCTTTGGGGCCTGGAAAAAACTCATATTTTCCCGGGTTTTAAAATACCCCTTATGCGGAACACACAGACTACATCTCTGGCCCAATGTCACCTCTTGCCCCCAGAATCCCGGAGTGTAAAACACCATATCCTCCATCTGTTTTTGGCTTCCTAAAACCGGGGAAACCAAAACCGAACCATCACTTTCCCCACTCCCTTCTTCCCAACCCGATTTTTTTAAAAAAGGGGGCATCATCCTCTCAACGAACCGAAAACCCCCGCCCCCTTGAAACTCTCGCTTGCCCTGTCCTTCAAACCACCCCAAACCTTCCCCCCCCCTGTCGCCTCGAACCAAAAATATTTCCAAATCCTCCCTTCCTCAGCCCAAAATCTAAAAAGCCTTTTTGGGGCACCCCCCAAAACTCTCCCGCCGATTACCGCAACCCCCCCCTCGGGGTTCCCCCCGTAACTCTCTTCCCCCACCCAATCTGTCCTAACTTGCTGCCCGACTAACCAAAACTCTTCCTGGCTACCCCCTTTTTTCTCCCTCTAAAAACCCCCCCCGGCCCCCAAAATTCCCCAAAAATCCATTCAAACTACTAACACTGACTACAAAGCCTCCACAACCTACCCTTTTCCCTATTTCTGAACAATCCCCAATTCCCCCACTAATCTTCGTCCCCCAAAAGACCTCCAACTCCCTCCACATTTATTTTTTCCTCACAAACCGCCCCCGAACTTCCCCCCGAATATTCTCCACCCTCGAACCCCATGCCTCAATTTTATGAATCCCCACCCCATCCTTCAACGGAATCAAAACCATCTCTTCGGGAAAGCCACCCCCAAAAAACCCCTTTTTCCCCACCTCACCACACCCAGCTGCCCCTCTCCACCCCCGAGCGCCCCCTCACCACCCCCCAACTCCCCCCTCCCACCCCCGGAGCGCCTCCCACCCCAAGCTGCCGCCTCCCACCACTAGAGCCCCCGCCTCACCACCACCAGAGCTCTTCCCCCGACCTTCTTCTCCCCCCATTACCCTTTTTAAATGTAACGAAAGGGGGCAGGTCCTCCCCCCCGGGTACCATCTGTCATTGTAAATTTGTTTACTGTAAACGTTTTCTATAACTTTTAGTAAACCCCCCTCATTCCCCACCATAGAATTATGGTGCCATAAATAAAAAATAATAATTGGAAATGGGGGTTTGGGGATTTGTTCCGTATGTTTATTTTGTTTATTTTAAAAATTGAAAAAAAAAAAAAAAAAAACCAAATTGTATTGGAATTTAAAAATGTTTAGGGGGGAAGTAAGTAAGCCGGACCAAAAGCCCCCACCTTTTCGTGGGGCAGTTTAAAAAAAACTTCCAAAAAAAAGGCTGGCTATATGTGTGATCGTAGGGAACGTTAATGGTGATTGGGGAAAAGGGGGGTTTTTCCCCAAAGAGAGCGGTGGGGGTGTGGAAATTTTGGGGGGTGGAGCCTGGCATATCTCAAAAGGGGGCCCCAAAATTTTGCCGTATTGGGCCCCAAAAATTTCCTATGGCAAAAGCTTGTGTTTAAAAAACGTTTGTTGAATGCAACCATGAGGGTTTAAATTTTTCCTTTTTAAAATTCATTTTTTTTGCTGCAACGGCGTAAAATAAGCAAAAGCAATGTAACCTTGCCTTTAAAATACAGTAATCTCCCCTTTAAAGGCAAAAAAAACCAATAAAAAAGGATCTTGGGGTTTAAATTGGGGTTATCCACCGGGGCCCTTTATTTTTTTTTTTCTTAAGGGGTAAAATTCACAGGAAGTATTTAATGCCCCCTTTTCACAAAAACCCCTTAAGTCCACAAAATTTCGATCCGATGACAAGGGGCCCTTCCCCGGGCCCCAAGGCTCTCACTCATCCTTTGTCTCACTGCGTGTAAACACACAGGGGGTAGATCAGTGCCACAGCGTACGACAGCTGACAGGACGGAAGTGGTGCGGGGCCCCTTTTTCCCCGGTCCCCCTCCACGCTGTGATTGGGGATCAACTGACGACCAAACACAGCGTCGCGGGAGAAACTTAAATTTTTGCCCCCAGGCGATCAGTGCAACCGGCGTGCAGTGGCCGGCTTTTTTCATGACAGCCAGGCGGGGGCCCCCCCCCGCCCCCGGTTTTAACCCCCCCACTGCTGCGATCGAGGCCGGATCCAAGCTCAGGGGGGGAGGCAAAAGGGCGGGGTCCCCTGCCTCAGATCAGCGTCCCGCGATGTAATCGCAGGCCCGATCTTGCCTTGAGACCCGGGGGTTGTCAGACAAATCCCCGGGGGATTTAGCTACGGAAGCGTTGACAGTCACAGCCTTTCACATAGTTACAATCATTGCAATCCAGAGCATTGCAATGCTTGTAATGCAATCAAAAAAAAAAAAATGAAAGTCCCATAAAGGGAATTTAAAAAAATCATTTTTTTTTTAAAAAAAAAGTAAAAAAATATTAAAAAAAATTTTTTAAAAAAAAACCCCCAAAAAAACACATTTTTTTTTAAAAAAAAAAAAAAAACAAAAAAAATACACATGTTAGGTACGCCATGTCGTAAAAACCCCTAAAACATAACCCAGTTAACCCTTTTTTGAAAGCCGAAAAAAAAACAAAAAAGTAGCAAATTTACTTTTTCCAAGGGTATCAATACCCTTGGGGAAAAAGGCAATAAAACCGATCAAAAAAACAATAAAATTCGGACTGCGAAAACGCATCTTTTTCCCCAAAAAACAAGCCTATACGCACATCACGAAAAAAAAAAAAATTAAGCTCGCGGGGAAAAAACTGATGCAAAAATAATTATTTTTTCTAAAAAATTCTTTAGTGTAAAAAACGCCAAAACATAAAAAAATATATAAATGAGGGGGCTAAAAAGTATGAAACCGAAGAATAAAGCTCTTTTATCAAAATTTCCCCCCGCGGAACGGGGGAAAAAAAAAAAAAAAAAAAATTTCCCGAATTCGGTTTTTTTTTATTCTGCTTTTAAAAAAATCGAATAGAAGCGATCAAAAAACTTATGTGCCCCAATGGTACCAAAAATAGTCAGTCGCCCCAAAAAATAAGCCCCCCGTAACCGTCGCCCAAAAAAGGAAAAATTATACCTCAAAAAAAAGGGATCAAACATTTCTTCAAAAAAATTTTTTCCCAAAAAAAGCTCTTTTAGTGTTGACAGAAATTAAACATAAAAAAAAAGGTGTAAATCTGGTACGCGTAATCCCACCGACCGGGGGAATAAATTTTCCTAATCACAAAATCGCACGAGGAAGGGGGTAAAAAAAAAAACCCAATTCTTTACCTTTGTGTTTTTTTCTTGTGCCCCCCAAAGATCGCGTAAGGCATCACGGGTTTTTTCCCCCCCCATATGGGGTACAGCGACTCAGGACAAAATGCAAAATAGCTTTTGGGGTCCTATTTCCCCTGTTTCCCCTTTTAAAAAAAAAAAATTTGGGGAAAAAAAGGGCTTTTTTTTGGAAAAAAAATATTTTTTTTTTTTTCCGCTTACTTAAAACTCTGTAAAACCCTTGGGGTTCAAAATCTGCCACACATCTAATAACCCCCTTGGGGGGGCTATTTTCAAAAGGGGGGCTTTGGGGGGGGTTTCTACTTTTAGGCCATCGGGGGCCTCCAACGCGACAGACACCGCAACCATCCTCAAAGTCTGCTTTAAAAACGGTGTCCTTCCTTCCCACTTCCATGCCAAAATATGGTTCCCCCCCACAAGGGATTCACACTCAAAAAATTGCACAATAGTTTTTGGGGGGCCTATTTCTCCTGTTACCATTATAAAAAAAAATTTGGGAAAAAAATTTTTTTTGGGGAAAAAAATATGTTTTTTTTTTTTTCACGGCTCTACGTTTAAATTTTTTTTAACACTTGGGTTCAAAGTGCTCACCCCATCAAATTTCCTTGGGGGGGGCTAGTTTCCAAAAAGGGGTCACTTGTGGGGTTTTTTACTGTTTAGGCACATCGGGGGTACCAAAAAGTGCAACCCCCACAACCTCCATCAAATCTGCTTTTTAAAAAGGCGCTACTTTCCCTTTTGAGCTCTGCCATGCTCAAAATAGGGGTTCCCCCCCACATAGGGATACGTGACTCAGGACAAAATTTCACAAAACTTTTGGGGTCCTTTTTCCCCTGTTACCCTTATAAAAAAAAAAATTTGGGCAAAAAGATTATTTTTGGGAAAAAAAAATGATTTTTTTTTTTTTCACGGTTTTTCGTAAAACTTCTTTTAACACTTGGGGTTAAAGTGCCACCACACATTAAAAAGTTCCGGGGGGGGTTTTTTCCAAAAAAAGGGCCCCCTTTTTGGGGGGGGTTTTTTTCACTGGGGTTTCCCCCGGCACCCTAAAAAGGGGGTTACCCTTTAACCGGGGGCCCCCCCGGGGCACCCAAAAAGACCTTTTCCCCTTCCCCAAAGGGGGGGTTTTTTTTTAAAAAAAAGGGCCCACTTTCCTTTTAAACCCTTTTTCCCCCAAAAAGGCCGGGGGAAAAACCTTTGGGGGCCCCGGGAAAAAAGGGGGTTCCAAAAAAAGACATGGACCAAAACTCAATTCCCAAAAAAATCAAATGGCGTTCCCCCTTTCCGAGCTCTCCCGGCCCAAAGAGGGTTTTCCCCCCCCATGGGTATCACGTATCGGACAAAAGCCAAAAATTTTTGGGCCTTTTTTTCCCCTTTGAAAAAAAAAATTGGGATGAAAAGATCTTTTTTTTGGGAAAAAAAAAGATTTTTTAATTTACGGCTCTACTTATAACCTTCTGTAAACGCTGGGGTTTTAAAAACTCTCACAAACTTTTTAAAAATTCCTTGGGGGGTCATTTCCAAAAAAGGGGTCACTTGGGGGGGTTTCCACTTTTTAGGCACACGGGGCCCCTTTCCCAAAAGGGGGAGGGGGTCAATTCAATTCCACCCCAAAAAAGTAAATGGGCTGCTTTCCCCTTTCCCACTCTCCCCCGCCCCAAAATAGTGTTTTACCCCCACATAGGGGTATCGCTTATAGGACAATTGGGCCCCAAAATTTTGGAGCCTTTTATCTTTTAAAAAAAATTGGATGAAAAGATCTTTTTTTTGGAAAAATTTTTTTTTTTTTTTCGGCTCTACTTAAACCCCTTTTTTAAAAACCCCTTGGGGGTTAAAAAACTTCAGAAAATTTTTTGATGAGTTCTTGAGGGTCCATTTCCCAAAAAAGGGGGCACTTGTGGGGGTTTCCACGTTTAGGCACCGGGACTCTCCAAATGCGACTGCGCCCCAAACTAAAAACCAGCTAAAAAAAGTCAAAGGCCTGTTCCCCCTTTCCCAGCTCTCCCCCGCCCCAAAAGGGGTTTTCCCCCCCCCCCTTTTGGGGTATCACGACTCGGACAAAATTTCCCAAAATTTTGGGGCCTTTTTTCCTTTGGAAAATAATAATTGGAAAAAAGATCATTTTTGTGGGAAAAAAAAAGATTTTTAATTTTACGGCTTAAAAAACCTGGAACCCTTGGGGTTAAATTCCCAAAACCCTTTGAGATTTCCCCTTTGGGGGCCCCTTTCCAAAAAGGGGTCACTTGGGGGGTTTCCCTGTTTAGGCACACAGGACTCTCCAAAGGACATGGCGCCAATCTAATTTCCCCACCAAAAAAGTAAATGGCGCTCTTCCCTTCCACTCCCCCATGCCCCAAAAGGGGTTTACCCCCACATAGGGGTAACAGCGACTCGGAAAAATTCCCCCAATAATTTTGGGGGCCTTTTTCCTTTGGAAAAAAAATAATTGGGATGAAAAGACATTTTTTGTGGAAAAAAAATGATTTTTAATTTTAGGGCTCTATTTTTATAACTTCTGTGAAGCCTTGGGGTTAAAAGCTCTCACAACACTTTAAAGAGTTTCCTTGGGGGTCCTATTCAAAAGGGGGTATTGTGGGGTTTCCACGTTTAGGCACCGGGGACCCCAAATGCAGGGGGGTTTCCTCCAATTCCACCAAAAAAAGAAAAATGGCTGTTCCCCTTCCGAGCTCTGCCAAGCCCCAAATAGGGTTTTTTACCCCCACACAGGGTAGGGGTGACTCGGAAAAATTTTGAAAAACAAATATTGTGGTTCTTTTTCCCCCAACCCCCCCTTGACAAATTTAAAAAAAAATTGTTCGAAAGAAAAATTTTGGAAAAAAATTAAAATTTTTTAAATTTTTCTTCCCCACATTGCTTCTTTTTTGGGGAAGTCCCGGGGGTTTAAAAAAATCTGAATTTTTTTTTGGGAAAACCTTGAGGGGTGCATTTTTAGAAGGGTGTCACTTTTGGTATTTTCTGTCATATTGACCCCTCAAATTCATTCAAATGTAGGGGGTCCCTAAAAAAAAAGGGGTTTTGTAAATTTTTTGGAAAAAAAAAATTTTGTGGTAAATTTTTTAACCTTAAAATTTTCCAAAAAAAAAAAATTTTGGTTCCAAAAGTGGATGTAAAGTAACGGGGAAATTATTTATTAACTAATTTTTGTGACATTTCTAAAATTTTAATGGCAAAAAATAAAAGTTTGAAATTGAAAAATTAAAAAAATTTTTGCCTTTTTCCTTTTTTTAAAAAAAAAAACGAAATTTTAAATTTGAAAAAATTTTACCATATCAAAAGTACAATAGTCAGGGGAAAAAAAACCCAAATCGCCAAGATCCTAGAAGCGTTCCAGAGTTATAATCATAAGAGACAGTGGTCAAATTGAAAAATACCCGGGGGTTTAACCAAAAAAGGGCGGTCATTAAGGGGGTTAATGCCGTTTGTGGTTCAACGCTCCTGCCTAATTATTGTTTAAAAAACGGTGTGATCAGCATGTAAATGGTGCTTGGGGCGGGGGATAGGGTGTGAATTGTGAAATGGGTGGGTGGGGCGGGGCCAAAATTTGCCATGGGGGGCCCGAAAAATTCTGCCTTTTCCCCCTTTTTGAAAATTGGGGAGGAGGGAGTGGTCTTGGGGTGGGGGGAAATGATCAGTTTTTTAGCATTTTAATGGTAGTGCCTGGCAGGGCCTAGCCGTTTTCACACCCTGTATTTAGTGTGGGAGGAAACCCCCCCCAGAAAGGCTCCACCTTTTTTACTCTCAAGGTCATTTTATTTTTTTAAAAACAGGGGTTTCACTTTGTTTTTCATAAGGGACTTTAAAAATTTTTTCTAGAAAAAGGGGGGAATCTCCAAAAAAACAAAATGATACAATAACCCCAAAAAAAAAAATGTTTTTTGTTTGGATGTCAATTATTTAGCCCCCGGTGGCCCCCTTTTTTAAACCGGCCCTTGTAGCAAGTTCCATAAAAACATAAAATTAAAACCCCGTCCCTAGTACTGCCACCCAGGGCTAAAGTGCCAGCCTCAGCTGTTGGGGGCATTCAGTGCTGCACGCCCTAATGGTTCAGCCCCGCTCCATATGTCTCTTCATAAAAACGGAGGGGCTCTACTGTCCCCCCGCCCCAAAACTACCCCCTGGGGAATTTGGGGGGCTGGACACCCGGGGACGACCGACGCACAGGGGCCCCCCGTCGGTTTTTTATGGCAGGGGAAAAACGCTATTCATCACGGGGGGGAAAAAAAGGGTTCCCCCGGAAAAAACGAAACTCCATCATGGGGAGACCAGGAAAAAGGGAAAGGGGTTTCCCTTTTCCTGCCCCGGGACTGATTATCAACCCCCCCAAAGGGGGGTGGCTGGGAAAGACATGGGGCCTTCTGTAGGGGGGGTTTTTTTTTGGGGGGGAAAATTTTTTGGGAAAAAAAAATTTCCCCCAGCTTTTGCTTGTAAAAAAACCTTTGTGTTAAAAGGGTTTTTGGTGTTTTGTAAAAACCCCATAAGGGCAATTGCAAAAAAAATTTTAAAATGGGTGTTTCCAAAAAATCCCCCGGGGGAAATACCAATATATCCCCACCGCTGTGGGGAAAAATTTTTTAAATTTTATTTTCAGATGGTGGAAAAACGGAGAAATTCTCCATTTTGGGGCCTTAAAACCATTGTTTTCCCCCTTTTACTACACCAGTCAGTGCCCCCTTCTGCCGTACAAGTTTTTTTAAAACCCCCCCCAAAAATGAAGACATTTTTTTCCTTTTCTTTTTTTTGGATCACCTTTGCCACAGGAGGCTTGTTTTTTTTTTTGGGGTTTTTTTTTTTTTTAAATCCCCCTTTTTTAATTTAACAAAAAATTTTTTTGTGCAGAAAAAAAAAAAAAAGGTTTTTTTTGGGGTTTTTTTAGTGGTACAGTGTGTGATCAAAATTTTTTGGGGGGGGAGGGGACCGCGATCAGCAATTCTACATTTTGATTTTTTTTTTTTTTTTTTCCGGGCCTTTGATTTTAAAATCAGTAAATAATATTTTAATAGTTAAATATAGTTTTGGTTTGGTCTTTTTTTCCCCCCCAAATTTTTTTAAATTTTTTTATTTTGGAGTTTTTTTTTTTTTTTAGTACAAAAATTAAAGGAATTTCAGTTTTCTTAGTGAAAAAACCCTGTGATCGTTAAAATTTTGCCCCCAAAAATTTTTGGGAAATTTGGGGGTTATTTCGCGGTGATATCAGTTGATCCCCCCCCCCCCGGGGGTGGCGATCGCCCCCCCCCCCATCTCCTGTGCGAAAAAAAATTGCCGGGACGTTCCAAACCCAAAAGGTCGGGTGAGTACCTACTGCCCCCCCGGAGGGGGGGTATGTCTTAGTCAAAAGGGGTTTAAAAGGGGGGTTCCCCCCAAAAACTTTTTTAGATTGATGACCCCCCCATTAATATGCTTTTTTTAAGCCTCGGGTAAACAGCCTTTTTTCTTCAGCAAAGACTTTTGTTTTGGGGGCCCCGGGTCACACAAAACCCCAAAAAAAGGGGGCCCCCTTTTTTGAGGTCGTTTTTGGGGAAAAATTTAAAAACATCACAAAACCTTTGGCACCCTTTTTTTCCCCTTTCCCCCAAGATGCGATTTTTTCCCCTGTGTGTTTCCTTGTAACATCCGTTTTTTTTTTCCGACTTGCGAGATTTTCTCGCGGTTTAAAAAAATTTAAACTATAATGGATCCAAAAGAATATTTTTTAAAAAACCCCCAAAAAAAAAATTGATATATAACATAGAGCACATATATTATATTTATATATATTTTATTTTTTATATGTCATTGTGACATATATATTAAAAAATCCATTATTTAAAATTTTTTACCTTCTACATACTGTTTTTCCCGCTAATTCAATTCCCCGGGTTTAGTGAAATCACAGAAGCCGACATAAATGATACTTTTTTCCCAAAAACATTTAACCAGGTCTTTTTCCCGTATTTTTATATATGTTTAAAAAATACTTTTTCAGGGAAAATGGGGTGCTAAATTTCAGACTTTTTGGGGTTTAAAATTAAAAAGGGGAAAAATTTTGTTAAAAAAAAAATTTCGTGGGTCCGCTGTTTTTCTCCCCCCCGACAGCAAAGCAAAGGGGTGGGGGGAAAAATAATAATAGCCTAGGGTGGGTACATTTTTTTGTCCCCCCCGGCTTTAACATTGCCCCCCCGACCCCGGGGAAAAGGGAAATCTAAAATTTTGATTCGCCCCTTTTGGCACTTTCCCCGGGGCTATCCCCTTGCCTGGCGGGGGGCAAAAAGGGGTTAAAAAATTTTGGCGTTATTTTTAAACCCTTTTTTATTAAAAGGGTTTTATTAAGGCGGTTAAAAATTTTTTAGCTGAAAAATTAAAAACAACTTTAAATTTTTTCCCTATTGTATGAAAGAAAAAAACAAAAAACAAAAGTTTAATAAAAAATTTTTTAAATTAAATAATAACACTTTTTTTCCCCTATTTTTTTTTCCCGGGGGGGAAAACCCAAAATTTTCCCGTAATAAAAATAAAAAAAAAAACAAAATTATAATTTCCAACCCTTTTTTCTTTTGGGGGCCCAGGGTTTGGGAATCCATCAAAAAGGGGTTTAAAAGGTTAAGGTCGCGAGAGTTTTAAAAAGCTGTCTCAGCCCCCTATTCCCCTAAAAAAAAAAGTTCCTCTCCCAGCAAAATTTGAGGAATGATTCATGAATGGAGTTTAAATTTTATTTTTTGGAAAAATTTAAATTTTTTATTTTCCCCGCCCAAAAAAAGGGAAAAAGGGGGCAAAAAACAATTAAGTTTCATTCTTGAAACACATCCTTTCCTGTCGCCGGGGGAGGAATTAAAATTATTTTAAAGTTTGTGCTAAAACATGCGGGGTTACTTGCACGCTTGGCTCAAAGCTATTTAAAAACCCCTTTTTGGGGGAAAGGTTTTCAGCGGGGGGGACGGGCAGATCAGCGGAATGGGGAGAAAAAAAATTTTGGGGTTTTTTTTTTTTTTTTTTTTTTTTTGGGGGATCAATGGCTTCGCACGGTTTTTAAGTGTAAAATAAAAAAATGGAAAAAAAAAGGTTTTTTTTATTTCATTAAAAAAATTTTTTAAAATTTAATGTGTTGTTTTTTTTTAATTTAAACTTTAGGATTTTTAATTGATAGTTGTTAATTGACAGTTCAATTTTTAACCAACCCTTTAAAAGGTCCCTTTAATTTTAAGGTGACTTAAAAGGTGAGTTAACCCTTCGCCCCCGTAGGGGGCAATGGGAATAAAGGGAAAAGTGCCAAAGGGGAAAATCAAATTTTTTTTTGCCCTTTCTGGGGTGTCGGGGGGCAGATGTTAGTCCCAGGGGGGGCAAAAAAAAAATGTCCCTCCCTGGTTTTTATTATCCCCCCCCAAATCGTTTTGTTGTCTGGTGGAGAAAATACGGCGGGAGCCCACGCATTTTTTTTCAACGAATTTTACACCTTTTAATTAAAACCCCTAATTTTCTGAAATTTGGCACCCCATATACCATGTAATTGTATGTTTAAAATATTATAAAAATACAGAAAATTACATGGTTAAATGGGGTGGAAACAATTGTTTCATTGATGTCGGTTTCCCTGTGATTTAAATGAAGCCGGCAATTGAATTAGCGGCTTTTACAGTTGTAGAAGTGAAAACAATATAAAATAATGTATATATATTTATGTAAACAATGACATTATTTATATTATATTATATATTATAAATTGTGGATTAATGTGTGGATATTTTATTGATTCGATTCTTTATTAAACCCTGTCAGTGGGTTTTTTTACAGTATGGGAGGGAGAATTGCCGGTTTTTAAAGGACACTGGGGGATTTAATCGCAATCCACAGTGTGGTCCGTTTGAAATTCCGTTTTTTCATCGCTCCTTAGACTTGCTTTGGGGGATTGTCGGACGACAATCGGTGACAATACAGAATGCTGGATTGTACCGGACGTTTAAAAGGACCCCCAAAAATCGGATACTGGAGCTGTCCATAGTTTAACAAAAGGTACGACTGCAATGCGATTTTACCCGCATTCAGTCGTCCGATTTTGTCGCCAGTGTGACTCCGGCCTTAGGCTGGAGTCACACAAACCCCAAAAAATCGGTCCGTTTTAGACGGTCGACAATGGATCAAAATAAAAACTTACACTTCCTTCTGGAATACGTTTTCTTTAAAGTTTGCGATTTAATCGTTGGTGTGTACCTTGTAACATCCGAATTTTCATCCGACTTGGAGATTTTTCGCAGGCTTGCAAAACTGACATATAATGGATCTAAAAGAATTGTATTTCAATCACAAAAAAAAAGAAAGATATTACACATAGGAACACATTATTATATTTTAATATATATATATTATATATATACATGTCATTGTGACATGTATTTTACATATATTTATGGGTTCCAGACTTTTTCATCTTTTATGGGCCGCTAATTCAATTGCGGGTTTTGTGAAATTTCACAGAAGCCGACTTGAAATGATACATTGTTTCCACACATTTAACCATGTTTATTTCTGTATTTTGAAATTTGTTTAAAAACTTACAATTACTTTGCCTGTATTTGTGCAAAATTTCGACATGTGGGGTTAATTAAAGGTGTAATTTCGTTGAAAAAAAAATGCGTGGGCTTCCGCTGTTTTTTCAACCAGAAGACAAAGCAAGCGAGTGGGGGAAGATAATAACGCCTAGGGAGGGTACTTTTTTTGTGCCCCCCTGGCTACTAACATCTGCCCCAGACACCCCAGGGAAAGGGCAAATCTATTATTACATTCGCCCTTTTGCACTTTGCCCGTCTATTCCAAATTTCCTGTGCGGGGGGCGAATGGGTTAATTTATCTCACCTTACTGTCACCTTGCTATTGAAAGGGGACCTAAGGTTTGGTTATAATTGGAGCTGTCAATTAGACAACTATCAATTTTTAATCCATTGAAGTAAATAAAAAAAACCCCACAAATTTAAGAATAAATAATTTTTAATGAAATAAAAACACATTTTTTTGACCATTTTTTATTTTAAAATTAATTTCCCGGGAAAGCCATTGATCTCCTAAAAATAAAGAAAAAAAATTAAAAAACATTTTCTTACCTTTCCGCCGATCTGTCAGTCCCACGCTGTAACCCTTTCCCCAAAGGGGTTACTAGCTTTGAGCCAAAGCAGTGCAAGTATCTGCAGCTCAGTCAAAGCTCAGAATGAATAAGTTCCTCTCCTGGGACAGGAGAGGATGTGTTTCTTAATGAAGCTTAATTGATTGTGTCCACTTTTCCTTTAGGTGGTAACTAAAGTTAAATTGCCAATAAATAAGGAATCTATTCCTCTCTTTCGCTGGGAGAGGAATTATTCATTCGGGGAATCGGTCTGAGCGCATTATTAGTCTCTGCGACCTGTAACCTGTTAACCCTTTCTGATGGATTACACCGTGGGACCTGACGTAACGGATTGGTAAGTATAATTTTGCTTTTTTATTTTATTTTTATTACAGGAAATGGTTTAGCAGGAAAAAAAAATTTGGTCAAAAACTGTGTGATTATTTAAAATTTAAAATTATTTTTTATTAAACTGTGTGTGTTTGATTTTTCTTTCAAAAATAGGATTAATAATTGATGGTTGTTAATTGACAGCTCAATTTTTTAACCTGCTTAATGTCACTTTCAATACTAAGGTGACAATAACGCCGATTTTAACCCATTCGCCACCGCTACAGGGCAATGGGAATAGCGGGCAAAAGTGCCAGAAAGGGCGAATCTAATTAGGATTTGCCTTTCTGGGGTGTCTGGGGGCAGATGTTAGTGCCAGGGGGGGCAAAAAAAATGTACCCCCCTAGGCTTTATTATCTGCCCCCACTCGCTTTGCTTTGTTGTCTGGTGGAGAAAAAAATACAGCGGGGAGCCCAAGCATTTTTTTTTTCAACGAATTTACCCTTTTTAATTAACCCCTACATGTCTAAAATTTTTAGACACATAACTCATGAAAAATTGTATGTTTAAAAACATATTAAAAAAAAACATGAAATTACATGGTTAAATTGTGGAAACAATGTATATTTCATGTCGGCTTATGTGATTTCATGAAGCCGGAATTTTGAATTAGGGCTATAAACCCAGTATGTAGAAGTGTAAGAATTTTTTAAATATATGTATTTTATATATGGTCCAATTCATTTTATATTTATTTTTTATTTTGTTTCTTGTGTTTTATATCTATTCTTTCTTTTGGCATTTAAATATTTATTTTTTTTGGTCCATTTTTTATGTCAGTTTTGCAAGCCTGGGAAAATCTCGCAAGTCGGATGAAAATCGGTTTGTTAAAGGTACAAACACGCGATTAAATCGCATTTTGAAGGAAATTCGGATGCCAGAAGGATGTGTGTGTTTTTTTTTTGATCGATTGCGACCGTTTTAAAACGGACCAAATTTTTTTTGGTTGTGTGTGACTCCGGCCCTTAGGCCGGGAGTCCACGGGCGAAAAAATGGATAAATGCAATGCGATGAAATATCCCCATTGCGGGCTGCCCAAAGGTTAATCTATGGTGAAGCTCCCAGTTCGATTTTTTGTGGTCCTTTTTAAAACGTCCGAGTGCAATCGCGCATGTTTCGATGTAAACCGATTGTGGGTCGACTTTCGCCAATGAAAGTTTTGGGAGCGCTGAAAAAAAAAAGGTTAAAAAGGGAGACCCGAAAGTGGGACTTGCTTTTTAAATTGGCACCGGTGTCCTTTACAAAAGCCGGGGGCAATTCATCCCCGGCCTATACTGTAAAATACAGGGACAGCTTTAATTAAAGAATGAAAGAATACATTTACACACAAGAATACATACATTATATATTATTATTATATTTATATGTCATTGTGACATATATTTTAATTTTTTTAAGTTTTTACACTTTTTACAATATGTAATACCCGAAATTCAATTGCCGGCTTTTGTAAAAATTCCAGGCCCCCAAACGGGAAATGACACTTGTTTACATCCCGTTAACCTGTATTTCATGTAGTTTGATTTATGGTTTTCACTAACAATTACATGAGGGTATGTGTGTGAAATTGCGGGAAAATGTAGGGGTTAATTAAAGGTGTAAATTCGTTTGAAAAAATGGTGGGTTTCCGCTGTATTTTCTCCACCGCGAAAAAGCAAGCGATTTGGGGGCAAATAAAATAGCCCAGGGAGGGTGCATTTATTTTGTCCCCCCCCTGGCTACTAACATCTGCCCCGACACCCCAGAAAAGGCAAATCTATAATTGGTTTTCGCTTTCTGGCACTTTGCCTGCTATTCCCATTGCCTGTAGGGTGGGGAATGGTTTAATAATGGGGTTTAAAGCCATCTTGCAATTTGAAAGGTGACTTTTAAACCAGGTTATAATTGAGAGCTGTCAATTAGACAACTATCAATTATTAATCCTATTGTATAAAGAAAAATAAACACACAAACTTTAAAAAAAATATCATTTTAAGAATTAAGCAAACAGTTTTGCCATCTTTTATTTTCCTGTTTAAAACCATTTCCTGAATAAAAATAAAATTTTAAAAAAGCAAAATTTATTCTTTCCTATCCGATGCACAGCAGGGTCCCACGCTGTAATCCCATCAGAAAGGGTTAAAGGTTACAGCTAGCAGGAGCTAAGTGCCTGCTGAGCTGTTCCCCTGAATGAATAAGTTCCTCTCCCGGCGAAAGGAGAGGAAGTGATTAATGTGTGAAGCTTAATTGATTGCTTCCACTTTCACTTCAGGTCGGTCGGGTGTTGTAGCCAGGGGGGGACAAAATAAATGCCACCCTTTCCTGGGCTTTTATTATCTGCCCCCACTCGCTTGCTTTGTTGGTGGAGAAAATACAGGGGGCCCCACGCATTTTTTTTTCAACGAATTTTACCCTTTAATTAACCCCTACTGTTTGTAATTTTGCACCAAACACTTTTGTTTTTGTAAGTTAAAGCCTTTTATCAAACTACATGAAATGACATGGTTAACTGTATGTAAAATGTGTCATTTTTATGGTCGGGTTGTTGTTTCACAAAAGCCGGGGATTGGAATTGGGCCCGGGATACACTGCGAGTTTGAGCGAGTTAGTCGCCGACTTACTCGATCAACACCCGGAACGGCCGCCCACTCTCAGCCAGAGTGCGCAGCTGCAGTTTTCTATGCCGCCGCGAACTTGGTCCGAGAGGGGCGGCCGTTTGCCGGGTGTTGATGCGAGTATGTAGTGCGACTAACTCCATCAACTCGCTAGTGTGACTCCGGCCGTAGCGGCTATTACAGTATGTAGAAGTGTTGAACTTTAAATTATGTTATATATATTTGTGACAATGCCTGGGGGTGTGTTTATATATATTTATTATATAAATATGTGTTTCTATGTGTGTATTGGATTGTTTCTTTTCTGTATTAAACCCTTTTAGTGTGATTTTACGTAAGCCGGGGATGATTAGCGGCTTTTATTTTGTAGAAGTGTATGAACATAATATATGTATTATTTATGTCCCCAATGACATGTGTATATTTAATTTAATATATATATTAGGTTCTTTGTGTATATTTTTTTATTCTTCCCTTTTTTGATTTAAATTCTATTCATTTGGTCCATTTTATGTCCGTTTTCAAGCCTGCGGAATATCTCGCAAGTAATGTAAATCGGCTGTTACAACTAGGTCGATGCGACAAATCGCATTTTCGGAAAAATTTGGAGCCAGAGGTTTAATGTTCATGCATTTTGGTCGATAATCGACCCAGACTAAAACGGTCCATTTTTTGTCTTGGGTTGTTGACTCCGGCTTTACCCTCCTTGTGGAGTGTGTCAGTGACTGCTTCTGGACATCTTTTTTAAATTTCCCGTCTTCCCTATGATTGTGGAGCCTACTGAAACTACTAACAGACCTTTTTAAATGCTTAGGAAGCCTTTGCAGGTGTTTTTTTGTTAATTATTCTAATTTACTAAGATAATTTCTTTTGGGTTTTCATTGGCTGTAAGCCATAATCATCAACATTAACAGAAATAAACATGTGAAATAGATCACTCTGTCTGTAATGACTCTTCCATATATATGAGTTTCACTTTTTGTATTGAAGAACTGAAATAAATTAACTTTTTGATGCTATTCTAATTTTGTGAGAAGCACTGTAAATGGTCAATCCCGTGGGCTTAGGCAAGTGGCTTAGGCTTACGTTGACCACTGTACTGTTTTTTTACTATCTTAATTACTCTTTGTTCGTGAAGCAAAGCAGTTTTTATTCTCATCTTGCAGCAAGGGACAAGGCAAGATCAAGTCATTGTCCTGAGTTTGAATACACCGCTAGACTTTTTTATACTCTTAGAATACAGTAGACTACTAGGGTATTTTTTTATTTGCTATTAGGTGAAATCTATATGTGTGAGCTAACTCCTGGAATGTTAGAGCACAGAGCGCTTCCTTGCCTCTACCTCCTGAGGTTGTTTCCCTGCCTCAGCACCAGCCTCTCTTGCTTGATCATAACATCTCATTGTCTGATTTCCTTGCATTTGCCTTCCATCTATCATCACATGGATGTAAGCTATTAATCAACCTAAAAAGAACTGCACTGGGTGGGAAAACTACCACAAAAGCTAGAGGCTTGGGAAGTTTCTCTGTCATCTCTGTCATATCCAGAGCTGTAACACTTAATTTTCATTTTACATTTAAACACTGATCTCTCAGGAATGCAGCAACAGTAGAAGATATAAAAGGTGTTCATGTAGTTAGATTTAAATACCTACAATGTCCTTTATATCCCCTTTGGGGGGAAGAGGGTTGATCTTACAGATTCCCTTTAATTGAGACTTTCAGTATTATTTTTGCACCATATAATGAAATTATTTGAACAGTGCAAGATGGTATCACAGCAGTAATTGTCAAACCCTTTACAGCTGTAGCATTTGAGCAATGTATGATGGTGGTATGCATTGTGGTTTTATTTGGTCTTTTCTAGAAATTTTGCCCTTGCTGCCAGTAGTCAGTAAAGTCCCCTGTTTTATCAGTTCAGGAAAAGTCCAGAAGTGTAGATATGTGACGCTGACAACATATGTAGCGTCTTCTGTGTTCTTTTGGGTTGGATGGTGAAAATGGAGGATGACTGTCTTGACTTTTGTATTAAAATTTTCATGTAGTTCTTCGGACTGGTAATGGCTTTGACCTTTGTCAGGGGCCCGAAGAGGTCAAATCTGCTGACATTTATATTAGTGGATTTTCTTGGTGTCAGAGGAAATACAGCTTTCTATGCTTCACAGAGAGACATGCAGAGTAAATGTATGCAACAAATCTGCCATCGCAGTGACAGCAACTTGCTGCTTTGTTCCCCTTTTTCAGCTGTAAAAAGATAATCAGATACAATCCACACGTTGTACCAACCAAAACAATGGAGAATTGTGATGAGAAATTAAGGAGTTGTCCATATCGGGCAACTCCTTCTGATCCCCATGTTTTTCCTCAAGTAAAATAATTACACCTATGTGCACCACTGGTGTCGGCGCCATTCTTCAGTGTTAGCTTTGGCTCTCCTGTGCCTCTCAATGACATTGGCTGCAGGGATCACATGACTTAACAATCAGCGGCCACTTCACTGTCCCCTTCTTTTTGAAGCAGCCGCTGATTAGCCGCAGGGATTATGTCATGTGAGCCCAGGGGAGAGCCTAGTGCCAACACCAGTGGAACAACGCCGGCATCAGAGGTGGGTTTAGGCATTATTATTTTGCCTGGCAGAAAACATAGTGATTGAGTAGGGGTTGTCTTGAGTAATAGACAATTACAATTAGTAATAGCCATACCTTTAGTATAAAAATTAACTGGCTTGATTTTCAAAAAAAAATTTTTTGTGTTTTATGTTGCAGATGAGATCCTTATAGCACTATGGGCGGGCAGATCAGTCTAGGGCATTTTCTTCACGCAGTGTTATTGGCAAGCTCTGTCCTCTGCTGCATTGCATGACAGCCCTGAGCTAGCCGAGAACCTGTGAGTAGAAGGGCGGCTCCAACCAGAGTACTCGGGAAGATGCTGTAATACTAGCGGAAATTTAAACCAAAGAGATGGCGCTTCTAGCCACAAGGTCCCTTAAGCCACCATACACATTAGATTAACATTGCCAAAACTGCCAATATGAATGGTTTCTGCCAATAGTCTACTGTCTGTTCCCCCAATCGGTGACGCATGTGGATTTGTGGACCCACTGTGCCCGGGGTCGGGCATTGCCAAAGAAGGGGGGTTAGCTAAGCGGCTTATTGTGTTCATGGAGCTCCTGATGGTGGAGACAGACTGGGCTGCAGGTAGCCCAAGGTACACTCTTGGGCAGAGTCCGGTATTGAAACTGCTAACCCCAGGGGTGAGGTACACTGACATGGTTTGGGCTAGGGCAATGCTCAGCAAGTAAGTTCTGGCACCTTACAGAACGGTTACTGAGTTACTGACACAGATTCGGGCTCGGTTCTGACAAGCCAGTCTGGAATAATGATGGGTTTTGCCGCACACATACCAGGGGAAAATGATCAGAACACTGGCCGCATCGGGAACAAGGAACATAACTTGCTAGTACTACACCTTATCTGCCTGATGATCCTACTCGTTGCTCAGCGAATCTCTAAGGGAGAGGGAGTCTATTATACAGGAGGACTCCCAACGATTGGCTGGGAGCCATCTTGCAGCTGTACACATTATGCTATTTTTTAAACTGTAATTTTATTATAATTTTATAATAACATTAGAAAACAAAAGTCCAACAGTTACAATCAGACATGTTTGTGAGTAAACAACTTTAAGAAGCTTCATAGCAAGGAAAAATTGGCGCTCTCCCTCATAAAATGACAAACCTGAATGCACAGAAAAACAATAAGCTCTAAATTTCAAGTAGCTATCTAAAGAGGTTGTATTTTGACAACACTTTCGACAAGCTCCTTCCCCGAGTTTACAAACACAGAATTAAGTTAATGGACTGCAAATATATATATAAAGACTAGTGTTGAGCGATACTGCTCGATATCTAAAAATATCGGATCGGAATGGTATCGCCGATATCACTAAATATCGTCGATATCCGATTCCGATACGGAAGGCCAATGTAAGTCTATGGGAACCAAATATCGACATTAAAAAAAATCATTCTTGCCTTGTTGGTTAATTGTACATGAAGGAAAACAACAAAGACTAATGTAGAATGTATTGGGGGAGGTTGAGGAGACAATAAAGGATACATGTTTAACCCAATGCATTGGAATAGCATTAATATATTTTTTTTTGGAAATTACGTTTGGATTGACTAACAAATTGACAATGTTGTTAACCTTTTTTCTATTTTGGCAAATATGTATGTTTCACAACTTCCATGCTCTTCACTTTTTAACTTTTGCCGTGCCACACTTTCTCCTCATATCTTCAGCGCATCATCTTTCTCATCAAATTATTCTTCATCTTCACCTTCTTAATCTTCTTCTTAAACTTCTTGCTATTCATGTTTTTGTTTACATTACTCATATTGTTATTATTAAACTATTAATCTTCTTCATATTCAAATTCTTCATCTTCTTCCTCTTCATCTTCTTCATCATATTCTTATTTGTGACAGAGATTCCTGTACTTGTAATCTGTAAAAGTATGAATTTTTCATTCTTCCGTTTTTGCTGTCACAAAAGATTTAAATTACAACAGTATTTGTCCGTGTTCAGTTTAGCTGCAGCAGCAGGCATTTTCCAGGGGCACCACGAGGAGGAACGGACTCACCCCCATACACTGCTTAGTCTTCTTCTGCTTAGAATTTAGAGCATATATTTTGCTCTTCTTTTTGGTCTTATTACTTCATGTTCTTCTGCTTTTTGATCTTTGCTTATTGTTCTTCTGTCTGTTGTTCTGTATCTTGTAGTTTGTCTTAACTTTTTTGTCCTGTTGGTGATCTTCTTCAGGGTTAATCTTTTATTTTTTCTTTGTGATGGTGTTCAGGCTGGTTGGCTTCATGCTCGTCGTCCTTGTTGTCGTCATCTTCTTCTGGGTGGTCTTTAAGGTCATCTAATTTCAGAGAACCAGCTGACGTTACTGGAACCCGGACGGGTATCAGATGGAACAAGAGACAATGGAAGTAACGAGGACCAGCTGACTGTGCTGGAACCCGGAGGGGCAGCAGAAGGAAAAGAGGCAATGTCACAACCGAGTACCAGCTGACGTTACTGTGACACGGTTACTAAGCAGGAGGTACTGTGCTCCAAAGCACTACCAAGGACCAGCAGACGTTGCTGGAACTCGTATACGGAGATGGAGGCACCTAGGCCAAAGGCACTGGGGAGAGCCAGTTGACGGTACTGGACCCCAGACGGGTAGCAGAAGGAAAAGAGGCAATGTCACAACCGATTACCAAGCTACGTTACTGTGACACGGTTACTAAGCAGGAGGTACCTGTGCTCCAAAAGCACTACCAAGGACCAGCAGACGTTGCTGGAACTCGTATACGGAGATGGAGGCACCTAGGCCAAAGGCACTGGGGAGAACCAGTTGACGGTACTGGACCCCGGACGGGTATCAGAAGGAAAAGAGGCAATGTCACAACCGAGTACCAGCTGACGTTACTGTGACACGGTTACTAAGCAGGAGGTACCTGTGCTCCAAAGCACTACCAAGGACCAGCAGACGTTGCTGGAACTCGTATACGGAGATGGAGGCACCTAGGCCAAAGGCACTGGGGAGAACCAGTTGACGGTACTGGACCCGGACGGGTAGCAGAAGGAAAAGAGGCAATGTCACAACCGAGTACCAGCTGACGTTACTGTGACACGGTTACTAAGCAGGAGGTACCTGTGCTCCAAAGCACTACCAAGGACCAGCAGACGTTGCTGGAACTCGTATACGGAGATGGAGGCACCTAGGCCAAGGCCACTGGGGAGAACCAGTTGACGGTACTGGACCCCGGACGGGTAGCAGAACGCACCATGAAAATGTAAGTTGACAGGACGCAACCCCGTCCGCAGTTACCCAATCACACAGTCCTACAGTGGGTGCTTGTCGTATTGTCACAATGGAAACAGCCTTTATTTACATATCCCACCGCACACATAGGAATCACCTAAACTGCAGGCACCATAGAGTCGGCTAACCCGAATGCAACACGACAGCACAACTTATTGGAGGATAATTGATGTTCACACTGCCAGGAAACAGCTGTCGTGCTGTAACCAGGCTGGCCAGGAGTCAGTACCCCTGCCAATTACTTACGAGCAACAAATGGCGGTGTTGTAGCCCAGGGAGTAGAGTTCAGGTGGTAGAAAGATGAAATAACAGGAGACATGGAAAACGTTGCCAAACAGTTATTTAATCTTAAAACGGACAGGCAAATTCAGGTGATATCCATGCCTTGTTCATTTTCAGAAAAGTAAGCCGGTCTACATTCTCTGAGGATAGTCGCATGCGACGGTCTGTTAGTACACCACCTGCAGCACTAAAGACGCGCTCAGATAATAACTGGCAGCAGGGCAAGCCAGCACCTCCAATGCATACTGGCTAAGCTCTGGCCATGTATCCAACTTAGAGACCCAAAATTTGAAAGGGGAAGAGGCATCTGGGAGTACACTTAGAGGGAAAGACAAGTAGTCTGTCACCATCTTACGGAAACGTTGCTTCCTGGTGACTGGAGCCGTCTCGGATGGTGTAGACCTTGCTGGCGCTGTCACAAAACTTCGCCACATTTGTAACATACAGCTCTTGCCCTGTGCAGAGGCGCTGCTTGTGCTCCCTCTTGTTGTATGAGGTGTCTACACTGCCTCGACGCACAGAGCTGCTTTGTAAAGCAGTAGCAGCAGCATCTCTCTCGGCTGGAATGTACAACAGTATGGATTGCACCAGTGTGTCTTGGTACTCCCACATTTTACGGTCCCGGTTCCCCGGTGTGATGAGGGTTTGTAAGTTGTCCCGGTAGCGAGGGTCTAGGAGGGTGTACACCCAATAATCTGACGTGGTGAGAATGTGGGCGATGCGGCGGTCGTTTCTCAGGCACTGAAGCATGAAATCAACCATGTGCTGCAGACTCCCAACTGGCCAACAAAAGCTGTCCTGTGGAAGAGGCGTCATCTCTGCCTCCTCTGCATCACCCCACCCTCGCTCTACATACTGACTAGAGCGTTGTGTACCTCCCTCTGTAGGGATTTCTTCCTCCTCCATTGACTCCTCCTCCTCCTCACAAAGTGAGCCTGCCCAGCCCTTTGTGAGGAACCACGTTGCGCTGACTGTCCTGAAGATAATAGAATTTGTGACTCCTCATCCTCCACCTCTTCCAAAACCTCTTCCTTTAGTGCTTTCAGTGATTTCTGAAGCAGGCAGATAAGGGGGACAGTCATGCTGACTAGTGCATCATCTGCACTCGCCATCCGCGTTGAGACATCAAACGCACGCAAAACGTCGCAGATGTCCTTCATAGAGGCCCACTCAGTAGTGGTGAAGTGTGGACGGCGCAAAGAGCGACTTGATTGCGCCTGATGCAGCTGATACTCCATTACTGCTGTCTGCTGCTCACACAACCGCTCCAACATATGTAACGTGGAATTCCACCTGGTGGGTATGTCACATTATGATGCGATGTTCAGGAAGGCGAAATCGGCGTTGCAGAGCAGCAATGCGTGATCTGGCTATGCTGGAACGTCGCAAGTGAGCGCACTCTAGGCAGACCTTCTGCAGCAGTCCAGCAAGATCCGGATAGTCCCTCAAAAAACTCTGCACGACCAATTTGAGCATATGTGCCAGACATGGTATGTGAGTAAGGTTGCCAAGGCCCAGAGCTGCCACCAGATTTCGGCCATTGACACACACTACCAAGCCTGGCTGGAGATTCGCAGGCAAAAACCACACGTCGCTCTCCTGCTTGATGGCATTCCATACCTCCTGCGCTGTGTGGCTTAGATTCCCCATTGAAATCATTTTCAGGACGGCCTGTTGACGTTTGGCCACGGCTGTGCTCATATCGGTCGCAACAGGTAAGCGTTCATGGCTCGTGCAGCGATGATTTTGAGGAACTGGAGTAGGAGGAGGAATCAATGTGTACAGACTGGATTCCTGCAATCCTTGGAGTTGGCAGAACACGTACAGCGCCACTGGCAAGATCTGTACCCGGCTCCACAACATTGACCCAATGGGCAGTGAGGGAAAGGTATCGTCCCTGGCCATGGGTACTGGTCCACGCATCGGTGGTCAGGTGGACCCTGCTACTGACGGCGTTTAGTAGCGCATGTTTAATGTTTCCCTCGACATGTTTTTGCAGAGCAGGGACAGCTTGCCTGCTGAAATAAAATCGGCTTGGCACATTATATTGTCTGACTGCCAATGCCATAAAGTTCCTGAAACTGTCAGTCTCCACCAGCCTGAATGACAGCATTTCAAGGGACAGGAGTTTTTCAAGGCCAGCATTCAGAGCCTGTGCTCGTGGATGGTTTGCCGAGTATGGCCGTCTTTTATCCCATGCCTGTGTTACCGATGGCTGTTTTTTGTTCTGGGAGTGTGACGATGACTGTGAACTTGCTGCAGTGGGTGGAATAACAGTTTCTCTATGGACAACAGTGACCGAGGTTCTTCCATGGAGATCCTGTGAGGAAGCCGAAACAGGTGTGTGAGAGCTGGAGGTAGAGGCTCGAACATGACCTAAAGATGTAGGTGCTGCTGTAGGTTGGCCTACATCTCCAGTGTGTCTTTGGAACTCAGCTACGTGCTTTGTCCGTACATGTGTCCACATATTTGTGGTATTCAGGTTACTGATATTTTTACCTCTTTTAACTTTTTGCTTACACAGCTTGCATTTAACATAGCAAATATCATCTACAAGTCTGTCAAAAAAGGACCACGCAGTGCAAGTCATGGGAGTGCCAATTTTGACATTTCTAAGAGAACTGCTCCCAACAGGTGCCAAACTGGAGGCTACAGGCAAGCGAGTCTGCAGCCTACCTCTCCCTCCTCTTTGTACCGTTGGGCCAATCTCTTCCTCAGATCTGCTCCCACCACCTTCCTGCTGCTCACGCCATGTTGGGTCTCGGACTTCATCATCTCCATACCCTCTTCCAACACCTGCTGCTGTTGGATGGTCTGGGCAGCACCATGCTCCACAAAACCTGGCAACTGAGTCTCATCATCATCATGAGATGCGTTCTGCGGTGTGCCGTCCATCGGCACTGGCTCACACGCCTCTTCAGATTGAGAGAGACACAGCTGTTGCGCATCACTGCATACTCCCTCTTCTTCAAATTGCAGAATGCTGCTTGCCTGTGCCCGTGTTTGCGAGCCAACAGATTCTGAGAACAGAAGCAGAGATTCAGCTGGCTCCTGTACAGAACTCTCTGACTGCCTGGGCAATTTGACAGGCGGTGAACAGACAGATGGTTGCTCAACAGTGTTGTGTTCCTGAGAGGAGGTGGAAGGAATTGAAGTCGATGCATTGGCTGCCATCCAACCAACAACGGCTTCAATTTGTTCTTCCCGCAGCAGGGGGGCACGCCGAGCTCCTACCAAAGTGCGCATAAAGGAACGCTCATGGGTAAAACTGGTGGATGCTGTGTCATGAGGGCGGCAGCAGCCACAGAATCCCCACGTCCTCTCCCTGCTGAAACTCCACGGCCACGACCACGTGCCTTACTCCCTACCTTCTTCATCTTGGTAGATTGATAAAGAAAGTCAGAAAAGTTATAAGGCCTAAGTGTGGTTATTACGCAGAGACTGAAGTGAACACTGAAACACAACTGTTCACAATCTGTGAAAGGCTACTCCTTTGTCTACTTCTATAGTGTTTGCAACCAATGTATTGGATACGGATGGAAGCGCGTCACACTAATAGATTATATTTATTTTAAATGGAATGGAGCAGAACCAATTGGAGAGAAATGAAAAGGATGAGGCACTGAGACACGCTCAGCAGAGTACAAGCAGCAGTGCTTGAACAAGTAACTGGAGCGTGATGTGCACTCAAAAAATAAAAAACACAGACTGAAGTGAACACTGAAACACAACTGTTCACAATCTGTGAAAGGCTACTCCTTTGTCTACTTCTATAGTGTTTGCAACCAATGTATTGGATACGGATGGAAGCGCGTCACACTAATAGATTATATTTATTTTAAATGGAATGGAGCAGAACCAATTGGAGAGAAATGAAAAGGATGAGGCACTGAGACACGCTCAGCAGAGTACAAGCAGCAGTGCTTGAACAAGTAACTGGAGCGTGATGTGCACTCAAAAAATAAAAAACACAGACTGAAGTGAACACTGAAACACAACTGTTCACAATCTGTGAAAGGCTACTCCTTTGTCTACTTCTATAGTGTTTGCAACCAATGTATTGGATACGGATGGAAGCGCGTCACACTAAAATTTAAATTGCATGGAGCAGCAAGAATTACACTGAAGAAAAAAAAAAGAGTCTGTGAGTGACACGTGCAGATGCCTACAGACAGCGTTGCATGCAGAGCAAACTGCAGCGTCACCTGCACTCACACACACCTTGCAGAGCTGTTAAAACAACACTGCAGGCAAAAGGAAGCTTTACACAGCGGTTGGTGCTAGCCTGCCTAAAGCACACTACACTAAATCGCAATCTCTAACTGTCCCTCAGAGTCAGCACAGCAGCGTTCTGTCCCTAACTGAATTCACAGCACAGTGACGCTAAAATGGCGGCGGCGCCTTTTATAGTGCATTCTGACATCATTTCAGCATCCAATCACAGCCATGTCATTAGTTAACATGACCGCAGCAGTACAGGATGTGCCCACACTTCTTAGGATTCCTCATTGGCTGACTAAAATCACATTGCCTCTCAAAGAATTATGGGAACTTCCGATTCGGTATACGATATATGGAAAATATCGGAACAAAGTATCGAAAGGCCGATACAGCTAATATCGGCCGATACCCGATACTTGCGGTATCGTATCGCTCAACACTAATAAAGACATGACAAACACAAAGAGAGGAAGGGGAGGGAAGGCACAGGAATCTGTAAAGGCATGTTATCTAGCAATTATTTTGAGCCCAGTAATAGTCCCAAGGGGTCCACACAGCTTCAAAGCTGTCCACTCGCGCTCCCATCAAAGCCGTCATATATTCCATCCTATGAATATCGGCTATTCTATTCAATAAACCTTGATGAGAAGGAGGGGAGGCCCGCTTCCAATTGAGAGCAATCAAACATCTTGCTGCAGTCAAAATATGTAGCAATAATCTAGCTGAGGTCTTACCCAAGCCTCTAGGAAGAATGTTTAGCAAATAAGTAGCAGGGTCTAGATCCACCTCCACATACAAAACCTCTCATATCAAATCTTTCACCTCTGTCCAAAAATCAATTATCTCTATGCAAGACCAGAAGATATGGTATTGGGAGCCAACCGCTGAGCCGCAACTCCTACATAGATTTGAAATTTGAGAGTTCAACCTGTGGAGGAGGTCTGGAGTATGATACCAAAAGTATTTTATACTGATTCTACGTATAGAGAGTGCAGATGGAAGACTTGGCTGCCTTTTCCCAGATGCCCTTCCAGCACTGAGGTGACAACCCCCTCCCAAGAATAGACTCCCATTTACTCATGTAAGAGTGTTTTATCTGTTGCCCCCCCTGAGGGTAGTTGATAACCCTATAAATATACGATATTAATCCTTTGATCGACAGGCCCCTTTTGCATAGTCTTTCGAAATCAGTAGGCCAAGACACCTTCAAAGGGCCATACAATAAGGAGGCAAGATGTCTAATTTACAAGAACTCTTTATTTGAAATTAGAAATTTAGACTTGATGGAGTCAAACAAAACAACCTTCAGCGTGTCCCCATCCACTATGTCCACAAACCTAAATAGACCTGCGGAAATTCATGATTGAACCATTGTGGGCTCAAGACTATTTGGTAACAAAGGTTGATAGATGAAAGAGATCATTGGCGAATTAGGGGAGGCCAAACTAAACCTTTCCATACATGAAAGCCAAGCCTCCCTTGTGTACTGCATTGGACCCAACATGGGAAATGAAATCTTGATTCACTTGATAGTCCATAGTAAGGAATTCACTTTAAGCTAATTTGACATTTGTTTGACTCGGGAGATGTGAACTGTGGTAACCTTACTGACGTCAACACTTGTCACAGCAGCCGGGTTCTCGCGGGGCGCAGTGTGAGAAGTGGCAGTGGCTGCTGCTCCAGTCTATGCATCTTCGTGACGCGCACCACATGTGGGTACCAGGGCTATGGGACACTCGGCACCGAGCCCATGGAAGTCTATGGGGATGTCACTGGCAGCAGAGCTCGGTCCGTGGCCCTGGGCGGTCATGCAATGGGGGATATTTACAGGGGATTATAAAGATTAGTTCGTGACGCCACCTGTGGTATCTGATCAATTTGACCAGCGCTGCAATATGGATCTTCTAAGGGGATGTTATGGGGCAGCAAGATGGTGAGTCTCCCACAGGCGAGACTTTTCCCTTGAAGTCTATGGTGGTGCAGAATGCAGGCAAATAAGCAGTGACACACGGTTCAGTCTCTTTGCATACCTTTACTCGTAGATGTTGCAGGGATGTCCCGGAGCACTGTAGGGTGAAGGGTGCACATCCAGATTCCTCCACTTGTTAGGTGTGTGGCCTCCTGTTTTCTGCCTTTTTGTAATACGTTCTGGCCTGCATGTAGCTGGGCCTAGCTTAGCCTCTGTCTTGTACCTGGCTGACTTTGTTATTGGATCTTCTCTCTGAAAGGACAGGGTCATTGATGCCCCGGCCGAGCCGGACTCCGTCCTCCTGATCCTGCTACGTATCAGCTCGGTAGAACTCCTGGGACTTGTAGTCCTCCAGGAACTCCGGTGTTCTCCTAATGGGTCGTGGAGATCCCTGTAGGCTCGGACTCCGGCGTCCGGGTATACTTGCTGAGATGAGCTATTAAGACTCCTCGGTCTCATTAACTTCCACTCGCCTTCGACCTATCTAGGTCCTCCTATTATCACACACGCTGGCAGTTGGTGAGCTGCCTCTTCGCCGCTCTCTAAGCGTCGGCACGCTTTCCACTGAGCTATACTTCAGATCAGCTCTGACTAGGCTAAAGTGATTCCTTCTCACCCGTACTAGCCTCCACTTACTCAAATTGAACTGACTGAACAGCTCTGCACTTCTCTCCTCTGGTGTCTTAAGGAGATCTGAGATCTGTCTCTGTCTGATCTCTTCTCTGGATGCTCTCCTCATCTGCCACAAACTGAAACTAACTCCTTGTTTTTATACGTCTTATCACAGCTCCCTCTGCTGGGCTTTTAGGATGAACTGCGTGTGTGAATGTGATTAATGACCTCTAGTGGGATCTTCTGTCAGTGCACCCCTCTGGAAGATGTGGATTCAGTCACAGCTGGGCTCCACATTCCCCCCTAGTAGAACTCAGCACTCCGGGGCTGAAATACAAAAACAAATAACAAATAACAATAACATATCAAAAACAATTCTTCCTTTGCAGGAGGTAAGGCACTCTTGAACGGTTACATAACGATAAACAAATAACTATATACATTAGCATAATGATGGGTTGAGGAATTGAGCAACCTTAAAAGTCCCAGTCTCTTTCGGAAAGGATGCTCAAATAGGGGTGGAGGAAACAAGTAGAAATAATGTCCATTCTTCTTGTTCCAAAATTATAAGGAAAAACAGGTTAATAAATAATAGTATGATACAACATAGTATAACCAAAAATATATACATTTATGTACATTGGTTCTTGATAATTATGTACATGTGTTAGGTCCTACTCTCTGTACCTAACAGGTAATTGCCCCTTTGTCATACGTACTGACCTACATGGTGTAGTGGTAGGTGAGGTGTCAGTTACCTTGTCTGCCCTACGTACTGGCAAACTATAAATCTGCCTCCACCTCTCTAGGGATCTGGCAAGCATGTCAGCGACTGGGCGATGCGGTTCCGTTTCGCCAGGGGACTCTTCTTCCTGAGATTCAATTTCTTGGGATTCCTCTTCTTGTGGTGCTGCTTCTTGTGGTGCCGCTTCTTGGGGTTCCACTGGTTGAGGTTCTGCCGGAACAGGTCCTTCTGGAACTGGCTCTACTGGCACAATTGGTGCAACTGGATGTAGAGATTCTTCTTGCGGTTGATAAAATTGAAGCACGGGAATGATCACAGCGTCTCCAATTCTGGGCCAATCTGCGGGGAAATCTCCCAAGTCTGTATGTATAACTGTTTCATCACACTCTTCCTGATTGACAACAGGTTCTTCCTCACGAAGCTTTAATGGGTCCGGACACAACTTCAGATGGTCTCTAGACACAGTTGCAGTCGTTTTTCCTCCATCCTTGCTTATTATGCATGTTTTCTTGTTGTCGAACCTTGAATTCTGTACGATGTAGGGCTCTCTTTCCCATTGATCGTCGAGTTTGTGTATCCTCCTTTTTCTTTTTAGTACGACTTGACCAGGTGCGAAAGGTTCAGCTGGCGCACTTTTGTTGTAGCGGTTTTCTTGTTTAATCCTTACTCGATTAAGACTATCTTCAACACAGGCCTGTACTTTCCTGTACTGTTCCTGTCTGTGGGTGTCCCAGTCCTCAGTAGTCACATCTGCGTCTGGTTCTACCACACCAAGCTCCAGATCCATGGGCAGCTTTCCTGGTCTTGCCCGCATTAGATAAGCCGGGGTGCAATTGGTGGAACTCACAGGTATGTGATTGTACAAATCTACTAGATCAGGTAGTAGGTCTGGCCACCGATTCCTCTCCTTGAGTAGTATAGTCTTCAGCAGGTCCATGACGATGTGATTCATCTTCTCACAGAGACCATTGGTTTGGGGGTGGTACGGTGTGGTTCTTATTTTCTTACACCCGTACAGGTGACAGAACTCTTTGAACAATTCGGCCTCGAAGGCTGGGCCTTGGTCAGTTAGCACCTGCTCAGGATATCCGTGTGGTCTGCAGAAATACGCTTGGAACGTCTTTTCTGCTGTTTCTGCCGTCAGATCTTTGACAGGGGCGACCACCAGGAACCTGGAGTAGTGATCCACCATAGTCAGGGCATAGGAGTATCCTGACCGGCTGGGTGACAACTTGACATGGTCCAGGGCCACAATCTCCAAGGGACGAGTCGTCTTGATGGGTTGCAGGGGTGCCTTTTGGCTGCTGTAGTCTTTTCTTCTGAGGCCACAGGGTCCACATTTCTGGCACCATCTCTCAATGGAGCTGCGCATTCCCACCCAGTAGAAACGACACTTCAACAGGGTCTCCAGCTTCTTCCAGCCAAAGTGTCCCGCTTGATCGTGGTAGGCTTCTAACACCATCTGAATGTCTGCTCTGGGAACTACGATCTGCCAAACCATTTCATGGGTCCTGGGGTTGACGTATCTCCTGCACAGCCTCTCACGGTAGATGAACAACCGGCTTCTCTCATTCCACAGCTGCTTAGCTTGTTCAGGCGCATCCTTCTCCAAGGAGGAACCTTCCTGAGTTATCAGCTCCTTGATACGGCTGACAACGGGATCGCTGTCCTGAGTCTCCTTCTAACTGTGGTGAGGTAAAGGATTTAACCTCTTGTCACGCGGCTTCCTGCTGGCGTGTTGCTCATGGATTATCCCATTCCTGTGAAAGGCAGGTAGTTCAATCTCTTCCAGATCATCCACTTCCTCTTCTGTGCCTGATTCATGAGGCATCCTGGATAAGGCATCAGCATTGGCATTCTTGCGGCCTGCTCGGTACTTGATTGTGAATTGGTAGTTTGACAGCCGAGCCATCCATCGTTGTTCCATGGCTCCCAGCTTAGCTGTTTCAAGATGCGTCAAGGGGTTGTTATCAGTGTAGGCAGTGAACTTGCTGGAGGCTAGGTAGTGCTTAAACCTCTCCGTGATGGCCCAGACCAGTGCCAGGAACTCCAACTTGAAGCTGCTATAGTTTTCTGGGTTTCTCTCGGTCGGGCGGAGCTTCCTGCTAGCATAGGCGATGACTTTCTCCAAGCCATTTTGCTTTTGACTGAGGACTGCTCCCAATCCTTCATTGCTGGCATCAGTATACAGCAGGAACGGCTGGCTGTAGTCAGGGTAAGCTAGGATCTCATCGCCTGTCAGGATCTCCTTCATTTCCTTGAATGCTTCTGCCTGTTCTTTACCCCAATGAAATGGAGAATTTCTGCTCTTGAGGGACTGTCCCACCAGGAGGTCTTGCAGAGGCGCTGCTTTCTTGGTGTAATCCTTCACAAACCTCCGGTAGTATCCTGTCAGTCCCAGGAACTGTCGCACCTCCTTGAGATTTTTCGGCTCCGGCCATTTCTGGATGGCGGTGATCTTTTCAGGGTCTGGCGCTACTCCTTCTGAGCTGACAATATGTCCCAGATACTGTACCTTCTGTTTGAGCAGATGGCATTTTGAAGGCTTCAGTTTCATCCCATATTTGGACAGTGACTCGAATACCTCCGCCAGGTGCTTCAAGTGATCTTCATACGTTTTGGAGTACACTATGACGTCGTCCAGGTACAGCAACACAGTTTCAAAGTTGAGATGTCCCAGGCAGCTCTCCATCACTCTCTGGAACGTTCCAGGGGCACTGCTGAGTCCAAATGGCATCCTGTCAAACTCACAGAGTCCCATCGGGGTGGTGAAAGCCGTTTTCTCCCGATCCTTCTCAGCCACAGCTACTTGCCAGTACCCACTAGTGAGGTCAAGGGTGGAAAAATAGTTAGCAGTCTTTAGTGCAGCTAAGGATTCCTCAATGCGTGGTAAAGGATATGCGTCTTTATGTGTAATGCGATTTACCTGTCTGTAATCTACCGTGTTTCCCCGATAGTAAGACACCCCCGATTGTAAGACGTATCGGGAGTTTCAGAGGGGTCGGCTAATATAAGCCGTACCCCGAAATTAAGACATATGTCTTACTTTCGGGGAAACACGGGGGTATTGCCGCCTCCCTCTCATCTAGCTGCGCGCCGCTTCCTGCCCACGTCAGCACCGTCCCCCTCTCCATACGTCGCCGCGTCTGTCATCTACCACCAGAAAAACTCACCTGAGTTTTTCTGCAGCTGCCTTCCGCCACGGGCTCCGGCTCCCTGCAGCCGCTGGTCCCGCCGTCCTCCGTCGCTCCGTTCGCCCGCAGTCCCGGGCTGAAGTTCTCGCGCGCTCTATTTAAATTTCTTCTTCGGTCCCGAAACGTCATCACGTTGGTCACTCACGTGACCGGAGGCCGGAGAGAACTGTCTATCACTGCGGCCTCCGGTCACGTGAGTGACCAACGTGATGACGTTTCGGGACCGAAGAAGAAATTTAAATAGAACCGCGAAACTTCAGCCCGGGATTGCAGGCGAACGGAGCGACGGAGGACGGCGGGACCAGCGGCTGCAGGGAGCCGGAGCCCGTGGCGGAAGGCGGCTGCAGAAAAACTCAGGTGAGTTTTTCTGGTGGTAGATGGCAGACGCGGCGACGTATACACAGTATTAATCATACATCAGTAAAACATATACACTGGCATACTGGGGTATCATCTGCTGTATGTAACCCAGTGGGTATCAGCAGGTGTCACACTGGATTAAATACAGCAGGTGGTACTGTATCACACTGGGTTAGATACAGGTAATTTTTTTTCAATATAAGACATACCCGAAAGTAAGACATAGTGGGGCTTTTGGGGATAAAAAGAAAGTAAGACACTGTCTTACTTTCGGGGAAACACGGTACACACATTTGCATGCTTCCATCCTTTTTCCTGACTAGGACTAGAGGTGCTGCCCAGGGACTACAACTATCCCTTATCACCCCTGCTTCCTTCATATCACGCAACATCTCCTTGGCTTTCTGGTAGTGCGCTGGTGGTATAGGCCTGTACCGTTCTTTGATGGGAGGATGATTGCCTGTGGGGATGTGATGTTGAACCCCTTTTATTGTTCCAAAGTCGAGTGGGTGTTTGCTGAATACCTGGGTATACTCCTGAACCACTCGGTATACTCCTTGTTTCTGGTGGGCTGGAGTGGTGTCTGTCCCAACATGGAGCTGTCGACACCAATCCTCCACCTGGGTGGTCGGACCGTTATCCTCCACTTGTTGCGGGGAGGTTAAGGGCTCCGTCGGGTGAATGGAGTTATTGTCCACAGCATGTAACTTAGCAACAGTGGCATAACGTGGTAGTTTGACTTCATCCTCTCCCCAGTTGAGAAGACGCACTGGCACCCTCCCATTATGTACCTCCACTACCCCTCGGGCGGTTAAGAGTGTAGGTCTGTGCTCTGAACAATGGGGCTCTACTACTGCTTGGTAGTTCCGTCCTTTCAGACCTATTGCTGCTCTACACCAAATAAGCATTTCACTCATTGGGGGTATCACAATGGGATTCGGGTCTGTCACCCGTACATTACCAATCTCACCACCGGTCAATTTCACTTGCTGCTGGCACATCAGGGTTCGGATCTCCCTCCGGATCTCTCCCTTTTGCCTCGGTCTGGCAATTTCGGCGAGCTGTTGGAGTAAAAACACAACCTCCTCCAAACAGTTGCTAATAATGTTAGTGCCTAAGACCACATTCAACCCATTTTCTTCATTAACAGTCTTTACTACAAGAAGTCCCTGATTCTTTAGCTCCACTCTCCCCACTTTTACGTCTACATCTTTAGCTCCCCGTAACTCAAGAGGGAGGCCATTAGAGGCATACACGGCAAAGTCAGGGTTTGGGGGTTGGAGACTGTCACTGGACCAGTACTTATTGTAGAGAACATCAGGTATGATGGTTACCTGAGATCCAGTGTCCAGCAGGGCAGGGATTGCGATCCCATCCAGTATGATGGACAGGTATGGTCTTTCTCCCACAAACCTGCGGTTCCAGTCTGAGGGGCCTGAGGAGTCTATTCCTGGGTGTTGGCCCTTGGACCCAGGATTTGCTCGTTTAAAGGACACTGACGTGCTGGGTGACCTTCTCTGTGGCAGTGATAGCAGATGAGCTCTCGGCGAGGATGATGCTGGTCGCGGGTCCTTCCTGGAGGTGGCGTTGTCCTCCTCCGGTGGGGCGACTTCCTCCCTTTCCTCCGGCGCATCCAAGGGACATCCTCTGGGCAATCAGCTAGCAGGATCTTTCCTTCTTCCTCCCTCGGCAGTTGCAGGGCACTCATTACAGTGGCCAGGTTTTTGGTCAACTGACGCACTTCTGAGCGCAAATAGTCCAGCTCAGTAAGGGGGTGCCACCTGCGTTTTGGCTTCCACAGCCAGCGGGAAAAAGGGGAATGCTGTTGACTTTGGAGTGGCTTCACTTGGGTGACACTGGGTTGCCATCCCGGGTGTTTCCAGAGGTCGCAGTCCTTTTATGGCCATATCCTTAAGGGCATCAAAGGTAGCATCCGGATGATCCAAGGACCACCAGTGCACAGTCCTGCTTTCCGCTTGGGACCTCAGTCCCCGTACAAATTGTTCCTTTAACATTTGATTTTCGTTGGTAACACTTACAGGGTTTACTTCTTTAAGAGTTCGCAGGGCCCCTTGCAGCCGGCAAGCATAGTCTCTAATGCTGTCATCTGGTTTCTGGGAGCATTGATAGAAACTCATCCGGAGATCTGTTTCAGTGCGGTCCTCAAAGATAGACTGTAGCTTTAAGAAAATTGCATGCACTGACTCCTGGTCTGCAGCTGTCCAAGTCTCTACTCTCTCTCAGCAGCACCAGTTAATTGTCCCACTAACACTGCAGCTCTTTGCTTTTCTGTCATAGGGTACATGTCCATTATACTGCATATTTTCCGCTTGAACCCTGACAGGGTGTCTGGCTTGCCGCAGTACTGAGGGAGCCACTTCGCTCCAGGCATGTTAGGCAGTGTTAACGGTACTATGGGGGCCACAGGACCGGGTGAGGGATCTGCATCTCTATCCCGCGCTGCAGCGCCAAGTGGTAGGTCATTGGGGCCGTCGGCCTGGCCTGCGCTGTCGGCTGGCTGGGACATGTCTGCGCCCCCCCTTAGTTAATCGTGGCCTACCTTCTCTAAGGCTGCAGCTCTGCAGGCACAGCGGTGGAGAAAGGACCTGTGTCGCTGGCGCTCTGACGTCAGAGCGTTCACTGAAGCCCTCCACAGGACCTGCCCAGGGCCGGATTAAGAACATGATGGGCCTGGAGCTGAAGGGGCGGGGTAAGGGGCGGGGCAAGGGGTGGGGCCAAACACGGCAATTCACAAAGGCCAAAAATGTAACGTAAAAGATATAAACAAAGTAAATATATGATACATGCCTAATATAAATACAGTGGATATAGAAAGTCTGTTATGGTTATCGCACTGATAGTAACTTATGAGGCAAATAAGCAGGGTTATTCACTGAACGTTAAACTGTGTTTTATTGTAAATAAAGCTATAGAACAAAGTAAATATAAATATATGATACATGCCTAATATAAATACAGTGGATATAAAGTATGTTATGGTTATTACGCACGCTGATAGTAACTTATGAGGCAAATAAATACAGATTAAAATCCACAATCCAGGCACAATCTACACGTGCGGACATTGACTATGTGGGTAAATACAGATAATAATCCACAATCCAGGGACTAACAAGCAGCTGGTGGATCACAATCCCCAATCAACCTCCATATTAATGGCAATGGTCCAAGTAATGAGATTATGCGCCGGACAGGTGTGACAATCATCCGCTGCAGCAGTCACTGTCAGAACTCCTAGCATGATGGCGGCCACCATGCCAGAACTTCAGACAGTAGCCACTGATTGGCCACCTGTCTGTATATATGTCAGCAGCACATCTACATATAACATTAATACCTGCGTATATACCAGTACCACGGCTATATATACCAGTTCTGTGTCTGTATGTATGTCAGCAGCCCATCTATAACATTAGTACCTGCCTATATACCAGTATCACAGCCATATATACCAGTACTGTGTGTGTATATATGTCAGCAGCACATCTATGTATAACATTAGTACCTGCTTATATACCAGTACCACAGCTATACATAGCAATAACATGTCTGTATATATGTCAGCAGCACAAGATGTATTATAACATTAGTACCTGCTCCACAGGAACACACAACTCACACCTCAGTTTGACGTCCTCCTATAGCAGTTTTTCTCAACCTTCTCAGCCTCAGGGCACCCTGGGAAAAAATTAAAGTCCGGCCGATCAGACAAGAATTTGGACAGTCTAAACGGCCCTTAATACTGCCACACATAGCCCTCTTATAGTGCCACACACAGCCCCCTTAATACTGCCACACATAGCCATCTCAATAATACTGCCATACATAGCCACATTAGTAATATTGCGTCAGAGAGGCCCCATACACATATATGGCAACATTGAGAGGCCCATTCTAGTATATGGTGCATATAGAAAGTCTGTTATGGTTATCACGCTGATAGTAACTTATGAGGCAAATAAACAGGGTTATTCACTGAACGCTAAACTGTGTTTTATCGTAAATAAATCAAACTGGTAGAAGAAAATTAAACTACACATTCACTTTTCGTGCTTTTTTGCTTGCAAATTCCTCAATTGCAGAATCAAGATTAAGCTCATTCAGCAATCTATTTTCAATACATAACAGAGAGAGGGCATTTAAACGCTCCCATTCTAGTATATGGTGCAGCATTGAATGTCCCATAGTAATATAGGGCAACATTGAGAGGCCCATTCTAGTATATAGCGCAGCATTGAATGTCCCATAGTAATATAGGGCGACATTGAGAGGCCCATTCTAGTATATAGCGCAGCATTGAATGGCCCATAGTATATATAATGCAGCATTGAGAGGCCCATATAGCGCAGCATTGCATGGCCCATAGTATATATAGCGCAGCATTGAATGGCCCATAGTATATATAATGCAGCATTGAATGGCCCATATAGTATATATAATGCAGCATTGCATGGCCCATAGTATATATAGCGCAGCATTGAATGGCCCATAGTATATAAATGCAGCATTGAGAGGCCCATATAGCGCAGCATTGCATGGCCCATAGTATATATAATGCAGCATTGAATGGCCCATAGTATATATAGCGCAGCATTGAATGGCCCATAGTATATATAGCGCAGCATTGCATGGCCCATAGTATATATAATGCAGCATTGAATGGCCCATAGTATATATAATGCAGCATTGAATGGCCCATAGTATATATAGCACAGCATTGAATGGCCCATAGTATATATAATGCAGCATTGAATGGCCCATAGTATATAAATGCAGCATTGAATGGCCCATAGTATATATAGCACAGCATTGAATGGCCCATAGTATATATAATGCAGCATTGAATGGCCCATAGTATATATAATGCAGCATTGAATGGCCCATAGTTGCGCAGCATTGAGAGGCCCATAGTATATATAATGCAGCATTGAGAGGCCCATAGTATATATAATGCAGCATTGAGAGGCCCATAGTATATATAATGCAGCATTGAGAGGCCCATAGTATATATAATGCAGCATTGAGAGGCCCATAGTATATATAATGCAGCATTGAGAGGCCCATAGTATATATAATGCAGCATTGAGAGGCCCATAGTATATATAATGCAGCATTGAGAGGCCCATAGTATATATAATGCAGCATTGAGAGGCCCATATAGCGCAGCATTGAATGGCCCATAGTATATATAGCACAGCATTGAATGGCCCATAGTATATATAATGCAGCATTGAGAGGGCCTCTAAATGCTGCGCTATATATACTATGGGCCATTCAATGCTGCCCTATATACTAGAATGGGCCTCTCAATGCTGCCCTATATACTAGAATGGGCCTCTCAATGCTGCCCTATATTACTATGGGCCATTCAATGCTGCGCTATATACTAGAATGGGCCTCTCAATGCTGCCCTATATTACTATGGGCCATTCAATGCTACTGATGGAATTTGTCAGAAACCACACACTTTACAACACAAACCTGTGCAGAGACTTCAGGATTCTCCATCTGCTTTCACTGTAATATGGCTGGGATTCTTGTAACAGCACACACACCTCTGCCTGCCTGTCTCTAACTCTCTCCTCCAGACAGGGACCGTCACTACAACGTGACACTGAACACAGGGCAGGATGCCAATAGGCAAAGCTGTAAGAAGACAGTGCATGGATGAGGACAAGTGAAAGGTGAGCTGTGACTGGCTGCTCTGTGGTCACATGTTCTGCCTTCATTTACATCCTGCTTCTGGATTGGGTGAATGAGATAACACTGTGCTGCTGCCGACTCCTCTCCTATAGTACTTTCAGCACCAGGTTTCCTCTCTCCCCCTCCAGCACACAGTCTCTCCTGGCTCCTCCCCTCCCCCTCCATCACCAGACTGACGTCAGCAGCACAGGGAAGGGAGGAGAGCAGAGAGCCACTAGATAACAAGCGGCTGGCTGGGCCGGGGGATGGGCCTATCTCTAACAAGGGGCCTGGAGCTGCAGCTCCATCAGCCCCTACGTTAATCCGGCCCTGGACCTGCCGCCGCGTCAGCGTTGGGGGCGTGTTCAAGACTCAGCGCTCTTTTTCAGGTACGCCCACTATTTTTCGCGCCGTGGCGCTGTAAATGGCAGGAAATGGCGGACAAATAGCGGGAATCTTCACCACATACAAAGCACAGTCTTTTTGCACAAAACAATCCAATAGGCAACACAGGACTCACAACTTGTAAGCCTCGGATCCTGTTCATGACGCCAGATTAGATGACGCGCACCACATGTGGGTACCAGGGCTATGGGACACTCGGCACCGAGCCCATGGAAGTCTATGGGGATGTCACTGGCAGCAGAGCTCGGTCCGTGGCCCTGGGCGGTCATGCAATGGGGGATATTTACAGGGGATTATAAAGATTAGTTCGTGACGCCACCTGTGGTATCTGATCAATTTGACCAGCGCTGCAATATGGATCTTCTAAGGGGATGTTATGGGGCAGCAAGATGGTGAGTCTCCCACAGGCGAGACTTTTCCCTTGAAGTCTATGGTGGTGCAGAATGCAGGCAAATAAGCAGTGACACACGGTTCAGTCTCTTTGCATACCTTTACTCGTAGATGTTGCAGGGATGTCCCGAAGCACTGTAGGGTGAAGGGTGCACATCCAGATTCCTCCACTTGTTAGGTGTGTGGCCTCCTGTTTTCTGCCTTTTTGTAATAAGTTCTGGCCTGCATGTAGCTGGGCCTAGCTTAGCCTCTGTCTTGTACCTGGCTGACTTTGTTATTGGATCTTCTCTCTGAAAGGACAGGGTCATTGATGGCCCGGCCGAGCCGGACTCCGTCCTCCTGATCCTGCTACGTATCAGCTCGGTAGAACTCCTGGGACTTGTAGTCCTCCAGGAACTCCGGTGTTCTCCTAATGGGTCGTGGAGATCCCTGTAGGCTCGGACTCCGGCGTCCGGGTATACTTGCTGAGATGAGCTATTAAGACTCCTCGGTCTCATTAACTTCCACTCGCCTTCGACCTATCTAGGTCCTCCTATTATCACACACGCTGGCAGTTGGTGAGCTGCCTCTTCGCCGCTCTCTAAGCGTCGGCACGCTTTCCACTGAGCTATACTTCAGATCAGCTCTGACTAGGCTAAAGTGATTCCTTCTCACCCGTACTAGCCTCCACTTACTCAAATTGAACTGACTGAACAGCTCTGCACTTCTCTCCTCTGGTGTCTTAAGGAGATCTGAGATCTGTCTCTGTCTGATCTCTTCTCTGGATGCTCTCCTCATCTCCCACAAACTGAAACTAACTCCTTGTTTTTATACGTCTTATCACAGCTCCCTCTGCTGGGCTTTTAGGATGAACTGCGTGTGTGAATGTGATTAATGACCTCTAGTGGGATCTTCTGTCAGTGCACCCCTCTGGAAGATGTGGATTCAGTCACAGCTGGGCTCCACATTCGCTTTGTGAACAGGGCTCTATACACTGGACGAAAAAGAAGGGAATCGTCGTGGGAGCTCCATGTGGATTACAGCGCACTTGTGTGGATTATTATTTTTTTAATAAATGACAGAGGAAAATTGTTGGGAACTGATTTTTTACAAATAAAGGACTTTTGTATATGTGTTTATTTCTTTTGACTACGGGGTTAGTAATGAGGGTGATTGACAGACACTTTTCCATTGCTAACCCAGGACTTGATGTCATCGCCGCTGCTGACATCAACGCCACAATTCCATTACCCCAATTACCACTGCACCAGGGCAATCAGGACCAGCCAAGGGTAAGCACCAGAATTGGCGCATCTAATGGATGCGCCATTTCTGGGGCAGCTGAGGGCTGGTCCTAGTCTGGGAAGGGTCTAATAACCATGGACCTTCCGATTAATATCAACTCACAGCTGTCTGCTTAGCCTTTGCTGGTTATTAAAAATAGGGGGCCCCACGTCATTTTATTTAGGGTCCCTCCCTTTTAATAAGCAGTGAAGGCTCAGCAGACAGCTATGAGCTGATATTAATGGGCTGGGAAGCTCCATGGTTATTGGGTCCTTTCCAGTATAAGATAAGACACAGCTATCTAGTTTCCCTTAGCTGATTATTAAAAATAAAGGTGACGCAACGCCATTTTTTTTCAATTTATTTTTTTATTAGCTGAATACATGTACAGTAAAATACACAAGCATGGCGCTAATTATGCAAAAGGATGCCACACGTATGATACATACTGACACACAGATTGTACACATGGATGTCACCCGTACTGGTTTTTCCATTATCGGAAATATCAGGACATGTGAAGGAGGCCTTAGGACTTAGTCACATGCCAGTTTTTGGTCAGTACTCTACAAGCATCATTGTATGAATGCCAAAATCAGGAGTGGCATAATCAGAGGAAAACTATACAGTAATTGAAATATTGATTTGACACCTGTTCTGTGTTTGAGACACTCCTGGTTTTGGCTTATAAATACTGATCAGAAATACTTGTTCCTCGGGCTTCTATAAAAGGTTGCTTTCTTCACTTGATGAGCTGCCTCGCTCTATAAATTCTTGTGATTTTTGTGGCCTACAGACCTAGACCTATGAGGTGCTCACCATATTTATATCCAGTGCTTTATTCAGACAAAACTATACTATTTTATATGTATGATGTTTTATGACAGTAACTGGAGATCTTTAAAACTGCACAGTATTTTTCAAAGAAATAATTAATGTTTGTCAATTTTTTTTTCTTGTTGCTTAGGCATCAGAGTCGTGAAGCTGAACCTAAAGATTATGATGTCAATGAAGCTCCGCTAGGTAAGAAGAATTTGTCTCAATCTACCTATAGACGATTTGGAAATGTCACCAGTGAAGTGAGTATCCTTTATATTACTACTTGTAGATGAAGATGTTTTTTTTCTAGTTTTATATAAATAAACCTATATTTGACACTGGCCAGATGTCAGTATTGGGACTGATACCAGTAACCTGCCCCTTTTAATGGAATTTTCACAAATTTTGGATTGTATTTACAAAAGATAAGAATTGTAGCCTGCATTATCAGTTCTATTAGCGGGAGAATAGTGCTGCACATAGTGCTATTTCTATCATCAAACAATGCGTAACATGATGGAAAACAGCAAACTATATTGTAAGCAGTGGCGTGTTGGGGGCACTGTTGGCCTCAGCGACAACGCAGTTGTGAACAGAACTGACCTTGTCCTGTATACAAGACCTACTAACATCATCTCTCTGCTGTTAGACACTTAATGCATTACAAGCTGTCACACCATGTAATAGGATGTTCACATGGACCGACCAGCAGCACTAAACGACAGCTGATCATATAACATTTAGTAATTGGTGGTTAATAGCCTATTTGTACGGGCAGAGCGCGGTAAACAATGTACAGGGAGCTATCAGTAATAGATCACTCAGTTCAGGGCGCGCAATAAAATGTGAAATTTTACTGAATCTATCCACAACCACCAAAATTTCAAAACAAAAAAATTTTTTTATCCCAAGATTAAAAATATATATTAAAAATAAAAAAGGGCAAAAAAAAAAAAAAAAAAAAAATATATATATATATATATATATATATATATAGTAAAAAAACATTATTAATAGTGGTTATAACCCAGTACATGAAGAAGCACACAATAATAAATTTACATAAATGGTCCAAATATAGGTTCAATATAGATGATAAAGTTTAGCAAAAAGTCTGTGTAAGAAATAATGCACTAAAATGAAACGAAAATAAAGACCAAGTGTTGCAATTATGTGAAAAAATTCTCAATAAAAATAATGATAAATAATATATAAAATGATCACAATATATCCACACAGTGATACCATAAAAATTGTGATAAAATAAAATAACCAATAAGAGTGCAATATCACAAAAATAAGAAAAATATAATAAATCACAATATATCATAAAGTGCAAATTCCTGTGCAAAACACCACAATATTAAAAAAATATTCACTGTATAATAAATTGGGGCTACGTGTCCGTGGAATCCTAGCGAGGCACTATGGGTGAGAGTGGATGCTATTTTTCTATGTTATGATATTTGTCTTGCGATACTAGTCTTTACTTGGGATAGCCTGGTGACGTCACCGTTTGATATATATGATTGTGAGTCTTTTTGACTGTTTGAGGGCTTATCCATTTGAGTCTGTGGAAGCACAGTTTTTTCATATACATTTATGCATATGAATTTGAGACTACATAAGTATTAGCAGAGCTATTCATTATTATATAACTGTTAGCACTACCCCCACCTCATATTACAGAGGTTATTTTATCTAGGACCTGGATATCACATTTGGCTGTTTGTCTCTTCCCTTATCTATGCCTTATAGGTGATTTTGTGTCATATTTTCCTGTATGTACTTTTTGATACTAATAAATATTGTAATTTTTATTATATTCTGGTGGTTTTTTACACTGTGTTTCGGATGTTTACTATATCTCATTTAGTGTAACACAAAATTTGTATACACCTTTATCTCTTGAAATTTCAGGGGAGGTGGACATAATATGTGTGCATTATGCATCCTGTTCTAATTTGTATAATAGTTCTGGACAGTGTGTGTTGTTTGAGGTCATGGACGAACATAGTGTCGATCTAATCCCTCCCCACTGTCCTGAAAGGCAGAAATAAACACCTTAATTTTGCCAAGATGGATTTCAGCAGGCAGAAAAAATTGCGTCTTTCCCACGGAGAAGATATGTACACCCGGGTTGCTAACCTCCCCATATCCCAGGCTCCTTAGTTTTCCGTGGGTGTTTACAGTGAGACAGGGAAGGATGCGTGCCCATGAAATTTCCATTTCTTCCACAGTAAAAACATACTCCCTCTTTGTGCCGAACAACAGACTGCATTCCAGAACCAGTTGCCCCACACAACTGGATGGGTTCCTCAGATGACTCAGACCCTTTCCCTTGGCCCCGGACCCTCCACACATTGGGGTGTCTCTTTATGTCTGTGAAGATGGCGATCCACCCGGATAGCTAGAGACATGGCCGCCTCAAGGGAAGTTTGAGTCTCATACAGGCCTAATCAATGTAACAAAAGAGAAATAGGGTGCACCTCCATTAAATAGTATGCATGTCAATGTATGTAACTACCAGGGTGCCACACTGTGCATGGAAATGCAACATGAACAAAAAGCAAAAAAGACCAGACACATAACGGGTGTGCACACCTGTTTCAATACTCAGACCAAGAAAACAATAAAATATATATCTTTATTCGAACACTAGGACACACATATCCTCATGGGAATGCCAAAAGCCACTGTACATGTACTGTTCAGTGCCATGCACAGATATCCATTTATATTGAATATCAGGAATACTTCATCAAGGGCAGTATATAGTCACAGGGCTGTGCATGCGCGAAACATGAAACACTGCACAGAAACGCAGACCATAGTGATAGAGAGTGAGATGTTAACTCATAATATCACATACTGAGGGAGCGCATGCGCGTTGAAGAAGACCACTTATGTGCATGAATATCATGCCAAAGACTGGTATCCAATAGCTAAATAAAGTTTGTTGGCAAACATGATGGAAAAGCGACAAAGGCACTGCCGCCAATGTGTCCCAAAAAGGCAAATTAAAAAAATAAAAATAAAAAAATGAAAAAAATAATAAAACAAAACAAAAAAACAAAAAAAAATAAAAAATTATAAAATAAAAAGTAAAAAAACTAAACAAAATCCTGGTTGACAGAAATATCAACATCTTCCTATTAAGCACAACCTCACCATAGTGTTTATCTGAATCACCAAGATACTGCAAAAAGGAAGCCCAAATGGTGTCAGACAACCTTTTTTGGCTTCTATTGAACACCAGTCTTTGGCATGATATTCATGCACATAAGTGGTCTTCTGCAACGTGCATGCGCTCCCTCAGTACTCTCTTTATCATTATGGTCTGCGTCTCTGTGCAGTGTTTCATGTTTCGGCGCATGCACTGCCCTGTACTGCCTCTTGATGAAGTATTCCAGCTGTTCTGACTTAATGATTTATCCTTCAGGTATATATGAATCTAAATGCATGCGTTAACCACACTTTCTCGCCCCTGATGAAGTCACTGATGTGACGATACGCGTTGGGTTGATAGGAGCCCGATCCTGCCTTTACACCAGCATTTCTGCCTATGAGTCTTGTCTTTCAGCATATCTGTTATGTACGGTAGCTGAGGAGGACAGGAACAACAGCAGGGCTGCCGAACACCTGAGATATTGGTAACTAATGGGTTGCAGAAACCTGAATTAACCACACAACTAGAGGTAGCCGTGGAGCGTTCCTACGTTGATCCTAGACGCCTCGTCACAGCCTGAGAGCTAGCTATACCTAAAGATAGAAACAGGAAAGCTAACTGCCCCGGAGTAGAGCCCCAAAGGAATAGGCAGCCCCCAAACATATAATTGCGGTTAGACAAGATGAAAACACAAACGCAGGCAGAAAACAGATTGAGCAAAAGCTGGGGCCACAAGCTGACTAAATAGGAAAGGACAGGAGAGATTACTTTCTGCAACCCAGAAAACCCTACAAAAATCCAACAATTCTGATTACAAAAATACTGAGATCACACGATCTCGCCACCCACTAAATCAGATCTCAGTGTGAACAAAACCAAGCTGCAGCCGCTGAAAAAGCAGGAAAAAGCAAATGACAAAACAACAGTGGCTACAGACAAACTGTGAGGAGCTCAGGCCCCAGGAGGGGACCTGGCTGTCCTCCACAAATGTGCAGAAAACAATGCAAATAGTAAGCACAAAAAGAAAAGCAGAAAATATATTATCTGAAAGCAGCAGATGCAGGCAAGACACCAGCAAACTTCCAAATGAACCAGGAACCACAATAGAGACCAGAACAATTGATCACCGACGACCATCATGGGAGGGAACCTCCCTTATCAGTCCAGTCCGTGATCCCAGATTGCCATTCCTCTCTGGAAGGTTCAGTACTGTCTGTAACCACCAGAGGGAGCCTCTGCTCATTCAAAACACATATCTGTATCAGTAAGGTATCTTTGGGAATCATAAATAAATAATAATCTTTATTTTTATATAGCGCTAACATATTCCGCAGCGCTTTACAGTTCGCACAGATTATTGTCACTGTCCCTGATGGAGCTCACAATCTAGATTCCCTATCAGTATGTTTTTTTTGGAGCGTGGGAGTACCCGGAGAAAACTCACACAAGCACAGGGAGAACATACAAACTCCTTGCAGATGTTGTCCTTGGTGGGATTTGAACCCAGGACTCCAGCGCTGCAAGGCTGCAGTGCTATCCACTGAGCCACTGTGCTGCTCGGGAAACATGACAGTCTCCTACTTTGGGGGAAAGGCTCCTGGGAACAATGATGTGGCCACAGTGTTTATACCTAATGAAGAGGAATATTTGTTGTGATCCAATATCTACTCATATTTATCTAATCTCTGTGTTGGGTGCCAATCATTTCTTTCTATGAGCATTAACTGTTTTAGGTATATACCTGTCTGGATGTGATATGTTAATTTTCCAGTGCCCTTCCTCAGAGTCATAAATATGTTAATAACTGGGACATTAATTAGAGATTTGTCATAATAAGGTGATACTTGTCAAATGGTTGTATAACTTCTTTCCCCTTGTCAGTGACTCAGTTACTGTTTATTATACATACACTTGTGATTTATTGGTGTTATTAGGCATTCCGGATTTTCTATCTTTTTTCTTAACGGGTATGAATTGTGAATCTTTGTATTTTTAAATGGTTTTAATTGTCAAGTGTGGTTTTTGCATGTACTAATAAAATTTGTATTTTTTATGGTGATCCCCGTTTCTATGCATGTCTTGTTCTTGATTGTAAGATCATTATTGTAAGCGCACTTCTCAGTGAGCTTAGGAGAAGGGCTCGGATTGGAGAAAAAAATAAAACTTCTCACATGACTGAGCATGAAAGATTTATTTATTCTTGCCACAGCCCTTCTCCTCGGCTGACTGAGGTATGTGTGCTTGTGATACTGGTTTTCTGACTGCAGCACGTCTTGATGTGACAAGGATGGGCTGCCATTTGAATTATGTAATTGTGAGCATTTAATTACATTTTTGGAGAAGCCCTCTAAAGTGACAGAGGCACTGCCTTCTTGTCATTCTCAGCACTAAAAACCTATTCGTCTTGAGTCATGACTTTCTGAACTAAATGAAGTTGGATAAATCTTTTAAAAATGTTGGATTATTTAAATTACTGTTTGGTGAATTTGAACGTAGACAAAATTGTCATACTTTCTATTCTTTTATTCAGGACTGGAATACCACAACTGCACATCAGCTGTCTCAAGTTCATCTTAAAGGTGATGTGTCGACCCGCCACCACAATTGTGGGTTACCAGGGCAATGGGGTACTCAGAGCCGAGCCCGTAGAAGTCTATGGGGATTGTTGTCACAGGTAGCTGTGGCTCGGTCTGTGGCCCTGGCGGTCTGGCGTATGTTGGGGATATATTTACAGGGAATTGGTTATGTACAGTTCGTGACGCCACCTGTAGTATTCTGGTAATTTGTACCAGCGCTGCTGTAGATCTCTGAGGGGATGGTGAGGCAGCTAGATGTCGGGTCCCCTACAGGTGGGACTGGTCCCTCAAAGTCTATGTGAGTAGTGAAGTCGAGTGCGGTTAAAGAACACAGTCTCACACGGTCAGCGTCTTTCATACCTTTACTTGCAAGATGATAAGGCAGGTCCCAGGGAGGCTGATCCACGGAGAGTGTATTTTGATGCAGCGGCTGGACAAGTTAGGGGCCTCCTTTATCTCCAATATGGCGAGTGCAACTAGCATGAAGCGTAGTTCCCTCTAATCTTCAGCAATGCTTGCTGTACCTGCCCAGTCAGCTTAGTGTTAGGGGCCTTCCTGTGAAGGAGCTGAATCCTTACTTGGTCCTGCAGAACTCCAAAGTCTTCACTCCCCCTGACCCCAGCTACGTACTGACTATAAGGGGCTTGTCTGCCGCGACCTAGGGTCCGGTAGATTCCTGGTTTTCCTGTCTCTGTGCCTGAAACAACAGTGACTCTTCGGTCCCCAGTGACCGGTTACAACGTGCTGGACTTCTGCAATCCGTTAAGCACAAATCTTATAAATCCACTTGCCTTTCGCCTTGTCCACGCTGGTAACATAAGCACTCTTACTAGCCAAGGGTCGAGCAGTCACTTCTTTCCTTTTCCTTCCAATCAAGTTAGCCACAGATGCTCAGTTATCACAGGCAGGAGCACGTCACTGTACCTGATACCGTCCTCTAGACAGGAATGCTGAAGACTTTCTGGGTTACAACTTGTTCCTTCCTTCAATGTATGCTGAGGAGATGACACAGCTCTGACCAGACTAAGGTGTATTCCAACACCTATACCAGACTCCACTTTCCAAGCTGATGAGATAGCAATCTAGACTCCTTCCTCCCTCTAGATACAGACTCTCTCACTGTAGTCCAGACGCAGACTCTCCACGTCCTTACTGCCCGAAGACAGGAACTAGACTGACTGACTAAAATCACTCCTACACATACCTTCTTGACCACTCCCTAGAGTATACTCCACTACCCTAAGGGTGTGTCTAGTGTGTGTAGAGTGAATGCATATTGAGCATTAAGCCGCTGTCTCGCCATACACTCTCCAGGGTACTACGTGTGCCTACCACCAGGGCTACACATTCCCCCATGGTAAAAAGACAGCACTCCCGGGCTGTGAAATACAAAAGACATTTTATTTATACAATAACAATAACAATAACATCTTCCCATCCGGAGGTGAGATCACCTTGAACGTTACAAACTTTAATACAAAAATACAAATAGTATCAAATGTCATTCAATAAATAAATTTACAATATACTTGTGAAGGACCCGCACCAAACCTTCAACGTGGGTCCTGGGTGGGCTGCAGGACGTCCGATTGCAGACCTCACTCAGTGCCACACCATACGGGTTTTGTTTTTCAGAGGTAGTTATGGATGGTTTTTGTAAAACCAAGATAGGGCGCCAAAGCGCAACTATGTACAAGAAAGTTCCGGGTTAGCATAGTCCTTAACCTCAAAAGTCCATTTGTAAAGAAAGACATAATAAATCACATTATCAAAGTGCAACTGTTTATCATATATCAATTATCAATTATCATCTATCAATTACCAATTACCCAGCCGGGCATTCTATAACTAGAAATATATATTCATTATATATAACTTGTGCAATACTTTTTCAAAAACATGTTAAACTTTCTGCTTTCTACTTGTGGTAGATCCGATAGGGATCTCACCAACTCTTTACTTATTTATTCATTTTCTGCAAATACTTTTTCCACTACATTTTCCACGCCGGGGGCTGGAACGATGCAATGAGCCCTTGATCCCAAGACCAGCAAA
>JARQOD010000001.1:659184321-659355879 GCA_033576555.1 Oophaga sylvatica
AATTATTTTTTTTATCTTTTTAAAAACTATTTTTCTATTACTATAATTTTTTGTGTTTTTAAGGAGGGGGGGTTTGGGAAAAATGTAAAAAAAGGGGGTTTGGAAAAAAAATGCATCACAATCCTTTTTTTTTTTTTTAAATAAATATCTTTATTTATTTTAAAAAAAGCATAAAAAATCGAATAAAAAAGCATAAAAAAAAGCCCCTGCTTTTTTTCCCCAAAGGGGTCCTTTTTTTGTTCGAAATTCGCAGTCAAATCTGCCGTGGCCCCTTTCCCTCAAACCCCCCCAAGCCGCGGGGGCCCCGCTCATTGGTGGTAAACCTCTGGTTTGCGCGGCTTTTGGGGGGTTTTAAAAATTCCCGCGGGGCCCCCGCTCTTGGTTTAGGGCGGGGCGGGGGATTTGAATCCTGCCCCCTCATTGGTGCCCGGGTTTTGCCGCACGGCTTTGGTGGGGGATTTAAATTCCTGCCCCGCTTTTTTGCTAAACCCCCCAAAGGCTGGCGATGGGGGTTGCCGATTTATCAGCTGTTGGGGTTTATTGCCAATTCCCGGGGGGGGTGTTGGGCGGGGGGGGCTTAAAACACGCGGGGTTTTTTACTTTCCCCTGCGGGAACCCGTGGGGGGATCGCGCCCCCCCGGGCACGGCTGCCAGGGGGTGAAAAGCGGGGGGGGACGTCCCAAAAAACAGTTTTTGCGGGAGTCCAGAAATTTAAACACTTTAACTTTAAAACCCCTTGGTGCGCAGATTGAGGCCCTTTTTTCCTGTTTCTCTGAGGGTGAAACAGTACTTTTGGAGAAAAGGGCCCCCTACTATTCAGCGGCTATTTCTACGACAGCCTTTATATTATCTATAATCTATCTTTATCTTTAGCTTTTTACTGTATTTTCTATCTATTTTTTCTTTTCTATTATCATAAATCTATCTATTTTATTATTACCCCCCCCCCCCCCCTTTTATCTGTGTGGGGTTAATGGATTATCTATTATTTTCTATTTTTTCAAATTTCTTTTGTATGTGAAGGGGGTTTTTGGGGTTGGAAAAATTGTAAAAGAGGAGGTTGGAGAAAAAAATTAAAAATCCAATCCTTTTTTTTTTGTTAAATAACATATCTTTATTTAGCTTACAAAAACGCATACAAATCCGCATGAAAAGAAGCATAAATAACGCATAAAAAAAGCACCTGCGTTTTCTGCCAAGAGGTCCTGTTTTTGTGCAGAAAATTCAGCAGTCAAATCTGCAACGTGTGCACATACCCTCAAATCCCCCACCAAAGCCACGCGGCACCGCTCATCGGCTGAGTCACCTCTGGCTGCGCGGCTTTGGCGGGGGATTCAAATCCCGTGCGTCACCACTCATTGGCTAAGCCGGTGGGGCGGGGGATTCGAATCCCGCGCCGCTCATTGGCTGAGCCGCCAATGAGCGGTGCCGCACGGCTTTGGTGGGGGATTTGATTCCCGCGCCGCTCATTGGCTCAGCCGCCAAGGCTGGTGACCAGTCAGCTGCTAGCGGTATTGGCACCAGATTTGAATACCGCTAGCAGCTGATGTGATCGGTCGCCCGCCGCTGGGTTGCCGATCTATCAGCTGTTAGCGGTATTGCTGATCTCCCAGCGGTGTTAGCACCACTAAGGATACACAGATGTTCATTTCACCGCACTCCCGATGCAATAGCATCGGGCCTATTTCTAGTATATATATATATATATGTATATATATATATATATATATATATATATACATATATATATATATATATATAAAAAATTGAGCAGAGAGCAGCACCTCAACAATAGCAATAGTTGGGTGCAAGGCTTCACAGGTACATACCAGTCCTTATATTAGAAAATCATCATTTTAGTGCAAAAAAGATATTTTAACCCCTTAACCCCTTCACCCCCAAGGGTGGTTTGCACGTTAATGACCGGGCCAATTTTTACAATTCTGACCACTGTCTCTTTATGAGGTTATAACTCTGGAACGCTTCAACGGATCTTCGCGATTCTGAGATTGTTTTCTCGTGACATATTGTACTTCATGTTAGTGGTAAAATTTCTTCAATATACCTTGCGTTTATTTTTGAAAAAAACGCAAATATGGCGAAAATGTTGAAAATTTTGCAATTTTCAAACTATGAATTTTTTTTCCCTTAAAACAGAGAGATATGTCACACAAAATAGTTAAGAAATAACATTTTCCACATGTCTACTTTACATCAGCACAATTTTGAAACCAAAAATTTTTTTTGTTAGGAAATTATAAGGGTTAAAAGTTGACCAGTGATTTCTCATTTTTACAACAAAATTTACAAAGCCATTTTTTTAGGGACCACCTCACATTTGAAGTCACTTTGAGGGGTCTATATGGCAGAAAATACCCAAAAGTGACACCATTCTAAAAACTGCACCCCTCAAGGTACTCAAAACCACATTCAATAAGTTTATTAACCCTTCAGGTGCTTCACAGGAGCTGAAGCAACGTGGAAGGAAAAAATGAATATTTAACTTTTTAGCCACAAAAATGATCTTTTACAAACTTTTTTTTATTTTCACAAGGGTAAAAGGAGAAAATTGGCAGATAAAGTTGTTGTGCAATTTCTCCTGAGTACGTCAATACCCCATATGTGGGGGAAAACCACTGTTTGGGCACACGGCAGAGCTCGTAAGGGAAGGAGTGCCGTTTGACTTTTTCAAACTAAAATTGGCTGGAATTGAGATTGGACGCCATGTCGTGTTTGGAGAGCCCCTGATATGCCTAAACAGTGGAAACCTCCCACAAGTGACACCATTTTGGAAACTAGACCCCCTAAGGAACTTATCTAGATCTGTTGTGAGCACTTTGAACCCCAAAGTGTTTCACAAAAGTTTATAATGCCTGGGTGTGAAAAAAACAAAACAATTTTCCACAAAAATGATTTTTTAGTCCCAAATTTTTGATTTTTCCCAAGGGTAACAGGAGAAATTGGACCACAAAATTTGTTGTCCAATTTGTCCTGAGTACGCTGATACCCCATATGTGGGGGGGAACCACTGTTTGGGCGCATGGCAGAGCTCAGAATGGAAGGAGCACCATTTGACTTTTTCCAACCAAAATTGGCTGGAATTGAGATTGGACGCCATGTTGCATTTGGAGAGCCCCTGCTGTGCCTAAACAGTGGAAACCCCCCACTAGTGACCCCATTTGGGAAACTAGACCCCCTAAGGAACTTATCTAGATCTTTGGTGAGCAATTTGAACCCCCAAGTGCTTCACACAAGTTTATAACAGAGAGCTGTAAAATTAAAAAATCTCTTTTTTTTTTACAAAAATGATTTTTTCGCCCCCAATATTTTATTTTCACAAGGGTAACAGGAGAAATTGGACCCCAAAAGTTGTTGTCCAATTTGTCCTGAGTACGCTGATACCCAATATGTGGGAGTAAACTACTGTATGGGCGCACGTCGGGGCTCGGAAGGGAAGTAGTGACGTTTTGGATTGCAGACTTTGATGGAATGGCCTGGGGGAGTCATGTCGCATTTGGAGAGCCCCTGATGCGTCTAAACAGTGGAAACCCCCCACAAGTGACCCCATTTTGGAAAATAGACCCACAAGGAACTTATCTAGATGTGTGGTGAGCACTTTGAACCCCGAAGTGCTTCACAGAAGTTTATATCGTACAGCCGCAAAAATAAAAAATCCTTTTTTTTTTTTTACAAAAATGATTTTTTCGCCCCCAATATTTTATTTTCACAAGGGTAACAGGAGAAATTGGACCCCAAAATTTGTTGTCCAATTTGTCCTGAGTACGCTGATACCCAATATGTGGGAGAAAACGACTGTATGGGTGCACGTCTGGGCTCGGAAGGGAAGTAGTGATGTTTTGGATTGCAGACTTTGATGGAATGGTCTGGGGCGTCATGTCGCATTTGGAGAGCCCCTGATGCGCCTAAACAGTGGAAACCCCCCACAAGTGACCCCATTTTGGAAAATAGACCCCACAAGGAACTTATCTAGAAGTGTGGTGAGCGCTATGAAGCCCCAAGTGCTTCACAGAAGTTTTATAACATACAGCCGTAAAAACAAAAAAATCATTTTTTTTTTTACAAAAATGATTTTGTCGCCCCCAGTTTTTTATTTTCCCAAGGGTAACAGAAGAAATAGGACAAATTGCACAATAACTCTTTTGGCCAGAATACGCTGATACCCCATATGCGGGAGTAAACTACTGTTTGGGCGCATGGCAGAGCTCAGAAGTGAAGGAGCACCGTTTGACTTTTTCAACGCAGAATTGGCTGGAATTGAGATCAGACGCCATGTCACATTTGGAGAGCCCCTGATGTGCCTAAACAGCAGAAACCCTCCAATTCTAACTCCAACCCTAACCCCAACACACCCCTAACCCTAGTCCCAACCCTAACCACAAACCTAACCCTAACACACCCCTAACCGTAATCCCAACCCTAATCCTAATCCTAACGTTAGCGCCAACCCTAACCCTAACTTTAGCCGCAACCCTAACCCTAACGGGAAAATAGAAATAAATACATTTTTTTAATTTTATTATTTTTCCCTAACTAAGGGGGTGATAAAGGGGGGTTTGATTTACTATTTATAGCGGGTTTTTGTGATTGGCAGCTGTCACGCTAAAAGACGTTTTTTATTGCAAAAAATAGTTTTTTGCATCACCACATTTTGAGAGCTATAATTTTTGCATATTTTGGCCCACAGAGTCATGTGAGGTCTTATTTTTTGCGGGACGAGGTGACGTTTTTATTAGTACCATTTTTGAGCACGTGACATTTTTTGATCGCTTTTTATTTCGATTTTTGGGAGGTTAGAATGAACAAAAATCAGCAATTCATGAATTCTTTTGGGGGAGGTGTTTATACCGTTCCGCATGTGGTAAAATTGATAAAGCAGTTTTATTCTTCGGGTCAGTACGATTATGGCGATACCTAATTTATATCATTTTTTTTATGTTTTGGCGCTTTTATAGAATGAAAACAATTTTATATAAAAAATTATTATTTTTGCATCGCTTTATTCTGCGAGCTATAACTTTTTTATTTTTTCACTGATGATGCTGTATCACGGCTCGTTTTTTGCGGGACAAGATGACTTTTTCAGCGGTACCATGGTTATTTATCTCGGTCTTTTGATCGCGTGTTATTCCACTTTTTGTTCAGCGGTATGATGATAAAGCATTGATTTTTTGCTTCGTTTTCTTTTTTTTTTTTTTAAGGGGTTCACTAAAGGGGTTAACTAGTGGGACAGTTTTATAGGGGGGGTCGTTACGGACGCGGCGATACCAAATATGTGTACTTTTATTGTTTTGTTTTTTTTATTTACTGGAAAGAATGAATTTATTGGGGAATATTTTTTTTTATGATTTTTTTTACCACTTTTTATTTTTTTAACTTTTTTACTTTGTCCCAGGGTGGGACATCACTGTATTTTATCAGATCGCTGGTGTGACAGTGTGCACAGCACTCTGTCACACCAGCGATCGCTCTGGCATCGCTGCAGGCTTCCTCAGCGCCTGCTCTCAGCAGGCACTGAGGAAGCCGCCTCCCTGCAGGACCCCGGCGCCATCTTGGATCCGGGGACCTGGAGGGAGGACGGACCCTCGGAACAGCGCGACACATCGCGCTGCTCTGAGGGTCTCAGGGGAGCGCGCAGGGAGCCCCCTGCCTGCGCGATCCTCCCCTATGCCCGGGTACGCCAAGGGTTAATGTGCCAGGAGCGGTCCGTGACCACTCCTGACACACAGTCACGGGTGTCAGCTGTGATAATCAGCTGACACCCGGCGGCGATCAGCTGCGCTCCCCCCGGGAGCGCAGCTGATCGCCCATGACGTACTATTCCGTCCATGGGAATTAGGTCCAGGGTCACATGGACGGAATAGTACGTCTGATGGAATAAAGGGGTTAACCCATATATATATTTCTTCAATATAACTTGCGTTTATTTATATTAAAAAAATGGAAATATGGTGAAAATTTTGAAAAGTTTGCAATTTTCAAAGTTTGAATTTTTATTCCCTTAAAACAGAGAAATATGTCACACAAAATAGTTACTAAATAACATTTCCACATGTCTACTTTACATCAGCACAATTTTGTAAACACATTTTTTTTTGTTACGAAGTTATAAGGGTTAAAAGTTAACCAGCGATTTCTCATTTTTGCAACATTTACAAAACCATTTTTGTTAGGAACCACCTCACATTTGAAGTCACTTTTATGGGTCTATATGGCAGAAAATTCTCAAAAGTGACACCATTCTAAAACACCCGTCAAGGTACTCAAAACCACATTCGGGAAGAGATCTCGTTGCCGAGATTTGAATTTGAGTATGCGGCGGCCATCTTTCCGGAGGCCCCTGGCTGCCATCTTTCAGGAGGCCTGTTATGTTAGGTAGCTGAGGAGGACAGGAACAACAGCTGGGCAGCCGAACACCTGAGATGTTGGTAACTAATGGGTTGCAGATTCCTAAACTAACCACACAACTAGAGGTAGCCGTGGAGCGTTCCTACGTTGATCCTAGATGCCTCGTCACAGCCTGAGAGATAACTACACCTAAAGGCAGAAAGATGAAAGCTATCTGCCCCGGAGCAGATCCCCAAAGAAAATAGGAAGCCCCCAAACATGTAATGGTGGTTAGACAAGAAGAAAGCACGGACACAGACAGAAAATAGAATGAGCAAACGCTGGGGCCACAAGCTGACTAAATAGGATAGGACAGGAGAGATTACTTTCTGCAACCCAGAAAACCCTACAAAAATCCAACAATTCTGATTACAAAAATACTGAGATCACACGATCTCGCCACCCACTAAATCAGATCTCAGTGTGAACAAAACCAAGCCGCAGCCGCTGAAAAAGCAGGAAAAAGCAAATGAAAAAACAACAGTGGCTACAGACAAACTGTGAGGAGCACAGGCCCCAGGAGGGGACCCGGCTGTCCTCCACAAATGTTCAGAAAACTATGCAAATAGCAAGCACAAAAAGAAAAGCAGAAAATATCTTATCTGAAAGCAGCAGACGCAGGCAAGACACCAGCAAACTTCCAAAAGAACCAGGAACCACAATTGAGACCAGAACAATTGATCACCGACGACCATCATGGGAGGGAGCCTCCCTTATATCAGTCCAGTCAGTGATCCCAGATTACCATTCCTCGCTGGAAGGTTCAGTACTGTCTGTAACCACCAGAGGAAGCCTCTGCTCATTCACAACAGAGGCCACTGCGTTGCAGCAGCGGAGCGGTGGGCTTTTGGGCTATGACGAAATGCCGGCGGAGCCCCCCACGCAGCACAGAGCCCCGCTGCCGCCACATCATAGAGCCCCGACACCACCGCACCAGAGAGCACAGGGAGGCTGCATCAGGACCGCCACCGGATTTGTAGGTATACTGCGACCATAAGACGCACCCCCATTTTCCACCAAAATTTTGGGGGAAAAAAGAGCGTCTTATGGTCCGAAAAATACGGTACTGTTTGGGCGCATGGCAGAGCTCAGAATTCAATGCAGAATTAGCTGGAATTGAGATCAGACGCCATGTCACGTTTGGAGAGCCCCTGATGTGCCTAAACAGTGGAAACCCCCCTAATTCTAACTCCAACCCTAACCCCAACACATGCCTAACCCTAATGCCAACCCTAACCATAACCCTAAGGGTTTGGATTATGGTTACGGTTGAGATTAGGGTTAGGGTTGGGATTAGGGTTTCGGGTGTGTTAGGGTTAGGTTTGTGGTTAGGGTTATGGTTAGGGTTGGCATTAGGGTTAGGGGTGTGTTGGGGTTAGGGTTGGAGTTAGAATTTGGGGGTTTCCACTGTTGAGGCACATCAGGGGCTCACCAAACGCGACATGGCATCTGATCTCAATTCCAGCCAATTCTGCGTTGAAAAAATCAAACGGTGCTACTTCCCTTCCGAGCTCTGCCATGCGCCCAAGAAGTGGTTTACCCCAACATATGGGGTATCAGCATACTCAGGACAAATTGCACAACAACTTTTTGTGTCCAATTTCTCCTGTTACCCTTGGGAAAATAAAAAATTGGGGGCGAAAAATCATTTTTGTGTAAAAAATATGATTTTTTTATTTTTACAGCTCTACGTTATAAACTTCTGTGAAGCACTTGGGGGTTCAAACTGCTCACCACACATCTAGATAAGTTCCTTAGGGGGTCTACTTTCAAAAATGGTGTCACTTGTGGGGGGTTTCCACTGTTTAGGCACATCAGGGACTCTCCAAACGCGACATGGCATCCGATCTCAATTCCAGCCAGTTTTGCAATGAAAAGTCAAATGGCGCTCCTTCCCTTCACAGCTCTGCTATGCGCCCAAACAGTGGTTCCCCCACACACATGAGGTATCAGCATACTCAGAACAAATTGAACAACAAATTTTGGGGTCCAATTTCTCCTGTTACCCTTGGTAAAATAAAACAAATTGGATCTGAAGTAAATTTTTTGTGAAAAAATTAAATGTTCATTTTTTTTTAGAAATATTTAGACTTGAGAGTCTCAGACTCTCAGTCTAATATTTTTCTATCTCTGGCTAACACGTAGAAGATACACATCTTCCATTTTTTAACATTCCAAAAATTCCTGTGAAGCATCTGAAGGGTTAATAAACTTCTTGAATGTGGTTTTGAGCACTTTGAGGGTGCAGTTTTTAGAATGGTGATACTTTTGGGCATTTTCTATCATATAGACCCCTCAAAGTAACTTCAAGTCCCTTAAAAAAAAAATGATGTAAAAATGAGAAATCACTGTTTAACTTTTAACCCTTATAACTTTCTAACAAAAAAAATTTTTGGTTCCAAAATTGTGCTGATATAAAGTAGACATGTGGGAAATGTTACTTATTAAGTATTTTGTGTGACATACAGTATCTCTGGGATTTAAGGGCAAAAAAATTAAATTAAATGTGAGGTGGTCCCTAATAAAAATGGTTTTGTAAATTTTGTTGGAAAAATGAGAAATCACTGGTCAACTTTAAACCCTTGTAATGTCCTAAGAAAAAAAATAATGTTTCCAAAATTGTGCTGATGTAAAGTAGACATGTGGGAAATGTTATTTACTAACTATTTTGTGCGATATGGCTTTCTGATTTAAGGGCACAAAAATTAAAAGTTTGAAAATTGCAAAATTTTCAAAATTTTCACCAAATTTCTGTTTTTTTCATAAATAAATGTAAGTCATATCAAAGAAATTTCACCACTAACGTGAAGTACAATATGTCAAGAAAAAACAGTTTCAGAATCGCCAAGATCCGTTGAAGCATTCCAGAGTTATAAACTCATAAAGGGACAGTGGTCCGAATTGGAAAAATTGGCCTGGTCATTGACATGCAAACCACCCTGGGGGTAAAGGGGTTTACCCCTTAACGACCGCCGATATGCCTTTTAACGGCGGCAGTTAAGTGTACTTATTCCTCAGTGCAGCTTTTTAACGGTACTGAGAAATAAGAGTATAGTGCCCCCCAGCATTCGAAACTCTCCGGTGTTGTGATCACCGTTATTCACAGAATAACGGCAACTGCAATATAAAAGAAAGTCCGATTTCTCATTTAATTTCTCTCTCCTCTAATGTGATGTAGCACATCAGAGGAGAGAGAAATGGGGTCCCCGAGCGCCCCCCCATTACCTCCAGTGTCCCTGGAACCTCCTGCATCCCCCGGTGATGTCTCCCATCCGTCAGCGTCTTCTTCCAGGGAGAAAATGGAAGGCACATGAGCAGTTCGCCTTCCGAGACCTGTGGCCGGCATCCGGCAACAGTGGAAATTTTTCCTATTGTTTCATTTTGATCACTTTGATAGACCCTATCACAGTGGTCAAAATAAAAAAATAGTAAATCAATCCCCCCTTTATCACCCGCTTAGTTAGGTAAAAATAATAAAATTAAAAAAAATGTATTTATTTCCATTTTCCCATTAGGGTTACTGTTGGGGCTAGGGTTAGAGTTGGGATTATAATTAGGGTTATAGCTAGGGTTAGGGTTGGGGCTAGGGTTAGAGATAGGGTTAGGGTTGTGGTGTTGGAGTTAGGATGGTGTTTGGGTTAGGGTGGTGTTGGGGTTAGGGCTTTGTTAATGTTGGAGTTAGAATTGGGGGGTTTCCACTGATTAGATACATCAGGGGTCTCCAAACACGACATGGCGCCCGCCATTGATTCCAGCCAATTTTGTGTTAAAAAAATCAAACGGTGCTCCCTCCCTTCTGAACCCTGCCATGCACCCAAACAGTTGCTTTCCCCTCATATCAGCATACTCAGGAGAAATTGCACAACAAATTGTGTGGTCCATTTTTTCCTGATACCCTTGTGAAAATAAAAAAGTTTGGTTCCAAAGTAAAAAATTTTTGTGAAAAAAAGTAATATGTTAATTTTTTCCTTCCACATTGCTTTAGTTCTCATGAACCACCTAAAGGGTTAATAAACTTCTTAAATGTGGTTTTGCGCACCTTAAGGGTGCAGTTTTTAGAATGGTGTCACTTTCGGGTATTTTCTGTCATATTGACACCCCCAAACTCACTTTAAATGTGAGGTGGACCCTAAAAAAAATGATTTTTTAAATTTTGTTGGAAAAATGAGAAATCACTGGTCAACTTTTCACCCTTATAATGTCCTAAGAAAAAAAATAATGTTTCCAAAATTGTGCTGATGTAAAGTAGACATACGGGAAATGTTATTTATTAACTATTTTGTGTGATATGGCTTTCTGATTTAAGGGCACAAAAATTAAAAGTTTGAAAATTGCAAAATTTTCCAAATCTTCACCAAATTTCCATTTTTTCCATAAATAAACATAAGTCATGTCGAAGAAATTTTACGACTATCATTAAGTACAATATGTCACGAATAAAACATTCTCAGAATCGGTGGGATCCGTTGAAGCGTTCCAGAGCTATAACCTCATAAAGTGACAGTCGTCAGAATTGTTAAAACTGGCTTGGTCATTAAGTACCAAATTGGCTTTGTCACTAAGGGGTTAAATAGCACTTTATTATTTCCATCTATTTGGTGTGCTGCCTCTACTTTTTGGATTAGATAGATACATAAAAACAGAATTTACAAAAAACTTATATTTTTCGGATTATAAGACGCACTTTTTTTCCCCCAAATCTGGGGGGAAAATGGGTTTGCGTCTTATAATGCGGATATACCTTACCGGCCGCGGTGGAGCAGGGTCCAAGGGTCGCTGCTGGAGCAGGAAAGAGTGGAGCATCACTGCAGGCCGCAGGCTAGGATGAGAGGGTGTTCGGATGTGCGGCACTCCGCTGCGGGTGTCCGGTGCTGTGGGTGTCCGCCGCTGCCGGTGTCCGGTGCTGCGGGGGCTCTGCCGACATTATGTGAAAGGCCAGAGCCCCCGCAGTTTCATGGTTTCCTATGCGGTGGACTCTGGGAAAGTTGGTGTCGGGGGGCGCATGCGCAGAGAGATCTCAGCACCAAAATCTCGAGAGATGAGATCTCAGCGGGAGAATACGCTGTCAGGGACTTGTAATGATTTGGGAGGTGGCGGAGGATGCTCAGTACCTGTTGGTGTCTTCTCCCACACCAAAATTCATTTTTATGCTATTGAGTACTTATAACGAATTATGGGGTCAAAGGACAGGGACTAAGGCTATGTGCATACGTTTCGTATTTGCAGTAGAACATTCTGCTGCATATAATAATGTGTTGGCAGAAAGAAAGCTGCGTAAAATACATTTACTTTTTTCCACATTTTTTACATTCCTTTGTTACCTATTTTCCTCATTAGTATGGGTGAAACAAGCTGCAGGAAGAGACATGCAGATTTTAATCTGCTGCAAATCTGCAAGGAAAAAATAAGCAACGTGTTCATGAGAGTTCAGGGATCTCTTTCACTTTGCTTGAACTGTAAAATCTTGCATATTTTCCATGTGCACATAGCGCATATACAGTATATCTGTACCTTTGTCGCTATTAAAAGGAGAGGGGGCAAAGAGACATTTCTTGCATAAGGACCCCAAGCTGTCAGTGTCCGCCGCTGGTACTGAGAATAATGTTTCAGAATGACTTTTTCCACAGAATGTACGCCATAAAAACAAAAAACAAAAAATGTCAATTTTAGTACATTAAATAGTAAAATTAATAGTGTTATTCAAAACTACCGCTCATCCTGCAAAAAAACAAGCCATCATATATCTATGTGGACAGGAAAATAAAAAAGGAAGAAGTGGAGGGAAAAAAAATAAAAATGAAAATTGGCTGTGGAGGGAATGGTTTAATGTATTTAATCTGATTATTTTGTATTGTGTAGGTTCATGCTATCAAAATATTTTATTACCTTTAATATTTTGGCATTAAATAACAGCATGGAACCCTCCTGAAGTAATTATTCAAATACACACAGTCCTGATGAATCATGTATTTCCAATTATTGCTGAAGTGCTAATATAAAAAAAAACTTATTGTACGTATGAAAATTAATTAGTGCCGAATCTCCTATAAAAAAAAAGTTATGAGAAAGACAGATTAATTGAAGACAATATAAATGTACAATTTTCTTCCTCCGTTACAAGTCACACAGATAGTTTTAATATCTGAATATAAAAAAACTAGTGATGAACCCGTTCTAACGCCCGGGTGGCAAGCATTTTTATAGGTACATGGTCTCCCATTCTGGTATGTGCTTCCCCCCTCCTATTCTGGTATGCATGGCACCCATCATCCCTATCCTGGTATGTATGGTCCCCTCACCCCCACCCAAATCTACTATGCATGGCACCCCATTCCTCATCCTGGTATGCAAGGTCACCTCCTGCCCAATCCTGGAATGCATGGTCCCCTCACCCCCCAATTCTGGTATGAATGGTCCCGTCACCCCCAATTCTGGTATGAATGGTCCCCTCACCCCCCAATCCTGGTATGAATGGTCCCCTGACCCCCCAATCCTGGTATGAATGGTCCCCTCATCGCCCAATCCTGATGTGCATGGTCCGCTCACCCTCCAATCCTGATGTGCATGGTCCCCTCACCCCCCAATCCTGATGTGCATGGTCCCCTCACCCCCCCAATCCTGATGTGCATGGTCCCCTCACCCCCCAATCCTGATGTGCATGGTACCCTCACCCCCCAATCCTGATGTGCATGGTCCCCTCACCCCCCAACCCTTATGTGCATGGCCCTCTCACCCCCCAACCCTGATGTGCATGGTCCGCTCACCCCCAATCCTGATGTGCATGGTCCCCTCATCCCCAATCCTGATGTGCATGGCCCCCTCACCCCCCCCCAATCCTGATATGCATGGTCCCCTCACTCCCCAATCCCGGTATGCACGGTCCCCTCACCCACCAATCCTGGTATGCATGGTCACCTCCCGCCCAATCCTGGAATGCATTGTCCCCTCACCCCCAATTCTGGTATGAATGGTCCCCTCACCCCCCAATCCTGGTATGAATGGTCCCCTCATCTCCCAATCCTGATGTGCATGGTCTGCTCACCCCCCAATCCTGATGTGCATGGTCCGCTCACCCCCCAATCCTGATGTGCATGGTCCCCTCACCCCCCAATCCTGATGTGCATGGTCCCCCTCACCCCCCCAATCCTGATGTGCATGGTCCTCTCACCCCCCAATCCTGATGTGCATGGTCCGCTCACCCCAATCCTGATGTGCATGGTCCCCTCATCCCCAATCCTGATGTGCGTGGCCCCCTTATCCCCCCAATCCTGATATGCATGGTCCCCTCACCCCCCAATCCTGATGTGCATGGTCCCCTCATCCCCAATCCTGATGTGCATGGCCCCCTTACCCCCCCAATCCTGATATGCATGGTCCCCTCACCTCCCAATCCTGATGTGCATGGTCCCCTCATCCCCAATCCTGATGTGCATGGCCCCCTCACCCCCCCAATCCTGGTATGCATGGTCCCCTCACCCCCCCAACCCTGATGTGCATGGTCTTCTCACCCCCCAATCCTGATGTGCATGGTCCCCTCACCCCCCAACCCTGATGTGCATGGTCCTCTCACCCCCCAACCCTGATGTGCATGGTCCCCTCACCCCCCAATCCTGATGTGCATGGTCCCCTCACCCCCCAATCCTGATGTGCATGGTCCCCTCACCCCCAATCCTGATGTGCATGGTCCTCTCACCCCCCCAACCCTGATGTGCATGGTCCCCTCACACCCCCCAATCCTGATGTGCATGGTCCCCTCACCCCCCAATCCTGATGTGCATGGTCCCCTCGCCCCCCAATCCTGATGTGCATGGTCCCCTTACCCCCCAATCCTGATGTTCATGGTCCCCTCACCCCCCAATCCTGATGTGCATGGTCCCCTCACCCCCCAATCCTGATGTGCATGGTCCCCTCACCCCCCAATCCTGATGTGCATGGTCCCCTCACCCCCCAATCCTGATGGGCATGGTCCTTTCACCCCACAATCCTGATGTGCATGGTCCCCTCACCCCCCAATCCTGATGTGCATGGTCCTCTCACCCCCTAACCCTGATGTGCATGGTCCCCTTACCCCCCAATCCTGATGTGCATGGTCCCCTCACCCCCCAATCCTGATGTGCATGGTCCCCTCACCCCCCAATCCTGATGTGCATGGTCCCTTCACCCCCAATCCTGATGTGCATGGTCCCCTCACCCCCCAATCCTGATGTGCATGGTCCCCTCACCCCCCAATCCTGATGTGCATGTCCCCTCAACCCCCAACCCTGATGTGCATGGTCCCCTCACCCCCCCAACCCTGATGTGCATGGTCCCCTCACCCCCCCAATCCTGATGTGCATGGTCCCCTCACCCCCCCAATCCTGATGTGCATGGTCCCCTCACCCCCCAATCCTGATGTGCATGGTCCCCTCACCCCCCCAATCCTGATGTGCATGGTCCCCTCACCCCCCCAATCCTGATGTGCATGGTCCCCTCACCCCCCAATCCTGATGTGCATGGTCCCCTCACGCCCCCCCTATCCTGATGTGCATGGCCCCCTCACCGCTATTAAACTGCACAGATACCCCAAAAAAAACAAACATTTATACTCACCTTTCATCCCTGTGCTCCAGCGCTGTTCCGTTCAGCTGGACGCCGGGGGAGGAGAGCGGCGCCGGAGTACGCGCATGCCCATACCGCGCGGTCCGGCGCCATATTGCTGAAGACACACTGTAAATGTGTCTTCAGCAAAATGGCGCCGGATAGCGCTATTGCGCATGCGCTATCCGACGCGCACTCCTGTTCTCCTGCCCCGGGAGAAGAGAAGCGCCGTGGCAACGCTCCTCCCGGTCAGGTAAGTATGTGAGTATGGCGCCGGAGATCGCGGTATGCATCCAGTACGATCTCTGGCGCCATACAGAGTACTCACCGCTCTGGATGCCTCACTCTGTCTGTCAGGCGTGTCGCGCTTGCGCAGTGTAAGGTTCTTTGTACATGTTCTTGAAACTCAGTTTTTCCGTCAGCCATTTTGCTTTCTGTCTTGCTGCAGCTATCTTGCCCTCAGTCAATATGGAGTTTCCAGCTTTCATGTTCCCGCCCTGATTCTCTCCCTCTTGCTTCTTAAGCAGCCACAGCTGAGCAATCAGTGCTTCAGAATCTAGCCTGCAGTGAACCTGTGACCTGACTCCTGGAAGCCTTGGACTTTGTACTCCAGCTATTCCTACTGAGGAACTCTGGAACACTTGTGGACTCTGGAACCCTGCTTTTTGAAAGATCCACGTTTGCATGGACTTACGGTAACAGAGAAGAAGATCCTGAATCTGTTGTGGAGAGTGATTGCTGAGCTTAAGTTACTCTGGCCTGCTGTGTCTCCTGCTTCTGTATCTGCAAACTGTGTGACTATTTTTGCCACTTGTATGAAGTAATACAAGACCTTCTATATCAAACCTGTGTCTCATGTATTTTCATCGCACCCAAGCACAAGACGCTATATGAACTGTACTACATACATTACAAGATTCTGAAGCCAAAACGTTAGTGTCTGCTGGGTCTGGGAAGGCTGTGTCTGCTGTAACTGTGGATATCAGACGTCCGGTTGTACTTTCTGTGATGACAGTGGTTGTGACTTCTCACAACCATTCCAGGTGAGCAATTCCCTTAAGTTTTTTTTTCTGCAGTGTTACCACAGGTAAACACTATTGTTTTTTTTTTTTTTTCTCCTCTCCTTCCAGTACTCCTGTCTTAAAAGATCTGGAAAATGGAGGCCCGCATAAAGGAACTTTGCGGAGTGACTGATAATATCCTTGCAGATTTACAGACTATAAAAACCCGTTTTACAAACCTACAGGACCTCACTAATCACAATTTGCAAGTGTTTGGACAGACTGCCCAGGATTTGCGAGCCAGGATTGAGGTTCTAGAGGAGCGAGTCCAGGCTCCTGCCGTAGCCCCGAGTTCTGGGATTCCCAAGTTGCCCCCTTTTCGTTTTGGCGGTGAACGTGAAAAATTCAGGGGATTTATTAACCAATGCAATCTGTTTTTTTCTGCACATGCTTCACAATTTCCCACTGAACGATCTAAAGTGCTTACTATAATTATGTTACTTACCAACAAGGCTTTGATGTGGGCAAACCCTCTGATTGAGACTGAGGATGAATGTTTGGATCATCTTGATGCTTTCATTTCAGCCATGGGGCAGGTGTTTGATGACCCCAATCGAGGTGCAACAGCTGAAGCAGCCATGTTAACTTTGCGCCAAGGTAAGCACTCGGTAGCCGAATATGCCTTGGATTTCAGGAGATGGGCCCTTGATACCACCTGGGACAGTTCCGCCAAAAAATCTATTTTTCGAAAGGGGTTGTCTCCACTAATTAAGGATGAACTTGCTCGTGCCGACCCTCCCACTGCGTTAGGTGACTTTATTAACTACTGCATCCGTATTGATGCTCGCCTGACTGAACGCAGGCAAGAGAGATGGTTCGAAAGCAATCGCACTAACCTTTTCCTACCTTCCTCCCCAGCTAAGGAACCTTTGAGTAGGATCACACGGGAACCTGAACCTGAACCCATGCAGGTAGACTCTTTACAAAGACGGGTTAGTGATGCACGCAAGGAACATCGTTTTAAGGAAAATCTATGTTTCTATTGTGGTAAGTCAGGGCACTTCATTATAAACTGCCCCAGCCGTTCTCGTAAGACTACTGCAGCACTCATTCACTGTGAGTGTTGCGAGAGGAGATCTGTCAGGTCCGAGCCTCAGGCTCCAGAGAGATCTGCAGCAACAGATATTGATTTCTCGGACTTAAACTCCGTTACTTCTGAGGACGATGACTGTGTAAACGCTGCAATTTTTCAAGTTTCCTCAGCGGTGTCCCAGCTGAGTTGTAGGAAAAACAATTCTCATTGCTTCCTTTCCATCAAACTCTGGGTTGACTCAGTCTGGGTGTCTAGCTCTGCTATGATCGACTCAGGGGCAAGTGGGAATTTTATGGATGTCTCCTTTGCTCTGAAACAGGGGATACGTTCAGTGAAGAAGGCTACTCCAGTACAGATGGAAACTGTGGATGGCTCCCTGCTGACCTCTGGACCAGTGGATCAGGAAACGGAGCCTTTGAGGGTCCTTATGGGTAAAGATCATTAAGAGAAACTGTCCTTTATGCTTATCTCTTCTCCCCACTTTCCCATTATTCTAGGGCTACCATGGCTGCAGGCTCAGAACCCCACCATTAACTGGGAGACCAAGGAATTACACTTTCCAGAGAAACAGATGAGTCCAGAAGTTTCAGCTTGCTCTGTTCCTAAAGGAACCATGTCAGTCCCTGAACTACCAGCTGTATACCAGGACTATGTGGATTTATGTGACAAGAAGAACGCTGACCAGCTTCCCCCTCACCGTCCATATGATTGTCCAATTGAATTATTGCCTGGAGCAGAGATACCTTTTGGTAAGATCTACCCCCTGGCGGGGCCTGAGCTAAAGGCTTTAAAGGATTACATAGACGAAAATCTAGCCAAGGGCTTCATACGCCCCTCTTCATCTCCTGCAGGTGCACCCATCTTCTTTGTGAAGAAGAAAGATGGATCTCTGAGACCCTGCGTAGACTATAGGGAACTCAATAAGGTTACTATTAGAAACCGTTATCCATTGCCTTTAATCCCTGAGTTATTGGAGAGAGTGCGGCATGCCAAAATTTTCTCTAAATTGGATCTCCGTGGGGCCTATAACTTGGTCCGTATTAGACCTGGGGATGAATGGAAGACTGCATTCAGGTCACGCTATGGACACTTTGAATATCTAGTTATGCCTTTTGGTCTGAGTACCGCCCCAGCCACTTTCCAACACTTGGTGAATGACATCTTCAGGGATCTCCTAGATATATTCGTGGTGATTTATTTGGATGATATTCTAATTTTTTCTAACTCCACAGAGGAACATCATGGACATGTGAGAATGGTCTTGGAACGTCTAAGACAAAACCATCTTTACATCAAACTTGAAAAGTGTGAATTCCATAGGACCGAAATTCAATTTCTGGGGTATGTACTGTCTACACAAGGAATTAGTATGGATGGAAGCAAGACCCAAGCCATCAAGGATTGGCCAAGTCCTAGAAATGTGAAGGAGGTGCAGCGCTTCATCGGGTTTGCCAATTTCTATAGACGTTTCATTAGGAATTTCTCTGAGGTAGTGTCACCTATCACCCAACTTACCCGGAAAGAGTCTAGGTTCTCCTGGACTCCCCAAGCCCAGGAAGCATTTTCCCGTCTAAAAGATAAATTTACCACCGCACCTATCTTAGTACATCCCAACCCCGAACTTGCCTTCATAATAGAGGTGGATGCTTCAGACTGTGCCGTTGGAGCTATACTCTCTCAGAGAACAGGTGAGAAGAATGTCTTGCATCCCTGTGCCTTCTTTTCCCAGCAGTTGTCTTTGGCTGAGAGGAACTACGATGTGGGCAATAGAGAGTTGTTGGCCATTATTGCCGCCTTCAAAGAATGGAGACACCTTCTTCAGGGAGCTGCACAGCAAATAGTCGTCCTGACAGACCATCGTAACCTTGAATTTATCAGGTCGGCTAAGTGCCTGACTCCTCTCCAGGCTCGCTGGAATCTTTTCTTAAACCAATTTAATTTTGTCATTTCTTATAGACCAGGATCGCGCAATGGAAAGGCTGATGCACTCTCTAGGATTCATTCAGCAGAGACCCGTCCACTTGCTCCTCCTAAGACTATTCTTCCTGACTCTAGATTCCTGGGAGTGATTCATAATCAAGACCTACTTAAGGACATCAAGGAAGCATACCATGCGGATTCCTTGTTGGCACAACCCCCAAGGGACGTAAGTCTTGTCTTTAAGAATGGTGTGTGGATTCTGGGACAACGTCTGTATATTCCTGAAACAGTCAGATTGAGAGTATTGCAACTCATTCACGATTCCAAGATAGCTGGGCATAGAGGAATTCTAAAGACACAGGAATTTCTTTCTCGTTTCTTTTGGTGGCCCACTTGCAGGAAGGATGTTTTAAACTATGTCACTTCATGTGAAGTCTGTGCAAGATGCAAAACACCTCGCTCCTCATCACTGGTCTGTTACAACCTCTTCCCACCCCGTCCCGCCCGTGGGGATCAATTTCTATGGACTTCATTGTGGAGTTACCAACCTCTCAAGGGAAAAACACCATTCTAGTGGTGGTTGATCGTTTAACAAAGGCAGCTCATTTTATCCCTTGTGTCGGCTTACCCACTGCAAAACAGACATCAGATTTGATGATTAAAGATGTGTTTCGCTTACATGGAGTACCGGATGAGGTTATTTCGGATCGAGGGGTGCAATTCACTTCAAGGTTTTGGCAAAATTTCTGTGCAGCATTGGACATTAAAGTAAACCTTTCTTCTGCTTTTCATCCCCAGACTAATGGACAGACCGAACGAACCAATCAAACTCTGGAGCAGTATCTCCGCTGCTTTATCTGCCACCTACAGGATGATTGGGTGGATCTACGTCCATTGGCTGAGTTCTCTTATAACAACTCTCAGAGCGCCTCCACTAAGCAGTCTCCTTTTTACTCCAATCTAGGTTATCATCCTAACATTCTTCCACGATTTCCCATAGAAACGCCTTTACCAGCAGTGGCTGAAAGAATCACGTCTTTACAGAAGAATATGGATCTTCTAAAGGAGAATCTGGAATTGGCTCAGGAAAGGTACAAGAAAGCAGCAGATAAATTTCGTAAACCTGCACCAGCTTTCAAGGTAGGAGACCTGGTCTGGCTGTCAACCAGAAATCTTAAGTTAAGGATTCCATTGTCTAAGTTGGGACATAAGTACATTGGACCCTATAAAATCAGTAAAATTATAAGTGCCGTTGCTTGTCGTCTTCAACTGCCTAGAACTATGAGAATTCACCCTGTCTTTCATGTATCCCTACTAAAGGCTGCAACACCCAATACGTTTCCTGGACGTTCTTCTCCTTGCCCTGACCCAGTGCTAGTCGATGGTCAGGAAGAATTTGTGGTGGAAAGAATTCTAGATTCCCGGTTATACAGAAATCAGTTACAATATTTGATTAAATGGCAGGGCTACCCAGTGGAGGACAACTCATGGGAACCAGTCAATAACGTTAATGCTCCTCATTTGCTCCGCCAGTTTCATCAGAGGTACCCAGACAAGCCTGGTCTGAGGCCATCCGGAGGTTGTCCCTAAGGGGGGAGTAATGTAAGGTTCTTTGTACATGTTCTTGAAACTCAGTTTTTCCGTCAGCCATTTTGCTTTCTGTCTTGCTGCAGCTATCTTGCCCTCAGTCAATATGGAGTTTCCAGCTTTCATGTTCCCGCCCTGATTCTCTCCCTCTTGCTTCTTAAGCAGCCACAGCTGAGCAATCAGTGCTTCAGAATCTAGCCTGCAGTGAACCTGTGACCTGACTCCTGGAAGCCTTGGACTTTGTACTCCAGCTATTCCTACTGAGGAACTCTGGAACACTTGTGGACTCTGGAACCCTGCTTTTTGAAAGATCCACATTTGCATGGACTTACGGTAACAGAGAAGAAGATCCTGAATCTGTTGTGGAGAGTGATTGCTGAGCTTAAGTTACTCTGGCCTGCTGTGTCTCCTGCTTCTGTGTCTGCAAACTGTGTGACTATTTTTGCCACTTGTATGAAGTAATACAAGACCTTCTATATCAAACCTGTGTCTCATGTATTTTCATCGCACCCAAGCACAAGACGCTATATGAACTGTACTACATACATTACACGCAGTCTATAAAGGCTTCAGACAGAGTGACGCTCCCACCGTTATATTATAGATATTTATAGATGTGTAGATCACAGAGAAGTGACAGAGAAGTATCAAAGGGCAATAGTTATGTTTATAACATTTCTTACAACACGGCAGCTTATCAAAATAATAAAAGCAATCGACTGACGAATCTTTATGTTCTAAATTCTGGGAATTGCCAGTCTTTATTAAACAACTCACTCCAATGCATGTGAGCAAAATATAAAAATGAAGGGGAAATGTACTGTTCACAGAAGAACACATTGAAAGTGCAAATGCCGTTATTAATATTAATCCCTATAAATACTCTCTAATTTGCTTTAAAATGTGGACCAAAAAAGGAATATACATTAAATCCTTATTTCTCACGAAAAAAATATGGTCTAGAGCAGGGTTCCCCAACTCCAGTCCTCAAGGCCCACCAACAGGTCATGTTTTCAGGATTTCCTTAGTATTGTCCAGCTGATAATTACATCACCTGGGCAATACAAAGGAAATCCTGAAAACATGACCTGTTGGTGGGCCTTGAGGACTGGAGTTGGGGAACACTGGTCTAGAGAACCTGCCACTTGGATTTAGATCACTAACCCCTTGCATGTCTTGGAGCTAGTTTTATGTTTAAGACAAGATACCCAGTAAAAAAAGCTTTTATAGGGAGTAAATAGCCTCATCGGACAAATGGAGCTTTACAGCTCATACTCTGCTCATCTAAATGTGAATGCTTATGGAGGAGTCGGACAAACCAGCGGTCATTTTAGTGTACACAGATATGTACTTTAGGTACTTTCTAGCCAATTACTGTATGTATCCAATGCTTGCGTATCGCAAAGTTGCGGTGTCATATCTACTCTATCGAGCCACTTATTTCAACTTTATTACTGCTGTTTCTGACTTTTTAGCCATCATCAGTGCATTGTATGGAAACCATAATAGTGTATTTTCATTTTGAAAATGGAAAAAAATGGAAAATTGTTAACATAACTTGTAATCAGGGCCGTATTTGGCCTTCATGCTGCCCTAAGCACTTTTCGTGGTCGCACCCCTTCAGAGACTGAGTCTGTGCACACGACATCTATTTAAGGCAGATCTATTCTGTAAAACGCTCTAAAAAGCGCTAATTAAACACTAAAAGAATGAACGTCTGCACTTGCTGCGCTCAGGTTCAGTCTTTTGAGCGTTTTCTTCACACCTTCAGCTTTTCAAAGTCATCAAGAGATTAAAATAGGTGACCTATCCATTGTTTCAGTGAGGAGAGGCCTAGTGATATAGAGACATGCTGTCTGCTCAATCACCCCTCCTCTTTACTGAAGGTGTTCAAAGGGAAGCCAAGAGTAGACAGGTAGCAGGCGTCAGAGCGAGCCTGCAGCCACATTGTGTGCACCCACACTGACACTTGGAGCGCGCTACTGCACTCATCCAGTGTCGCTGGTTTCACACTTGCGTTTTTTTTTTAAATCAGGCAAAATCAGGTTTTTCAGCCAAATCCTGATCCTTTCAGAATCCAGTTTTTGCCAATTCACTTTAATGGTGTCAGTTAGAATCCAGTTACTTCATGTTGCTTCCTGACACCATTAAAGTGAATGGATAAAAAACTGGATCCTAAAAGGATCAGGATTTGGCTGAAAAACCTGATTTTGCCTGACTTGAAAAAAAAAGTGTGAAACCAGCTTCAGTGAGTAAGCACAGACTTGCAAGCTAATTTTAGAAAGCACTCACTTTTACTAACAGAGCACTGACAATAAGGATAAGCTTTAGTATACAAATACGAGAGTGCTGCGAAACACCCTCATTTGCATATTAAATAAAGTAGATTTTACTTTTTAGCGCCAATAAAAACTATTCTATACAGCAGCTCCAGCCTCCCCTGTCACCAGTATATAGCAGCAGCCTCCCCTGTTCACCAGTATACAGCAGCACCAGCCTCCTCTGTTCACCAGTATACAGTACATCCTCCCCTGTCACCAGCCTCCCCTGTTCACCAGTATACAGCACAGCCTCCTCTGTCACCAGCCTCCCCTGTTCACCAGTATACAGCAGCAGCCTCACCTGTCACCCGCCTCCCCTGTTCACCAATATACAGCGGCACACAAAAAAACTTTTTTTGCAAGAAAGTCAATATTTATTCCAGAAAAAAATCACTGCCACAGCACGAGTCCTGGGACGCGGTCCTCTGTTATAACTATGCACCACAAGTAAAAGGTACTTCTTGAAAAAGGCTGGAAATGCCGAAACGTTGATTATGTACCTGGATGGATTTATGTATCTTGGAATCCTATTGAATAAGATATGTTTTGGATGAGCTATAATATTTGAATGAACCACTGCATTGTCACTTTTGTGATTTTTTTCTGGAATAAATATTGACTTTCTTGCAAAAAAGTTTTTTTGTGTGCCGGAGTATATTATCATTATATTACGTTTTTTCTCCAGAGCACCTAGTAAAAAGTGAGCATCCCCTTTCTATCTATAGCACCAATATACAGCTGCAGCCTCCCCTGTTCACCAGTATACGGCAGCAGCCTCCCCTGTCACCAGCCTCACCTGTTCACCATTATACAGTAGCAGCCTCCCCTGTCACCAGCCACCCCTGTCCACCAGTATACAACAGCAGCCTCACCTGTTCACCAGTATACAGCACCAGCCTCCCTGTCACCAGCCTCCCCTGTTAACCAATATACAGCAGCAGCCTCCCCTGTCACCAGCCTCCCCTGTTTACCAGTATACAGCAGCAGCCTCCCCTGTCACCAGCCTCCTCTCACCAGTATACAGCAGCAGCCTCCCCTGCCACCAGCTTCCTCTCACCAGTATACAGCAGCATCCTCCCCTGTCACCAGCCTCCTCTCACCAGTATACAGCAGCAGCCTCCCCTGTCACCAGCCTCCTCTCACCAGTATACAGCAGCAGCCTCCCCTGTCACCAACCTCCTCTCACCAGTATACAGCAGCAACCTCCCCTGCCACCAGCCTCCTCACCAGTATACAGCAGCAGCCTTTCCTGTCACCAGCCTCCTCTCACCAGTATACAGCAGCAGCCTCCCCTGTCACCAGCCTCCTCTCACAAGTATACAGCAGCAACCTCCCCTGCCACCAGCCTCCTCACCAGTATACAGCAGCAGCCTTTCCTGTCACCAGCCTCCTCTCACCAGTATACAGCAGCATCCTCCCCTGTCACCAGCCTCCTCTCACCAGTATACAGCAGCAGCCTCCCCTGTCACCAGCCTCCTCTCACCAGTGTACAGCAGCAGCTTCCCTTGTCACCAGCCTCCTCTCACCAGTATACAGCAGCAGCCTCCCCTGTCACCAGCTTCCTCTCACCAGTATACAGCAGCAGCCTCCCCTGTCACCAGCCTCTCCCCCATCTTCAGCTCTATAAGCGCTTACCTACTCCTGTGTCCTCCTCCCATGTCGTCTTCCTCCTCCTCTGCTGCTGTGATGTCTACAGTGAGAGATGATCTCATCCTCACATACACAGACACAGACACTGCAGCACCTTGGATGCAGGGCCCTCTCTGACCCCAGAAGTTGCAGCACCACTGCTTCCTGGGTCAGCTCCCTGCATCAAGGTGAATATAGAGGTACGCCCCTGCCCCCTCCTGACCCCACCCCCCTCCACCCCTCCTAAAAGACAACAGATTTCCTGGATTGTCTAACGGAGGGAGGTTAAAAAAAATTAAAAAAAAAATTCTTCCCTGTCTTGGTGCTGCCCCAGCAGCCCGGCGCCCTGGGCACGTGCCCTCCAGTGCCTAGTGGCAAATACGGCCCTGCTTGTAATAGAAGATGAAATTGTACATTTATGTATAGATTCATATTTATAATCCACTCTTAAAGCACTACACTTTGCACAAAAGTTTGTGATTTATATTTGCCAGAAATGGGGTAAACAGTTCGATAAATTCTCTCTCCCCCATGTTATATTTTTTACTGGGTTACCTCACTTATCGCCATCTCTTTTAGGCATCTGATAACAACTTATGGTATTGACTATATGGCCCCTTTTCGGTATCCAACATTTCAAGTAAGTACCATTGTATTTTTTTATTAATCTTCTCCATATATTTATATTCAGAGATGACTGAGCAAGAATAAGGTTTCAGGCCTAGCAAAGCCTAAGAGAAAGAGAGAAAGCAGTTTCACTATTATTGCATACTGTGTTGCACACTTTACTCCATATACTGCAAGTATAGTACACAAGTTTCTTCTCTAAGATACAAAATGTCCATCACCATCAGACTCAGAATTTTATAGTAATTATATACTGGAGGTCTGCTATCATGTCCTTTTATACAGGTAACAAGTTCAAACAGGAGCAATTAAAGGGAATCTGTCACCTCATTTTTCGACCATCAGCTGTTGCCTCGGCCATCAGGGGCTTATCTACAGCATTCTGTAATGCTGTAGATAAGCCCCCGATGTCACCTGAAAGATAAGAAAAACGAGTTATATTATACTCACCCAGGGGCGGTCCACCGTCCTGTCCGGTCCGATGGGCGTCGCGGTCCGGTCCGGCGCCTCCCATCTTCTAGCGAAGCCATCCCCTTCTTAGCTTCCCGTCGCGGCTCCGGCGCAGGCGCACTGCTCTGCCCTGGTGAGGCAGAGCAGAGTACTACAGTGCGCAGGCGCCGGACCTCTCTGACCTTTCCCGGCGCCTGCGCACTGCCTGCGCCGGAGCCACGACGGGAAGCTAAGAAGAGGATGGCTTCACTAGAATATGGGAGGCGCCGGACCAGACCTGGGTGAGTATAATATAACTCGTTTTTCTTATCTTTCAGGTGACATCGGGGCTTATCTACAGCATTACAGAATGCTGTAGAATCATAGAATCATAGAATTGTAGAGTTGGAAGGGACCTCCTGGCCCATCTGGTCCAACCCCCTGCTCAAAGCAGGATTCTCTAAATCATCCCAGACAGATGTCTGTCCAGCCTCTGTTTGAAGACTTCCATTGAAGGAGAACTTACCACCTCTCGTGGCAGCCTGTTCCACTCCTTGATCACCCTATCTGTCAAAAAGTTTTTTCTAATATCTAATCTGTGTCTCCTCCCATTCAGTTTCATCCCATTGCTTCTAGTCTTTCCTTGTGCAAATGAGAATAAAGATGATCCTTCTACAATGTGACAGCCCTTGAGATATTTGTAGACAGCTATTAAGTCTCCTCTCGGTCTTCTTTTTTGCAAGCTAAACATTCCCAAATCCTGCAACCGTTCCTCATAGGACATGATTTGCAGACCGGTCACCATTCTGGTGGCTCTTCTTTGAACTTGCTCCAGTTTGTTGATGTCTTTTTTAAAATGTGGTGACCAAAACTGGACACAGTATTCCAGATGAGGTCTGACCAAAGAGGAGTAGAGGGCAATAATGACCTCACGTGATCTAGACTGTATGCTTCTGTTGATACATCCTAGAATTGTATTTACCTTTTTTGCTGCTGCATAACACTGTTGACTCATGTTCAGTCTGTGATCAATTAGTATACCCAAGTCTTTTTCACATGTGCTGTTGTTTAGCCCTATTCCTCCCATTTTGTATATGCTTTTTTCATTTTTATTGCCCAGATGTAGTACTTTGCATTTTTCCCTGTTAAAAACCATTCTGTTAGTTGCTGCCCACTGCTCCAGTTTATTTATATCTTTTTGAATCCTCTCTCTCTCTTCTCTAGTATTAGCTACCCCTCCTAGCTTTGTGTCATCAGCAAATTTGATCAGTTTACCCTCAATTCCTTCATCTAAATCATTGATAAAGATGTTGAACAATACTGGGCCCAAAACAGAGCCTTGTGGTACCCCACTTGAGACATTCTTCCAACTGGATGTGCAGCCATTTACGACCACTCTTTGAGTCCGATCACTAAGCCAGTTATGAATCCACCTAACAGTTGCCTTGTCCTGTTATGTTTCGGTAGCTGAGGAGTGCAGGTAAAAAAGGCAATACACCAGAGCAGTTGGAATCTATGGGATTGCAGTACCCTGACTAACCACCACAACTAGAGGCAGCCGTGGAGCGTTCCTACGTTGGTCCTAGACGCCTCGTCACAGCCTGAGAAACTAACTACACCTAAAGATAGAAATAGGAAAGCTATCTGCCCCGGAGCAGAACCCCAAAGATAATAGAAAGCCCCCAAACATGTAATGGCGGTTAGACAAGAGGAAATACTGACACAGAAAGAAAATAGAATGAGCAAACGCTGGGGCCCAAACTATCTAAATAGAAAAGGATAGGAAGGGTACTTACTGCAATCCCAGAAAACCCTGAAAAACACCAACTCTACTAATTTCAAAATCACCTGAGATCACACGACCTCTACCACCTAAATTAGCTCTCTGGTGTAACAAAATCAAAACAGCAGCCACTGAAAAAACTGGAAAAAGCAAAAGAACAAAACTCAGTGGCTGAACTAAACTGAGAAGGCAGAAGCCCCCGGAGGGGACCCAGAAGGCCCCCAAAGAAGTGCAGGACAAAATGCAAAAATATAGCAACAACACAAAAGAAGAAAAATTCTTATCTGGTAGCAGGAGATGCAGACACGACACAGCAGGCTACAAGGGAAACTGGAATGAAGGATTCAGACCAGAACAATTGATCACCGGCAACCCTGATGGGAAAATGACTCCCTTATATAAGACCAGTCAGTAACACCTGATTCCCAGTCCTCACAATCTTCACTAGTACCGCTTGTAACCACCAGAGGGAGCCTCTGCTCAGAACTCATCTCAAACCCATTCACAACATTGTCCATTCCATACTTAGTCATTTTTTCAATAAGGATTGTGTGAGATACTTTGTCAAATGCTTTGCTGAAGTCAAGATATACTATATCTACAGCATTTCCCTGATCCACCCAGTCAGTGATTCTGTCATAGAAGGAAATTAAGTTAGTCTGACATGACTTATTAGTTACAAACCCATGCTGACTCTGTTTAATCACTTCATTCTTATGCAGGTACTTACATACATGTTCTTTAATAATTTGTTCAAAGATCTTTCCTGGTATAGAAGTCAGACTCACCGGCCTGTAGTTCCCTGGGTCCACCTTCTTCCCCTTTTTGAAGATAGGAACAACATTTGCTCTTCTCCAGTCTTCTGGGACTTCTCCTGTTCTCCAAGAATTTTCAAAGATTATGGACAGTGGTTCAAGAATTTCTTCTGCTATCTCCTTCAGTATTCTGGGGTGTAATTCATCTGGACCTGGAGACTTGAATTCATTTAGGTTAGCTAAGTGTTTCCTCACTGTCTTTCTGTTTATAGATATCCTGGATTCTTCTATTCCTTTAATAGGACAGTGAAGATCAGTTGATGTTACATTTCCTTTCTGAGAGAAAACAAATGCAAAATAGGAATTTAAAAGTTCAGCCTTCTCAACATCCTTTCTTACCATTTCATCATTTTCATCCTGTAAAAATCCTATAGCATCTTTGACTTTTTTTTTACTTTTGACGTATCCCCAAAATACTTTTTTGTTGCTTTTGACATTTCTTGCAAGCCTTAATTCATTGTCAGCTTTAGATAATCTGATTTGTGCCCTGCAGGTTCTGCAGATGGCATTATATTCTTCTTTAGATATGCCTCCCTCTTTCCATTTGATAAACATTTCTTTCTTCCTTTTTAGCATGTGTTTAAGTTCTGTGTTCATCCATCCTGGTTTCCTTAAATGCTTCCCATTCTTCCCTCTTTTCGGAATTGTTAACGATTGTGCTTTGAGAATCTCATTTTTCAAGATGTCCCATCCTTCCTGGACATTTTTGTCCTTAAGGATATCCTGCCATTGGATCCCTCCAATGCTCTTTCTGAGTCCCTTAAAATCTGCCTTTCTGAAATCTAACCTTGACGTCTGAGTCTTCACAGGTCTTCCTCCTCTTGTTATCCAAAATTCTAAAATAGCATGGTCACTACCTCCTAGAGTCCCAGCCACTCTTACCTCCTCAACCATTTCCTCCCTGTTTATAAGGATTAGATCCAAGGTAGCAGATCCCCTTGTTTTCTCCCCTACCTTTTGAAAGATAAAGTTGTCAGCAAGAGAGGATAAGAATTTCCTTGACCTGTTAGTTTTGCCTGAGAGAGATTCCCAACAAATGTCTGGATAGTTGAAATCGCCCATGACCACTATGTCATATTTTTTGGAGAACTTGGCCATTTGATGCATAAAGAGTTCATCCATATCTTCAGCTTGCATAGGTGGCCTGTAGTAAATGCCTACAATGGTGTCCTTTCCATTGTTCTGTCCTTGTATTCTTATCCAAACAGTTTCCACAGAACTCCCAGTCTCTGAAGCATCAATCTCTGTGCAGATATACGCTTTTCTAACATACAATGTGACACCTCCTCCTCGTTTATCAAGTCTGTTTCTTGCAAATAAGTTGTATCCTTCTAGCCTTGTATTCCAATCATGTGTATCGTCCCACCAAGTTTCAGTGATTCCAATGACATCATACTTCTCCTGCGTTAGTAGTTCCAATTCTCCTTGTTTGATAATTTCTCCTGTAGATAAGCCCCTGATGGCGGTGGCTACAGCTGATGGTCGAAAAATGGGGTGACAGATTCCCTTTAATACAGGTAATGAGTGCAGAGTAGGAGGGCTTCTTAAAGAAGACCTAACAGGTCTGTGAGAGCCAAAATTCTTGCTGGTTGGTAGGTGATCACATACGTATTTCCTGCAATAAAATGCAATTTAAATATTTAAAAATCATAGAATGTCATTTTCTGGTTTTTATTTTTAGATTCTGTCTCTCACAGTTGAAGTGTACCCATGCTAAAAATTACAGACCTCTCCATTCTTTGTAGGTGGTAATCCTTGCAAAATCGGCATTGTATCAAATACGTATTTTCTCCACTGTACATCTGGTGCCCTCCCTTTGGCATGGTTCATCTAATTCTCAGTTCCCTCTAAATTTCTGTAAACAAGCTAACAGCTTGCCACACTATATGTGCTTTGGTACTTTAAGATACTTCTGCTTGCTTGTACCAATTCCAAGCAAGAGAAGTGGGCTAAGTCCATACTACTAAAACTCAACATACATAGTGTCCGGGATGCTGCAGCCTGCCCTTGGATGAGCCAGCCAAGAATCAGTAATGTAGAGTGTGGATAGAGCAGTCTGAAAGAATGAAAGCCATTTTACAGAAATGAAGACGGAACTGGGAATCAGAAGAACCTCACTAAAAAGATTAAAAAGGCATCATAGATTTTTGTCCAAATTCTTTATTTTAGATACAATTGAATTTTTAAAAGAAATTAAACAATGAAAATACAATGTATATACAGTGAAGAGAAAAATGGTAACAATGTTTTGAACTTTTGACTTTCAGGCTCCATATCTCATTACTCACTTCTGCTTTGAACTTGAGGCTGCCATAATTTCATAGACAATCATCTTGGATATCACATACTTAAATTTGACTTGCAACTATTTAGCATATAATTAGTTAAGCCGATTCTTGTCATGTCACTGCATTGTTACTGTTTTGTGTTGTGAACGTGTTGGAGATGACTTCGGAGCTGAAGCTCCCTCTGGTGGTTGCTGAGGGTATTGAACCTATGTTGAACAGCAAAATTCCACCACCTGCAACTGATGATTGGTTATCAGGTGGGACGGACTGGCCTGATATAAGTGAGCTGACCTCCCATGGTCCTTGCCGGTGATCAGTTGTTCTTCCTGGTCTAGGTTGGAATTCAGCTTGCTTTTCTGCTGTCTCTTGCTTGCATTCAGATAAGTTCGTTTCAGTTTTTTTTACTGTGGTTTGATTTTCCTGTTTTTTTGCTGCCTTGCTTTTTGAGTTCAGCCGGGTCCCCTTTGGGGGGCCTGGGCTGGTCTCTGTTCTCTTTTTGTATTTGTTCATTTGCTCAGTACTTGTGATATTTTACTGCTGGGTAGCTGCGTGTTCACACCAGAGATCTGATATAGGTGGTCGAGACCGTGTGGTCTCAGTATTTTTGGATTCAGAAGTGTTGGAGTTTTTCCTAGGGTTTTTCTGGGTTGCAGACAGTATTCTCTCCTGTGCTGTCCTATCTAGACAGTTTTGGGCCCCAGCGTTTGCTCAATCTATTTTCTGTCTGTGTTCGTGTTTTCATCTTGTCTAACCGCCATTATATGTTTGGGGGCTTCCTATTCTTTTGTGGCTCTTCTCCGGGGAAGTTAGCTTTCGTCTTTCCATCTTCAGGGATAGCTAATCTCTCCGGCTGTGACGAGGCGTCTAGGGCACCGTAGGAACGTCCCACGGCTGCTTCTAGTTGTGCGGTTAGTTTAGGGGTCTGCAACCTATTAGTTTCCAACCCCTCTGGTGTTTGGCTACCTATGCGGTTTTTTGCTCCTGCCTCCTCAGCTACCAAAACATAACAGTTTTGCTCTTAAAGATCTAAATTTAAGTTTTTATTATTTTGATAGTATTTTGTAAATCCACCTTTGGCTTTCAACACTGCCCGAATCCTTTTGGGCATGCTCTCAATCAGATTTCTTCGACCAATCTTGACGTTTGCTTCTTGTTGTTGTCCTGTTGGAACATTGTGTTTGTCCTTTTCATACCCATAGTACTTGACTGTACAAAGTAACTCATCTTGTAGGATACTCACATATAGCTCAGCATTGAGACCAACCTCAGTCCTGGTCAACTATGCAATGCCTTTGGCTGTGAAACAACCCCATATCTGCAGGCTTCCTCCACAGTCTTCCTCCACCGTAGTTGACACTTCCTTAAATTTCTCAATACGTTATTACTTTTTTCCCTTGTTTCTTTCAGACCCTTTTACACTTGTCAGAGCCTAGTATACTGTATTGACTTTTGTGTTATTACTCCAAATCACTCATTTCAAATCTTTAAATGTCCACTTTTCATACGTGTTTGCAAACTCGAACCAACGCTTCATATGACAATACTGAATTTGCTGTTGCTGTTTCTCTTTTCTTGAGAAATCATCTTCTTGGATGCTCCTCAATTCGAACCAATATACTTTCACTTGGGAATCAACCTAATAATACACTGAGCTATTAGGGAATGTGAGAACAGGTTGTATTTTGTAGTATTCAGGAAGAAAAATATTTTCCTACCACTTGGAGCAACACAGTAACAATGCAGTGACATGACAAGAATTTGAAGAACTAATCATATGCTAAATAGTTGCAAGTCTAATTTATGTATGAGATAGCCAAGATGATTGTCTATAAAATAATGTGCAAATTGCCTCTTCAAACAAAGAGGACTTGTACTCTATAGCGCCACCTATTGGAAGTAGCGATCCTACAAGTCATGGTAGTCTCACGAACAAAGCATTAGTGGATGATGAGATATGGAGCCTCAAAGTCAAAAGTTCAAAACATTGTTACCCTTGTGCGCTTCACTGTACAATGAGTTATGGTCCATTTTAGAATAGAAGACCTAAAGAACATTTATGAGTAAGGCCAAATTAAAAAGATGAGATGTAGTGTTGCGTAGAGCATTTTTTCAATAAAGATACATATCAAGGCAACATAGGCAAACAAGCAGGGCCGGGACAAGGTATTTTGGAACCCTAGGCAAATGAAACTGGTGGCGACCCCACCCCTCAGCCCCCAAGCAAAGTAATGGGTCAGAGATTAAGATAAGACCCCTAATGCACCCTACTCTGATATGTCAGTTAACAACCTCTGACTATGGCCGGAGTCACACTAGCGATGAATATGGACGAGTGCTATGCGATAAAACATTGCATAGCACTCGGACCAGTATTAATCTATTGGGCAGTTCACATCACCATTGTTTTTCTCGGCTGTATTCTACGTGTGATTGAAATCGCAGCATGCTGCGATTGTCACCGACACTCCGCCGTGTCTCGGCGCACTTGCACCCATATAAGTCTATGGGTGCGAGTGACACAGTGCACATCACTCGGATATCATCCGAGTGCTGTACGATATACGCCGACGCCGGCAATGGATGAGATAGAGAAATTAGTTTCTCTGCCTCCTCCGCAGCTGCGCTCCGATCCGCTCTGTGCGAGTGGCTTGGAGCACAGTAGATTGACACTCGGCTCCCGCATGCAGCAGAGCAGGAGCCGAGGGTCATTAGCATATCGCGTCCGATGCTCTCACATCGGATGCCATACTCTAGTGTGACCCCGGCCTATCACTTCAACTAGAATTGTTATCTTTTTTCACTAAAAAAATAACAGCAAAAGTAAAAAAGTGGTGGACTTTAGGGGTGAGCTCAACAGGGACTGCAATTTCAAAGCTAAACAGAGAATCACTCATTATTTATTATTTTACACAATGCCAGGGATGAATAGCAATATTCGTCATCCTATATTTTAAATGTCGGACCCAAGGATGGTCATAGAAACTAATATTGCTTAACTATAATGGAGGCCATTTGTTTTCAATTAAGGTGTCCAGCATTTGGCACATACACTAATGGAAAGTAAACAGACACAATTATAGATAAAAGGATACGTATGATGGTTTTTTGCGTCTGTCATACAACCAATACAGCTTGCAACCAAACTGATGGTGGTTCTGGTGTCATATTCCAGTTTTGATGGTGGTTCTGGTGATGAATTTCTGTTCAGATAGTGGTTCTGTTGTATTCCTGTTCTGATAGTGGTTCTAGTGACAAATTAATGTAGTGATGGTTGTTCTAGTTCTGTATTCATATACTACTGATGGTTCTGATGATTTTTTTGTCATACATCTGAGCGGCTTCTCTGCTGAGTCACAGCAGATACATCTTTTCTTTGGGTGTTTAGATTCTTTTATCCTTACTTCAGTATTTTGGAGTAACAGGTGGTTTCATTTAGTATATATGAAATAAGGTGGGCACCACGAGGTATATAATATATCACACCGCTGGGTGCGACTGTGCTTAAGAGAAATATAAATGAGTAGAGAGAAAAAGAGGCGCAGAAAGAGTGCACACTCACAGCGGATATCATGAATAAAAAAAGGCTTTTGTTAACACACAAATGCCAGACAGACCAAAGTGCAAGATAAAATACAATTAAAAACAATTGAAGAGGAATGTGGGCAAATGAATATATGGAGTTAAATGTTGGCTACAGAAATATACAATTGTATTCCATCAATTATATATATTCCAAATAACAATATATTTTCCCCAATGCACCAAGAGTGATACATAGACAGTACAAATTTTTATTATTTGTGAAATAAACAAAAGACTTGCAGGACAAACAATATTTGTGAATGAGAATTTGAAAGGACCTTGACGGCCCACCTAAATACTAATTTGAGCAGGTCAGAATATATGCCCAAATAATTCACAAGGTGTTTCTCCAAGCATCTACATTTTTAGTAAGTAAATCACATGCGCCAATAATAAATATAAATGAGAAAAATGACAAAAAAGGCCAAATAGACACAATCCTGTGATCACTAAAGAGAAAATATTTTTCTCATGCAAGTCATATTAAAAAAGGTTTAAAGAAATCACATAATAATTACCCAGGGGAAGTCACTCTGCCCACAATGCCCAACGCGTATCACTGCCTGCTGCAGTTACATCAGGGGAAGTAGCCCAGTATGAAACAGAATCCCAATTGCAATCACTACAGCGGGCGCCGTCACCTGTGTGGGGCATCCGCCGAGTGATCTGAATAGTATAGAGTTAGAGAGAATCAGTGCGCATGCGCAGATGACTGCCTTGCGCTCCAGACAACAGTGGACGACGCGCCTGCGGTCCAAGCACAGGAAGTCCTGTGTTCCATACGGCAGGAAGTGACATATCTGCGCTCCACATCCCAGAAACAAATACAACCCGGACTCCAGAAACAGCACAACCAAATATAAATGAAGACAACTAACCGCCATCTGTCCACAACACAGCCACAATGACCAGGCAATATGCAGCGCAATGATTAAACCATAATGTTAAATATCCAACCACATCAAAGACGGACAATCACATTAGGTTATACTAATTCATAACAAAATCCACAAAATATATAATAGGTCAAGAATATATGATCTGTATATAGCCACATAAGTAAATTACCTTCATATATCAAAAAAGCAATCAACAATGTCAATGTTGACATATGTTTATACATTATTAACCCGATCATATGAGCTGCCTACATCAAAAATTACACTACTACAAACTGACAAAATTGTAATTCATATAAATGATACCAACAACCACAACACAATAATGGATCATGAAGAGCCACACATGAATTTTAGTTATTATAAATATATGACTTCATTACTGAAAAAACAAAAAGGGCAGTTATGCCATCAGAAAACCAGTGAAGGATAAATCCTCATTTACTGACCGAATTAAGTTGAAATATCCACCTAAAAATGTAGATGCTTGGAGAAACACCTTGTGAATTATTTGGGCATATATTCTGACCTGCTCAAATTAGTATTTAGGTGGGGCGTCAAGGTCCTTTCAAATTCTCATTCACAAATATTGTTTGTCCTGCAACTCTTTTGTTTATTTTCACAAATAATAAAAATTTGTACTGTCTATGTATCACTCTTGGTGCATTGGGGAAACTATATTGTTATTTGGAATATATATAATTGATGGAATATAATTGTATATTTCTGTAGCCAACATTTAACTCTATATATTCACTTGTCCATATTTCTCTTCAATTGTTTTTAATTGTATTTTATTTTGCACTTTGGTCTGTCTGGCAATTGTGTGTTTAACCCCGTAACGACCAAGCCATTTTGTAGGTTAAGGACCAGGCCTATTTTTACAATTCTGACCACTGTCAATTTATGTGCTTATAACTCTGGAACGCTTCAACGGATCTTGGCGATTCTGAGATTGTTTTCTCGTGATATATTGTACTTCATGGTAGTGGTAAAATTTCTTCGATATAACTTGCGGTTATTTATGAAAAAAATGGAAATATGGTGAAAATTTTGAAAATTTTGCAATTTTCAAATTTTTAATTTTTATGCCCTTAAATCACAGAGATATGTCACAAAAATAGTTAATAAATAACATTTCCTACATGTCTACTTTACATCAGCACAATTTTGGAAACAAAATTTTTATTTGTTAGGAAGTTATAAGTGTTAAAAGTTGACCAGCAATTTCTCATTTTTCCAACAAAATTTGGATTCCACACAAGTTTCACAGCAGCACAGCTCTTATCTCTAACAATGTCACAGACAGAGTGATAAGATGTAGCTGAAGGTACTGCCACACTAAACAATCCCGCTAGCGATCACGATAACGACGCATACTAATGCGATCGCTAGCGGGATTGTTTCTATATCGCTAAGTGCGGGCCACATTTAGCGATATAGTTAACGACGCTATCGCCGTTAGCGATCTTCTTAACGACTTTAGCGGTACAAAAGTACCGCTAAATCGCTAAGAAAAGGTGCCACACTAGCGATATATACTTACCCAGCGGGAGCGCCGACGAGAAAATAGGGTCCGGAACGATTCCAGCGACGAGCGAGATCACAGCAGGAAGCTCGTCGCTGGAAGCTGCCGCACTGAACAACATCGCTAACGGGATCGCTAAATAGTGACGTTTTTTAGCGATCCCGTTAGCGATATTGTTCAGTGTGGCATACCCTTGAGCTACTGTTTCCCGCATTTGACACACTGCTGTGATTAGATAGTTACATTTAGTATCCAATTACAGCAGTCAGAGATGCAGAGATGCTGTCATTGATCCCTGCATCTCTTCACTGACCTCCAAATGAAGTGATCGCTCATGATCAGGGCATCAGCAGGGTTAATCAGCCGGGGGCAGTGCTCAGCTCATCCCTGGCTGTTCCAGCACCTCCCCCGGCTCTCACAGCAGCAGGTCAGCAGCTTCCACTGCCAGCTTCTCTGATCGGGTAGGAAGTGCTGCATCTCCTGTGCGATCATGCTGTGCTTGGTCAGTCAGATTGACTGACCAATCACAGCGATCTGGGTGCAGGGACCGATGTCATGGGTCCCTTCCCCTCTTCCCATGCCTCTCAGCTGTCATAGACAGCTGTCGGCACTGAACTACCACTGTTTGTTTACACACAGTGGTAGATCAAAGCCATGACGTGCAGAGTCTGTCAAGGTGCCAAAACTGACACCTGGCCATGAAGGACTCTGCACGTCAGTGGACATTAAGGGGTTAATAAAGCCTTTTTTATTCATGATATCCGCTGTGAGTGTGCACTGTTTCAGGCGCCTCTTTTTCTCTCTACTCATTTAGGTGTTTTCATTTACTCATTTATCTGCCCTACCACCTTTCTCTTGTTGCTTTATATACTGTACTTTCCCCCTGCTTGTATTTCCTGCTGGTGATAGTCTCATTTGGATTTCTCTGCTGTTTATGTTCTTTGCCTTGCACCTACACACGTGGTAAAAATTGTTGGTACCCCTCGTTTAGTGACAGAATAACCCACAATGGTCACAGAAATAACTTGAATCTGACAAAAGTAATAATAACTAAAAAATCTATGATAATGAACAAATGAAAGCCAGACCTTGCTTTTCAACCATGCTTCTACAGAATTTTTAGAAAAATAAAACTCATGAAATAGGACTGGACAGAAATGATGGTACCCCGAGGAAATTCCCCTGAGAAACTCCTCCACAAAAAGTATAGCCCATGAGTTTGTCCATGTTTTTTCCCGGACAGGTTTGCCAAAGGAGATCCTGACCGACCAGGGAACACCTTCTATGAGTAAGATGATGAGGGAGTTGTGCAAGGTCCTGCAAATCTCCCAGTTGAGGATTTCAGTGTACCATCTTCAGACAGATGGCCTTGTCGAAAGGTTTAATAAAACGCTGAAGAGCATGTTGAGGAAAGCCATACAAAAGGATGGTAGAGACAGACTGTCTCTTACCGTATCTGTTATTCTCCATCCGTAAGGTTCCACAGACCTCTACGGGGTTCTCACCATTTGAACTTCTGTATGGCCGACATCCACGTGGTCTTCTGATATAGGCAAGGAAACCTGGGAACCAAAGTGATTCCCCACAGAAGCGACATCGAACATGTGGCACTGATGCAGCAGAGGATTGCGAAGGTGATGCCCATCGAAAAAGGACATGTCCTACAGGCACGAGAAGCTCAGGCCAGTGTCTACATCCGGTCAGCCAGAGTAAGGCAGTTCCATCCGAGAGAGTCCTTGTACTAATTCCTACTGTGGAGAGCAAGCTCTTGGCCAAATTGCAAGGGCTGTATGAGGTGGTGGAGAGGCTTGGTGATCTAAACTATAGGATTTATCAACCAGGAAGATGGAAACCATATCAGGTCTACCATGTGAACCTCATCAATCCATGGTAAGACAGAGAGCCGGCTGAAACTCCTTGCTTGCTGGGCCAGTCCGAAGGTGAGGTTGGAGGTGTCGCCATGGCGGAGACGATGTCAAAGACCCAAAAACAGCAGTGCTGAGAGTTGCACCAGAAGAACAGGGACCTGCTGGGGTGCACAAAGGGTGTAGAGCATGAAGTTCTGATGGAGCCACATGTGCGTGTAAACATGAAGCATTTTCAGATTACGGAGGCCCGTCGAGAAGTGATATCCAAAGAGGTGGAGAATATGTTAAAACTCGGGGTCATTGAGGAATCTAAGAGTGGTTGGTCAAGCCCAATTGTCCTGGTCCCAAAGCATGATGGGGAATGGAAGTTCTGCAATGACTATCGGAAGTTGAATGAGGTCTCCCAAGTTCCACACTTATCTCATGCCACGGCTCAATGAGCTGATTGAGAGACTTGGGCCTGCAAGGTACATAACCACCTTGGATTTGACGAAGGGCAGATCCCCATTGCACAGGGAGCCAAGGAAAAGACTGCATTTTCTACGCCGGACGGTTGCTTCCAGTATGTCCGTATGCCGTTTGGACTGCAAGGGGCCCCGGTGACCTTCCAGAGAGCTATGCTTAGAATTCTTTCATCCCATAAACCCGGACTGGGAGGGTCATCTGGAAAAGGTCCAGGCGGTGTTTGATGCTCTAAGGAAGGCAGGGTTTTCAATCAACCCAAAGAAGTTTGCCTTGGGGAAGAAGCAAAATACCTGGGATATGTAGTGGGGAGAGGCAAGATAAAACTCCAAATCAGTAAAGTGGAGGAAATCCAAACATGGCCGAGATCACTGTCAAAAAAACAAGTTAGAGCCTTCCTGGGGATTGTGAGATACTACAGGAGGTTTATCCCAAACTTCGCCATGATGGCCGCACCCCTGACTGACCTCCTTAAGGGGATTAAATCAGTAATGGTCTGAAGAGGCAGAGGCAGCATTTCAAAAAATGAAAGGAGCTCTGTAAATAGCCAGTTCTGCTGGCCCCCAACTTTAAGAAAGAGTTTATACTCAAAACAGATGCCTCAAATGTCGGGGTAGGAGCAGTACTTTCTCAGGAGATACACGGGGAAGAGCACCCTGTTCTCTGCCTGAGTAGGAAGCTTTAATCATGTAAGAGGAATTATTCGTTCATAGAGAAATAGTGCTTGGCCATTAAGTGGGCGGTGGACACATTACAGTACTGGTAGGACGTAAGTTTAGATTGGTATCTGACCATGCCCCACTCAGATGGATGAGGGAAACAAAGGGTAAAAATGCTAGGGTCATCCGCTGGTTCTTAGCCCTGCAAGATTTCCACTTCCATGTAAAACATAAAGCAAGGAAGCTACATGGTAATGCAGATGCCCTCTCAAGAATCCCTTGTCTGGCAGTATAAAGTGCCAAGCCCCATGGCTTTAGGCAGAGGGGGGAGGTATGTGAGGAGGCTAGTGGCAGTGTAGGAGGTATGTGTTACAGAGATGGCTTCTCTCTGTGATGTAACCCGGAGTATTTTCTTTAGTGCACGTAAGCACTAAGAGGTTCATTTGGTGCGCCTTGACCAGGTTACAGGTAGCTGAGAGATGGGTGGGTCTGGCTACCCACATACCTCACTTCTGGGTGTGGTTACAGCCTATATAATGGAGCCTGTTGTTTGGCACATGGAGACCTCCAGTGTGTGTTTGCTGAGTCACTGACCTGAGCGGGCGGACCCGCAGTGCTATATGAACTGTTTGTTTTTCTGTTTGTTTTCATTTTTGTCTCAGAAGGCCATCTTTTGTTCGCTTAACCTTAAGCAAGTTTATGGAGCGAATAAACCTGAAGGAACATTTTATGAAAACCACTTCCTGTGCTTACCTCAACCCGCATCCGAGTGAGTACAACCTTACTTGATGTAGATATAGATATATATACAAAAAAGTAATAATGCTATTGGGAGATAAATCCAGTAGTAATGCATCGGCTGAAGTATAGAAAGGGTGCCCAAAGACAGGAGTAGTGAATATAGCGAAAGCCTGGAAACCTATACCGCAAATTCTAGATAGGATATTATACCTGAATCACTATAATACAGGATCTGGAAACATTGGCTTATTTTATTTGTGGATTGTTGATGGTAATAAACAGATATTATAACTAATACGGTGAAGGAAATAATAATTTGATCCCTTGCTGATTTTGTAAGTTTGCCCACTGACAAAGACATGAGCAGTCTATAATTTTAAGGGTAGGTTAATTTTAACATTGAGAGCTAGAATATCTAAAATAAAATCCAGAAAATCGCATTGTATAAATTATTTAAATTTATTTGCATTTTGCAGTGAGAAAAAAGTATTTGATCCCTCTGGCAAACAAGGAGGAATTTTGGTTAACTCCTCTTTGCAGATCATATCTAAATCATTAAGATTTTCAGGCTGTCACTTGGCAACTCAGAGCTTCAACTCCCTCCATAAGTTTTCTATGGGATTAAGGTCTAGAGACTGGCTAGGCCACTCCATGACCTTAATGTGCTTCTTTTTGAGCCACTCCTTTGTTGCCTTGGCTGTCTGTTTTGGGTCATTGTCTTGCTGGAAGACCCAGCCACGACCCATTTTTAATGTCCTGGCGGAGGGAAGGAGATTGTCACTCAGGATTTTACGGTACATGGCTCCATCCGTTCTCCCATTGATGCGGTGAAGTAGTCCTGTGCCCTTAGCAGAGAAACACCACCAAACTATAATGTTTCCACCTCCATGCTTGACAGTGGGGATGGTGTTTTTTGGGTCATAGGCCGCATTTCTCTTCCTCCAAACACAGCAAGTTGAGTTAATGCCAAAGGGCTCAATTTTTGTCTCATCTGACCACAGCACTTTCTCCCATTCACTCACAGAATCATCCAGGTGTTCATAGGCAAACTTCAGATGGGCCTGCACGTGTGCTTTCTTGAGCAGGGGGACCTTGCGGGAACTGCAGGATTTTAAACCTTTACGGCGTAATGTGTTACCAATGGTTTTCTTGGTGACTATGAGATCAATAACAAGTTCCCCCTGTGTAGTTTGAGACTGATCTCTCATCTTCCTCATGATCAAGGATGCCCCACGAGGTAAGATTTTGCATGGTGCCCCAGATCGATGTCGATTGACAGTCATTTTGTATTTCTTCTATTTTCTTACTATTGCACCAACAGTTGTCTTCTTATTTATGGTTTTGTAGCCTATTCCAGCTTTGTGCAGGCCTATGATCTTGTCTCTGGCATCCTTATAAAGCTCTTTGGTCTTGCCCATGTTGCAGACATTAGAGTCTGACTTATTAATTGAGTCTGTGTCACTTATGGGTGGTTTTCACTGTTTAGGCGCATCAGGGGCTCTCCAAACGCGACATGGCCTTGAGGGGTGCAGTCTTTAGAATGGAGTCACTTTTGAGTATTTTCTGTCATGTAGCCCCCCAAAGTCCCTTGAAATGTGATGTGGTACCTAAAAAAATGGTTTTGTAAATTTTATCGGAAAAATTAGAAATCGCTGGTCAACTTTTAACCCTTCTAACTTCCTAACAAAAAAATTATGTTTTGAAAATTGTGCTGATGTTTGGCAACTCAGGGGCTCTCCCAGTGGGTCATGGCACCATAGCAGTAAAATCTGCACTATAGTATGATACTCCTTCCCTTCTGAGCTTTGCACTATGTTTAAAAAGTATTTCCCTATTACATGTAGGGAATCAGGAAAAAATAAACCTCAGTTTGTTGTAAAATTGTTACTATTAGCCCTTAGAAAATTAAAAACTTGGGGCTAAAACAACATTTTAGTGGTAAAAATGTAATTTATTCTTCACCGCTCAATGCTATAAAATTCTGTGAGGCACATCTGGTGTCAATATGATCACTACAGCCCTAGATAAATTCATTGGGGGGTTTTGTTTGTAAAATGAGTACACATATGGGTGGGTTTCTGTTGTTCTGGAACTTCAGGGACTTTGCCAATGTGACATGGCACCCTCAAACCATTCCAGCAAAATCTGAACTTCAATAGGGCACTTCTTCCCTTCTTTGCACTGTGCCTCAAAAGTAGTATTCCCTCCACATATAGGGTATCAGCATCACGACAAGTTGTACCCTGCAATTTTTCCTTTTACCCTTACAACCCCACCCCTTTTGGTTTTTTTTCACTGTTTAGGCACTTGAGGAGCGCTTCACACTTAACATTGTGTCTGTTCTTGATTCCAGCCATGTTTGCTTTCAAAAAGTCAAATCATGCTCCTTCCCTTCCGAGCTTTGTCTTTCGCCCAAACAGTAGTTTTCAATATACACTGCTCAAAAAAATAAAGGGAACACTCAAATAACACATCCTAGATCTAAATGAATGAAATATTCTCATTGAATACTTTGTTCTGTACAAAGTTGAATGTGCTGTTAACATAATCACACAAAAATCATTAATGGAAATCAAATTTTTGAACCAATGGAGGCCTGGATTTGTAGAGACCCCCAAAATGAAAGTGGAAACAAGTCAAAATGAAAATCAAAACGAGACAAAATTAAAGTGGAAACAAATCAAAATGATGCTCAGTATTGTGTGTGGCCTCCACATGCCTGTATGACCTCCCTACAATGCCTGGGCATGCTCCTGATGAGGTTGCGTATTTTCTCCTGAGGGATCTCCTCCCAGACCTGGACTAAAGCATCCGTCAACTCCTGGACAGTCTGTGGTGCAACGTGACGTTGGTGGATGGAGCGAGACATGCTGTCACAGATGTGCTCAATCAGATTCAGGTCTGGGGAATCGGTAGGCCAGTCCATAGCTTCAGTGCCTTCATCTTGCAGGAACTGCTGACACTCAAGCCACATGAGGTCTGGCATTGTCCTGCATTAGGAGGAACCCAGGGCCAACCGCACCAGCATATGGACTCACAAGGGGTCTGAGGATCTCATCTCGGTACCTAATGGCAGTCAGGCTACCTCTAGCGAGCACATGGAGGGCTGTGTGGCCCTTCAAAGAAATGCCACCCCACACCATTACTGACCCACTGCCAAACCGGTCATGCTGAATCTCACAGGGGTTTATGTGTGGATCGTAAGTAACTTACAAAATTTAAGTCTATAAAGTCTCATTCTGAGTCACCATAGGCTTAAGGTCCACATTAGACTAATATGAGCCTGTGACGCTGGTGGATTGTGGACTCACTGCGCCACGTGCTGGGCCTACCTTGGAGGGGCGTGGCTAAGCAACTGCCTAGTTTTCAATAGAGCTCCTGTTGGTGTAGTTAGACTTGAGAGTAGCCTACTCCAAGGCAGTCCCAGAACTGCAGCATCTGACACCAAGGGTCAGAAACGCAGGAACAGACTCTGAGTCAGTGGCAGGACAGGATTTGGTATCACAGGTACTGATGCTGGTTCAGACATTTTGGATTTTGGTACACTTGACAGAACAGACCCTGGTGCTAGTTCAGAAAGGGCAGACTCTGGAGCACTCTACAAGACACACTAGTGCGGGTTCTGGAGTACTTGAACACTTGATAAGACTTCCACTGGTGCTGGTTAAGACTGGGCGGATTTTAAAATATGTAACAGGATGGACGATGGTGCTATTTCAGACTGTGTGGGTTCTGGAACACTTGTCAGAATGGATAACAGGTTCAGGTGCTGGTTCAGACTAGGCGGGTCCAGGTACGGACAGGGCAATTTCAGGTTCAAGTACCGACACGGCAGTTTCATATAAGGTACCGACAAGGCGGTTTCATATTCAGGTTCATGATTCAGTTTCTGAATTCAGGCTCAGGTACCGACAAGTCAGTTTCAGGCTCAGGAATAGGGACCTGACAATGGACTTAGACCGAAAGCTGCTTACTAAGCACAAATGTTGCACAGTCTCCTCCCTAGAGGGGAATGTGCCTTAAATACTTTAGCACCTCCCAGCCATTGATTGGGGACACCTCAGGCGTGCTCACGCTACCCCTGTAAGAAGGGTTGGAGCATGCGCGTGCACCCTATATGCGATGCCAGGAGACCATCATGGCTTGTGTAGGCCCTGGGACATGGAACCTGGAGCAAAGAGCTCAGCGGTCAAGGCAGTGAGTATGTCGGCGTCCCCGTCGGGAGTAGTCGAACCCCGTCGTTACACAGCCACACCTGCCAATATCAACATGTTCATCCAACACTCTTATGATGGCTCAGTAGTTGGCACTGTTGCTTTGCGTCGCTGGGGTCCTGAGTTCAAATTCCAAGTACAACATCTGTAAATAGTTTATGTTCTCACCGTGTTTGCATGGGCTTCATCCGGGTTCTCCGGTTTCCTTGCACACTCCAAAAACACACTGATAGAGAATTTAGATTCTGAGCCCCTAATGTGGACAGCCATACTGATGTCTGTAAAGACTGTAGAATTAATGGCACAATATGCAGTGGATACGGAAAGTATTCAGACTTTTTCTTTTTTAATAAATTTGCAAAAATGTCTACATTTCTGTTTTTTTCAGTCAAGATGGGATGCAGAGTGTACATTAATGAGAAAAAAAATGAACTTTTTTGAATTTACCAAATGGCTGCAATGAAACAAAAAGTGAAAAATTTAAAGGGGTCTGAATACTTTCCGTACCCACTGTAAGTGAGTAATGTAAATAAATAATAATAAATGAGTATGAGAGTGCCAGGCAACTAATCATAAGGGTTGATGTTGATTGGACATGTCCAAGATTAGAACTGCCACTTGCTTTGTTCTAGAGAGAACCCACCGCCAGGGATGTTGGTCATTGGTTTTCTCGTAGAGAACACAGGAGCACTTGACTGAGCGAGTGCTCATATGTGTGGGAGAGATGGCTGGTGGCCAAATGATCGGCGAAGCATTGTTTGGCTCGACATCCATCTAATGCGTACGATCAGCTTTACCTGTTGGAAGTAGCACAGCCTCACACAATAGTCATTGTATGAGCCGACAAAGGACAGGAGCACTCCCATGACCCAGATGAACAGCGGGAACGACACCAATCTGTAACTATTTTAATACAACTACACTAGATGACATACATATTTAGAAAGGTTTAGGGATAACATTTTTGACAGGAATGCTTCTTTAACTATGCATAAAGCATTAATGTTTTTATTATCACTTTAAATCTGTATTTGTAATCTAAAACTATGAATGGTCCTGCACAGAGGAATTAAATTATGGGAAGATTTATATATCTGCCATCTTTGAGAATTTCTCCTGGCTTTTGCTTACTAATGCTGATAGTGACTAAAATAAAGCTGTGACCATTCACTTGACAGAGGGGCCTGAACATCCAATGCTTGCCTTGCTGTCATGTGAATGCCTCTTATCGGTGGTAAAATCATTACCGCCTATCATAGAGCTGCGGTTCCTAGGTTATCAAATGACAGCGTGAGCCCGCAGCTGTGAGCGGAGGTAAAATATCTCCAGTCACAGGCATCGGCTGATGGGACTACTACTCCCATCAGCCTACGCCTGCTGCCGCTAGTAACAGCGAGAGCAGGCGGCGGCTGATGGGAGTATTCATCAGCCTGTGCCTGTGCTATAAATAAATACATTTTTAAAAATGGCGTGATTTCCCCTGTATTTTTGATAACCATCCAGGCAACACTGACAGCTGTTTGCTGCAACCTTCAGCTGTCAGCTTTAGCAAGGGATGTTATCAAGAATAGAGGAGTCCCTACGCCGTTTTTTAAAATTATTTAAATGAAAAATTTAAAAAAATGGTGTAGGGTCCCCCATTTTTGACAGACAGCTAATCTAAAGCAGACAGCTGGGGACTGGTATTCTCAGACTGGTAAGGGGCCATGGATATTTCGCCCCTCCCAGCCTAAAAATAGCGTTCCACAGCCACCCCACAAAATGTGCACCTATTAGATGCCCCAATTCTGGTGCTTTCCCCGGTTCTTCTCACTTGCCCAGTGGCGGTGGCAAGTGAGCTTCATATTTGTGGGGTTGATGTCACCTTTGTATTGTCCGGTGATATAGCCTTCGGCATCTATAAGAAATTTCTCACTGTGAACTCACTGAGCTCAGCGCTGCACCGTGAGACTTTTTCTCATTGTGCTAGCAGTTATCTCACTGAGGTTACCACATTTCAGAAGCCTGGCTGGGAACACAGCCTCAGTGACCTGCAGTAACCTCGATGATGTCACTGAGGCTGAGCTCACAGCAGCTCATTCTCCAGTGGTTTTTAGCCTGGACAGTCGCATCTTGGCACCGTCCAGGTTGAAAACTATTTATCCCAGACTTGGACATGGGAGAGAACTTCGGACAGGTGAGGAATATGTTTTTTTTTTATTTTTGTTTTACTGTTATACGAGACCATGACTTCAATGCAATGGGCGTTAGGGGAGTATGTTTGTTGTTTATTATTTTCTGTTTTCTTACGGGAGACGAGGGCTTCAATGGAATGGGCGTTAGATGATTATAACTGTGTTTGTTATTTTTAAATAAAAAAGTGTTTTTTTTTTCAAATAAAGGACTTTATTCTTGCTGTGTGTTTATTTATAATAAAACAATAGGATTAGCAATGGAGAGGGATCTTATAGACGCCTCTCCATTACTAAACCGTGTGCTTAATGTCACTGGACAATACAAAGGTGACATCAACCCCACAAATATGAACCCCACTTGCCACCACCACAGGGCAAGTGGGAACAGTCAGGCAAAGCGCCAGAATTGGCGCATCCAATAGATGTACCTTTTCTGGAGTGACTGCTATTTTTAGTCTGGGGAGACCAATATCCATGGCCCCTTTCTAGCCTGATAGTACCAGCCCCACCTGTCTGCTTTAGCTTGGCTGGGTGTCAAAAATGGGGGTAACAGTGTGGGGACCCCTTTATTCTTGATACAGCGCAAGAAACACCCAGTGTTTGTGACTACCGAACCTGAACAGTAACACGGACTTCCTGGTGAAGTCCGTGTCCGGGGTCCGTGTCCGAACAGTAGGTGTTCAGTTCGGACCCCAAACTTTACTGTTTGGGTTTGCCCATTTCTACACTTAAGCATTTCAAATAGTAGCATGCTGGAAAAATAAACGATAATTTGCAACACAACTGAAAAAGTTTGTGCGTTCACTCAAAATATTGCAAGAAGTTATACAGCTATTTATCTTACTGTCATGTGTGCATTGCCACGAAGATCGTCGCGGTTGCACATTTTGACTTCTCACAGCTGAGCTGCTGTTTCTTTGTGTTTGGCAGCTAGGGAGTTAATTCTGTCTGTGCTCGGTGCTGGGATTGGGTGCAGTTTCTCCCGGCTGTAATTGATTATTTGTTGATTGGTTTCCTTTAAATTCCTGGTTGTCTGCTTGGGGAGTTGCCAGTGAAACCTTCATGCAGATCACAGATAGGAATGAATCTGTATAGACTTTAGTTGTGAGCTCCTTAGTTGTTCTAAGCTCAACTTGGTTAGAGTTTATTTCCCAGACCATTTATGTTCCTTTGGTGTTTGAGTGTGTATGCAAGCGAGTGTTATCCTGTCTGTCTTATATGTCTAATCTGTGTATTTAGCTAAGATCAGCCCATATCCCTTTGGTGGTAGTCAGGATCCTTCTTAGGACTGATTACAGGGTTCAGGGTCTGATAGGAGACAGGGTTAGGTTGGTGACTTGGACCTCTGAACCATTATCAGTACCTCCAAGGTGAGGGATTAGTTAGGACCCCAGTTTAGGGTCAGGTTAGATCCCGGTCCACCTCTTTACTGTTTCAGCTCATCAAGTCCTCAAGATTAACCCTGGGTTCAGCAGATATCGTGTCAGGTAAATCTATTCTATACTTACATGCTGATGTTGCTATACTAGTTGTTGTATAGAGTGTTGTTCCTGTATTAATAGTTTACTGACATTGTATACATATCATTAGACAGCGTGACATTTTCACTGGCCATAAAAATTATCTCCAGTTACCATGGATCCAGTAGCCCAGCTGGCTCTGCAGTTGCAGGGATTATCCATGGAGCTGACGGACATTAAGTCCAAAGTTTTGTCTCCCCTGGAGCAAACCAGAGTTGAACCTAAGGTTGCTCTCCCGGACAGGTTCACTGGTGGGCGAGACAAATTTTTCACCTTCCGGGAGGCATGTAAATTGTATTTTCGGCTTCGGCCTCGATCATCAGGGAGTGAGGAGCAGAGAGTGGGAATTGTTATCTCACTTCTGCAAGGGGACCCTCAATCCTGGGCATTTTTCCTTCCTCCGGGATCCCCGGCTCTACTGTCTGTAGATCAATTTTTTACTGCCCTGGGATTGGTATATGATGACCCAGATCGGGTCTCTCTTGCTGAGACAAAATTACGTAAGATACAGCAGGGAGATCGTCCGGCAGAGGAATTTGCTTCTGAGTTTCGTAGATTGGCCACAGATACTCAGTGGAATGACCCAGCTCTTAGGAGCCAGTTTTGTCATGGGCTTTCTGATAAATTAAAAGACGTTTTGGCTCAGTATGAGTCTCCTCCTTCTCTGGAGGCTGCTATGGCCTTAGCTATCCGTACTGATAGACGGCTTCGGGAGAGGGGTGAGGTAACCCCACTCCCTGTTGTTTCTCCACCTACCACTAAAGTCCCTTATGTTGAGGTTCCCCTTGTCTGTTCGGATGAGCCTATGCAGTTGGGAGGGACATCATTTCGTAGGAGGGGATTGGCGGTACGCCGCAGGACTAGAAGATGTTTTTTCTGCGGGAAAGAGGGACATTTTGTTGGAGAATGTCCATCCCGTGCCTTGTTGAGCCAAAAGTCGCCGGAAAACTGTTAATCCCAGGTTGTGTGGTGGACGACAACCTGGGAGTATGTATTTCATCCGCCAGTTCTTCTCAGTTCCTTGTACCAGTGGAGGTGGTAGTTGGTACGAGAGTGGAGAGATTGTCTGTTCTTCTTGATAGTGGTTCCGGGGCTAATCTGGTTGATGCTCAGTTTGCTCAGGCTCAAGGTATGCATCTGAGTGTATTGGTCAAACCGATCCCTATATTCTCCATTGACGCCAGGCCTCTCGGCCAAGGTAGCTTTGTTCATGAGGTTCATAACATTGACCTTCGGGTAGGGGCAATACATAGGGAACAATTATCTTGTTATGTGTTGGAGGGTCTACCTACTCCCATTGTGTTGGGACTTCCTTGGTTGGTTAAACATAACCCTGTGATTAATTGGCAGTCCAGAGAAATAAGCCAATGGGGTGAGTTTTGCAAAAGCAACTGCATGAACACAGTCATCAGTGCGGTCGTGCCTAGTACATTGCCTCCTTTTTTGGAGGATTTTGGGGATGTTTTCTCTGAGGAGGGGTGTCAGGAGTTGCCTCCTCATCGCGTGTATGACTGCTCTATTAATCTCCTTCCTGATGCTAAGTTGCCTAAAGCTAGGTTGTATAATCTTTCTGGTCCTGAGAGGCAGGCTATGAAAGATTATATTTCTGAAAGTCTGGCCAAAGGGCATATTAGACCTTCATCTTCCCCAGTAGCCGCGGGGTTCTTCTTTGTGAAGAAGAAAGATGGAGGCCTACGCCCTTGCTTGGATTTCCGCGAACTTAATCGGATTACTGTTCGAGATCCGTATCCACTCCCTCTTATTCCTGATCTCTTCAATCAAATTGTTGGCGCCAAATGGTTTTCTAAATTGGATCTCAGGGGGGCGTATAATCTGATTAGGATAAAAGAGGGGGATGAGTGGAAAACGGCGTTTAACACGCCGGAGGGACATTATGAGAACCTAGTCATGCCTTTTGGTCTGACTACTGCACCAGCAGTATTCCAACATTTTGTTAATGACATTTTTCGTCACCTTGTGGGGCTGTTTGTGGTTGTATATTTGGACGACATTTTAATTTACTCGCCAGATCTTGTGTCTCATCAGGAGCATGTGAGACAGGTGTTGCAGATCTTGCGAGACAATAAATTATAAGCCAAACTGGAGAAGTGTGTATTTGCCGTACAGGAACTTCAGTTTTTGGGTTTTTTGTGTCAGCCTCCGGTTTCCGTATGGACCCTGAAAAGGTGAGAGCAGTGCTTGAATGGGATCAGCCAGGGGATCTTAAGGCTCTGCAGCGTTTTTTGGGGTTTGCTAACTACTACCGGAAATTTATTTGTAATTTCTCATCTGTCGTCAAACCTCTCACTGACATGACAAGAAAAGGGACGGATTTTTCTAAATGGTCGGACAAAGCTTGCCAAGCCTTTTCCTCTTTGAAGAAATGTTTTGCTTCGGCACCCGTTCTCATCCAACCAGATGCATCTCAGCCGTTCATTGTGGAGGTGGATGCGTCTGACGTAGGGGTGGGTGCTATATTGTCCCAGGGTCCGTCCCCTGGTAAATGGCATCCGTGCGCTTTCTTTTCTAAGAAATTGTCATCCGCCGAAAGGAATTATGATATCGGCAATAGGGAACTTTTGGCCATTAAGTTAGCTTTTGAAGAATGGCGTCACTTTTTGGAGGGGGCAGTCCACCCGGTTACCGTTATTACTGATCACAAGAACCTGTTGTATTTGGAATCCGCTAAGCGTCTGAATTCCAGACAAGCTCGATGGTCGTTGTTTTTTACCAGGTTTAATTTTGTCGTCACTTATCGCCCGGGGTCTAAGAATGTAAAGGCTGATGCCTTGTCTCGCAGTTTCCCAGGGGCCGGGAAAACGGATGACCCGAGTCCTATCCTTCAGGAGGGGTGGTAGTGTCGGCTGTATTTTCTGAGCTTGAGGAGGAGGTGTTAGAGGCTCAGGGGGACGCCCCTGCAGGACCTCCAGGGAGACTGTTTGTCCCAAATCTGTTGAGACAAAAGGTTATTGAGGCACATCATAATTCTGCTCTAGCAGGACATCCAGGGAGTAAGGCTACTTTAGTTCTCCTTTCTCGCCGGTTTTGGTGGCCTAATGCTAATAAAGATGTTATAACTTTTGTCGCGTCATGTGGGGTGTGTGCTCGCTCTAAAACTCCTCATACCCGTCCATCTGGGACCCTTTTACCCTTGAAACTTCCGGAGCGTCCATGGACTCATTTATCTATGGACTTCATTACGGACCTTCCTCCGTCGTCAGGGAATACTGTCATACTGGTGGTTGTTGACAGGTTCAGTAAGATGGCACATTTCGTTGCTCTTCCTGCACTCCCTAATGCGAAAAACTCTGGCGCAGGTGCAATTGATTATTTGTTGATTGGTTTCCTTTAAATTCCTGGTTGTCTGCTTGGGGAGTTGCCAGTGAAACCTTCATGCAGACCACAGATAGGAATGAATCTGTATAGACTTTAGTTGTGAGCTCCTTAGTTGTTCTAAGCTCAACTTGGTTAGAGTTTATTTCCCAGACCATTTATGTTCCTTTGGTGTTTGAGTGTGTATGCAAGCGAGTGTTATCCTGTCTGTCTTATATGTCTAATCTGTGTATTTAGCTAAGATCAGCCCATATCCCTTTGGTGGTAGTCAGGATCCTTCTTAGGACTGATTACAGGGTTCAGGGTCTGATAGGAGACAGGGTTAGGTTGGTGACTTGGACCTCTGAACCATTATCAGTACCTCCAAGGTGAGGGATTAGTTAGGACCCCAGTTTAGGGTCAGGTTAGATCCCGGTCCACCTCTTTCCTGTTTCAGCTCATCAAGTCCTCAAGATTAACCCTGGGTTCAGCAGATATCGTGTCAGGTAAATCTATTCTATACTTACATGCTGATGTTGCTATACTAGTTGTTGTATAGAGTGTTGTTCCTGTATTAATAGTTTACTGACATTGTATACATATCATTAGACAGCGTGACACTTACTTCTAAGCAACTTCCAATTATCTTTTTATTCAAAAGACTTCACAATTTGTATCTACATGATGTTTGCACACAAGGACTGATTGTGCACACAGTCTGGACCACACATACTGCGGGATCAAGTTTCATGTTTTTGCTCATTAGACAAGGCTCTATAAATAATCTCTAATGAAATATTCTTCAGAGAAGTCCATGCTCTCAGGATAAATATTCTGTGTTTTCAAGCGCCACTCCAGCATTTTGTTTTATTTTACTTTACCGCTGGAGTGGACCTTGTCCCCCCATTAATATGCACTGAACAAGAATATAAACGCAATACTTTTGTTTTGGCTCCCATTTTTTACGAGCTGAACTCAAAGATCTTAGACTTTTAATATGTACATAAAAGACCTTTTTTCTCTCATATTGTTCACAAATTTGTCCATATCTGTGTTAGTGAGCACCTGGGATGTTTTCAGCATCCAAGAATTGTGTATACAGTGAAGGAAATAATTATTTGATCCCTTGCTGATTTTGTAAGTTCGCCCACTGACAAAGACATGAACAGTCTATAATGTTAAGGGTAGGTTAATTTTAACATTTAGAGATAGAATATCAAAAATAAAATCCAGAAAATCACGTTGTATAAATTATATACATTTATTTGCGTTTTGCAGTGAGAAATAAGTAATTGATCCCTCTGGCAAACAAGACTTAATACTTGGTGGCAAAACCCATGTTGGCAAGCACAGCAGTCATACTTACCGTATATACTCATGTATAAGCCGACCCGTGTATAAGCCGACCCCCTAATTTTGCCACAAAAAACTGGGGAAACTTATTGACTCGCGTATAAGCCTAGGGTGAAAAATGATTATGCCCCCATATGATGCTCCACAGATTATGCCCCCTTATGCTGCACAGATTATGCCTCCATATGCTCCAGATTATGCCCAATATGCTTCAGAGATTATGCCCCCATATGCTCCAGATTATGCCCCCATATATTCCACAGATTATGCCCCCATATGCTCCAGATTATGCCCCCATAAATTCCACAGATTATGCCCCCATATGCTCCCATATGCTCCAGATTATGCCCCATATGTTCCACAGATTATGCCCATATGTTCCACAGATTATGCCCCCATATGCTCTAGATTATGCCCCATATGTTCCACAGATTATGCCCCCATATGCTCCATATTATGCCCCCATATGTTCCACAGCTTATGCCCCCATATGCTCCAGATTGTGCCCCCATATTTTCCACATCTTATGCCCCCATATGCTCCAGATTATGCCCCGATATGCTCCAGATTATGCCCCATATGTTCCACAGTTTATGCCCCCATGTGCTCCAGATTATTCCCCCATATGTTCCAGATTATGCCCCCATATGCTCCAGACTATGCCCCATATGTTCCACAGCTTATGCCCCCATATGCTCCATATTATGGCCCATATGCTCCAGATTATGCCCCCATATGCTGCACAATTATGCCCCATAGTATAGGCCTCATATGCTGCTGCTGCAAAAAAATGACATACTCACCTCTCGTCGCTGGGGACCAGGTGCCGGTGTCCTGAGCAGGTGGTGACATTGGCGCGCTATGGGGGACAGGTTCCGGTGTCACCGCTCGCTCAGGACCCCGGCACCTGAGATATTTACCTGTCCTCTCTGCACCGCTGCGCTGCTCCCTCGGTCTGACTCCTCTGGCTGTGAATGATCTGGCAGGGGGCGGGGCGCGCACTAACGACATCATCGCGCCCTCTGCCTGAACATTCACAGCCAGGACCAAGGGAGCAGCGTGCAACGGTGGCACGGGGACAGGTAAATATAGCTATACTCACCCCTCCGCCGGCGCGTCCCTGCAGCCTCTCCTCCCAGCGCTCTCCGCAGCGCTTCAGTCCTGCAGCGGTCACGTGCTACCGCTCATTAAAGTCATGAATATGTGCATATTCATGACTTTAATGAGCGGTGCCATGTGACCGCTGCAGGAAAGAGCCGGAGATCGTGGGAGAAGCAGGGGGGCTGCAGAGACCGCGCCGGCGGAGGGGTGAGTATGATCCGACACTCCCGCTCCCCCTCCCCCGCCGATCCCCGTATATGACCCGCGTATAAGCCGAGAGGGGGACTTTCAGCCCTAAAAAATGGGCTGAAAATCTCGGCTTATACATGGGTATATACGGTATGTTTTTTGTAGTTAATGATGAGGTTTGCTGACATGTCAGGAGGACTTTTGGTCCACTCCTCTTTGCAGATCATCATGGCAACTATTGAGACCATTTACTGAACATACATTTCAGTAGGCCAACATTTCGGATTTTAAAATCATTTTTTAAGCTGGTGTTATAAAGTATTCTAAGTTACTGAGATAATGACTTTTGGATTTTCATTGGCTGTAAGCCATAATCATCAACATTAACAGAAATAAACACTTGAAATAGATCACTCTGTTTGTAATGACTCTATAATATGAGTTTCACTTTTTGTATTGAAGAACTAATAAAATAATAATCTTTATTTATATAGCGCCATCACATTCTGCAGCGCTTTACAGTTTCACAGTTTCAAAACACAAGTCATAAGTAACAACGTTAACAATACAATAATTAAAGCAAAATAAGACGACCCTGCTCATGAGAGCTTACAATCTACAATGAGGTGGGGGAATACAAAGTACAGGTGTGTATATACAATGGTGCATTTACAATGATGGTCCAGCCATCTTGAGGGAGTGAGGGATGGATGGAGATAGTGAATGGGCTACACACACACACACACACACACACACTTACACATAGAATGACTTTGATTAGTGAATGTGATAGGTGTTATGTTCTGCTACAAGCACTAAGGAAAGAAAGGGATATCTGTCCCTACGATAGAACTAAGCTTGATCCCTACGATGTAACGGGGAACCTGATCCTGCGATCAGACCCGCTAAAGTCCTCAGCTAGTCTGTACGAAGACCTATAGATGCGAGGGAGGGATCCCTACAAGAACTAGGGACTGGGAGAAAAGATGGACAGTAAAAAGAAAAACAAACAACATAGAACATAGAGGTCAAAAGACCAGGCAAAACTAATATAGAAAGGTAACAAAGCACCCCGCTAGCTTAAGAGTAGAAATTACAATGAAGTCCAGCAAAGCCAGAAGGGCGGAGCAGGATTAAATAGGCAAAGAAGGTCATGTGACCAGCAAGATAGAAAAAACCTAACAGGAGAGTTCTAACAATAGGCCGCTCTGAACAAATGTGTTTTGAGGGAGCGCCGGAAACCATGCAAATTGTGGATAGTCCTAATTTCTTGGGGTAGAGCATTCCAGAGGATTGGCGCAGCGCAGGAGAAGTCTTGGAGTCGGGAGTGGGAGGCACGGATTAGTGCAGAGGTTAGTCGAAAGTCGTTTGCAGAGCGCAGCAGTCGGTTAGGCCGATAGATAGAAATGAGGGAGGAGATGTAGGGGGGTGCTGCACTGTGAAGAGCTTTGTGGGTGAGAACCAGTACTTTGAATTGGATCCTATAATGAATGGGCAGCCAGTGTAAGGACTGGCGAAGAGCGGACGCGTCCGAGTACCGATTAGCCAGATGGATGACCCTGGCTGCTGCATTAAGGATGGACTGGAGAGGGGATAGTCGAGTAATGGGGAGGCCAAGTAATAGAGCGTTGCAGTAGTCCAGGCGGGAGTGGATCAATGCTACAGTGAGGGTTTTTGTTGTTTCCATGGTGAGAAAAGGGCGGATTCTAGAGATGTTCTTTAGGTGTAGGGGGCAAGAGCGGGCAAGAGATTGTATATGGGAGGTGAAGGCGAGATTGGTGTCAAACATAACACCCAGACAGCGAGCCTGCTGCCGGGGTGTTATTATGGTGCCGCCCACGGAGAGGGAAATGTCAGATTTAGGGAAGTTAGTAGATGGCGGGAGCAGAAGAAGTTCAGTTTTGGAGAGGTTGAGTTTCAGATAGAGAGCGGACATGATGTTGGAGACTGCGGACAGACAGTAACTGGCGTTCTGTAGTACAGCGGGGGTAAGGTCGGGGGATGACGTGTATAGTTGTGTGTCATCAGCATAAAGATGGTACTGAAAGCCAAATCTGCTGATGGTCTGTCCAATTGGGGCCGTGTAGAGAGAGAAGAGAAGGGGGCCAAGGACTGAGCCCTGGGGTACACCGACAGTGAGAGGAAGAGGAGATGACGTGGAGCCAGAGAACGAAACACTGAAGGAGCGGTCAGAAAGATAGGAGGAGAACCAGGAGAGAACAGTGTCCTTAATACCTAGTGACTGGAGCCTAGACAGTAGGAGACGGTGGTCAACCGTGTCGAAAGCTGCAGAAAGGTCGAGAAGAATGAGCAGAGAGTGGTCACCATTACGTTTTGCTGTCAGAAGGTCATTGGTCACTTTGATGAGTGCAGTTTCAGTCGAATGTAGGAGTCGGAAGCCGGACTGTGAAAGGTCTAGGAGGGAGTGAGTGGAGAGGTAACGGGTAAGGCGGGAGTAGACTAGTTGCTCCAAAAGTTTAGAGATGAAGGGGAAATTGGAGACCGGTCTGTAGTTGTTTGTGCAGGAAGGGTCGAGAGCGGGTTTCTTTAGTAGTGGAGTAATGATGGAGTGTTTGAAGGAGGATGGGAAAATGCCAGAGGAGAGTGAGAGATTAAAGATTGTAGTTAGGTGAGTTGTGACAACTGGAGAGAGAGACTGGAGGAGGTGTGAGGGAATGGGGTCGGTAGTGCATGTAGTCGGACGAGAGGAAGAGAGGAGTCTGGAGACTTCTTCTTCTGTGATGGGATCAAATGTAGAAATTGAGCCAGGGGAAATGCAGGGAGCGATGGGAGTCACAGCACTTGGTGGTTGAGAGCAGATTTCCTGACGGATAGTATTTATTTTTTCTATAAAGTGGGAGGCCAGGTCGTCAGCATAAATGTCTGTGATAGGGGCTTGTGCTTTTGGCCTGAGGAGGGAGTGAAAAGTGTCAAAAAGTTTCTTGGGGTTGTTGGCTAGTGAGGAGATCAGGGTGGTGAAGTAGGTCTGTTTGGCGAGGTGAAGGGCAGCATTATAAGTTCTTAACATGAATTTAAAGTGGATGAAGTCTTCTGGTGTGCGGGTTTTTCTCCAAAGGCATTCAGCATTCCTAGAGCATCGCTGAAGAAGTTGAGTTTGCAATGTGAGCCAGGGCTGTTTTACTGTGTATTGGAAGTTCTGAGGGTGAGCGGTGCTACTTGGTCAAGGGTGCTTCTAAGAGTGTCATTGTAGTGATGAACAGCCAGATTAGGACAAGAAAAAGAGGAGATTGGGGACAGCGATGAGTGTAGGGAGTCTGAAAGTATCTGAGGGTTAATGGCTTGTAGATTTCTGAATGTGTGGTAGGTAGGAGTGCGCTGGGGTGGTCGAGGATTTGTGAGGATGAAGGAGAGAATGTTGTGGTCAGAGAGTGGAAGCTGTGAGTTATTTAGGTGGGAGATTGAACAGAGGCGGACAAAGACCAGGTCAAGGGTGTTACCATCCTTGTGTGTCTCAGAGGTTGAAAGCTGTGAGAGGCCTAGAGAAGTGGTTAGTGATAGAAGCTGAGATGCAGATGTGGAAGTAGGGCTGTTAATGGGATGTTGAAGTCTCCAAGGATAAAGGTTGGTAGTTCTGAGGACATGAAGTGCAGCAGCCTGGCTGAGAAGTGGTCAAGGAACCGGGTGGGCGAGCCTGGGGGCCGATATATGACCGCTACTCTGAGGGAGAGGGGATGAAAGAGCCTGATGGTGTGGACCTCAAAAGAAGGAAATGAGAGTGATGGAATTGGGGGGATGACCTGGAAAGTGCATTGTGGGGACAGGAGTATGCCGACTCCACCACCATGTCTGTTTGCGGGTCTTGGGGAATGGGAGAACTGTAAGCCACCATAGGAAATGGCAGCAGGGGAGACCGTGTCAGAATCCTGAATCCAGGTTTCAGTGAGGGCCAACAGATGAAGAGAGTTGTTCAGAAAGTAGTTGTGCAGGAAGGATAGCTTGTTGCATGCAGACCGTGGATTCCAGAGGGCACAATTGAAAGAAGGAGATGAGGGAGTGCAAGTAATATTAATAAGATTATTATGGTTTCGATATGAGGTAGGGTAGGGATTGAGGTTGGAGGATGGTGGACCAGGGTTGGGGGAGATGTCCCCTGAAATCAGTAGGAGGAGGAAGATAAAGAGCAAGTAGTTGTTGGAGTTGTAAGTAGGTTTTTTCTGTGATGTGTTTGGGCAAGATGGGCTGAGGTTTCTCAGGAAGGTGAGGAGTGCATGGGAGCTGTACATGGGAGAGGGAAGTATGGAGGGGCTGATGTGTATGAGTCGTGATGGAGGGGGGATGGGGCGGTGAATGTGGATGGCAAGGGAACACAGGAGGATAGGGATAAAGTACATAATTAAAAAGAAAGCAAAGTGTGGGGTACCTGATTCCAGCCCTGATTAACTACCATGGATAACTGCCGTTTACACGATGCTTATCTTCTGTGATGCTTTGCTTCTGGGATGACTGCGTGCACCCCACACATTCGTGCACCCTTAGACTAGTCCTAAATATATAGCCCACACTACAGGGTTAGGAGAGTGGGATTGTGGGAGCTGGTTTGGGATAATTTGGCAGCTGGGCAAGCACACCAGGGGGTGGTTAGATCATCAAAGAACTGAAATAAATAAACTTTTTGATGATATTCTAATTTTGTGAGAAGCACCTGTACATACTGTATGTGTGTATGTATGTATATATATATTTATATATACAGTACAGACCAAAAGTCTGGTCACACCTTCTCATTCAAAGATTTTTCTGTATTTTCATGACTATGAAAATTGTAGAATTACACTGAAGGCATCAAAACTATGAATTAACACATGTGGAATTATACATTACACTTTACAAAAAAGTGTGAAACAACTGAAAATATGTCTTATATTCTAGGTTCTTCAAAGTAGCCACCTTTTGCTTTGATTACTGCTTTGCATGCAGAAAAGGTGAACGGCTGGACTCTACATGCCTAGTTCCCACCGTGAAGCATGGAGAAGGTGGTGTGATGGTGTGGGGGTGCTTTGCTGGTGACACTGTTGGGGATTTATTCAAAATTGAAGCGGTGATCTGTCCAGCTCACCCCAAACCATCTCGATTGGGTTCAGGTCTGGTGACTGTGGAGGCCAGGTCATCTGGCGTAGCACCCCAACACTCTCCTTCTTGGTCAAATAGCCCTTACACAGCCTGGAGGTGTGTTTGGGGACATTATCCTGTTGAAAAACTAAACGCAAACCGGATGGAATAGCATGCCGCTCCAAGATGCTGTGGTAGCCATTCTGGTTCACTATGCCTTCAATTTTGAACAAATCCCCAACAGTGTCACCTGCAAAGCACCCCCACACCATCACACCACCTCCTTCATGCTTCACGATGGGAACCAGGCATGTAGAATCCATGCGTTCACCTTTTCTGACTGCAAAGCAGTAATCAAAGCAAAAGGTGGCTACTTTGAAGAACCTAGAATATAAGACATATTGTCAGTTGTTTCACACTTTTTTGTAAAGTGTAATGTATAATTCCACATGTGTTAATTCATAGTTTTGATGCCTTCAGTGTGATTCTACAATTTTCATAGCCATGAAAATACAGAAAAATCTTTGAATTAGAAGATGTGTCCAATCTTTTGGTCTGTACTCTATATATATAGCTCTGGTCAAAATTAAGAGAGCACTGCAAAATTTTCAGTTTGTCTGATTTTTTTCTTTATAGATATATTTTTGAGTAAAATGTAAATTGCTCTTTTATTCTATAAACTACTGACAACACGTTTCTGAATTTCCAAGCAATAAACTTTGTATTTATTTTCAGAAAATGAGAAGTGGTCAAAATAGCAAAAAAATGCAATGCTTGCAGACCTCAAATAATGCTAAGAAAACAAGTTCATAATCATTTAGAAACAACAATACTAATGTTTTAACTCGGGAAGAGTTCAGAAATCAATATTTTTTGTAATAACCATCATTGATATTTAAACACCTTTCATACGTCTTGGCATACTTTCCACCAGTCTTTCACACTGCTTTTGGGTGACCTTATGCCACTCCTGGTACAAAATTTAAGCAGTTCTTCTTTGTTTGATTGCTTGTGACTATCCATCTTCCTCTTGATTACATTCCAGAGGTTCAGGTCTGGAGATTGGGCTGGCCATGACAGGGATTTGATGTGTGCAGGACGCATCCACTAACCAATCCTCAGAGTTGGGGAACATTGCCTGAGCAGAATGAATCAACTGTTTTTCCCAGATAACCTTGTATGCGGCTTGATTCATACATCCTTCACAAAGATTAACCTGCCCAATTCCAGCCTTGCTGAAGTATCCCCAGATTATCACCGATACTCCACCAAATTTCACAGTGGGTGCAAGACACTGTGGCTTGTATGCCTCTCCAGGTCTCCGTCTAACCATTAGATGACCAGGTGCTGCGCAAAGCTGAAAATTAGACTCATCAGAGAAGATTACCTTACTCCAGTCCTCTATGGTCCAGACTTCTGGTGGTCCCAAACTTCTTCCATTTCAGGATTATCGAGGCCACTGTTCTCTTAGGAACCATGAGTACTGCAGAAATTCTTTTGTAACCTTGGCCAGATGTGTGTCTTGCCACAATTCTGCCTCTAAGCTCCTTGGCCAGTTCCTTTGACCTCATGATTCTCATTTGGTCTGACATGCACTGTGAGCTGTGAGGTCTTATATAGACAGGTGTATGCCTTTACAAATCAAGTTCTATCAGTTTAATTAAACACAGCTGGACTCCAGTGAAGGAGTAGAACCATCTCAAGGAGGATCACAAGGGAATGGACAGCATGTGACATAAATATGAGTGTCTGAGCAAAGGGTCTGAATACTTATGACCATGTGATATTTCAGTTTTACTTTTTTAATAAATTTGCAAAAATTTCTACATTTTGTTTTTTTTCAGCAAAGATGGGGTGCAGAGTATACATTAGTAAGAAAAAAATGAACTTTTTTGCATTTACCAAATGGCTGCAATGAAACAAAGAGTGAAAAAATTTAAAGGGGTCTGAATACTTTCCGTACCCACTGTATATATATATATATATATATATATATACAGTACAGACCAAAAGTTTGGACACACCTTCTCATTCAATGATTTTTCTGTATTTTCATAACTGTGAAAATTATAGAATCACACTGAAGGCATCAAAACTATGAATTAACATATGTGGAATTATACATTACTCTTTACAAAAAAGTGTGAAACAACTGAAAATATGTCTTATATTCTAGGTTCTTCAAAGTAGCTACCTTTTGCTTTGATTACTGCTTTGCACACAGAAAAGGTGAACGGATGGACTCTACATGCCTGGTTCCCACCGTGAAGCATGGAGGAGGTGGTGTGATGATGTGGGGGTGCTTTGCTGGTGACACTGTTGGGGATTTATTCAAAATTGAAGGCATACTGAACCAGAATGGCTACTACAGCATCTTGCAGCAGCATGCTATTCCATCCGGTTTGCGTTTAGTTGGACCATCATTTATTTTTCAACAGGGCAATGACCCCAAATACACCTCCAGGCTGTGTAAGGGCTATTTGACCCAGAAGGAGAGTGTTGGGGTGCTATGCCAGATGACCTGGCCTCCACATTCACCGTACCTGAACCCAATCGAGATGGTTTGGGGTGAGCAGGACTGCTCACCGCTTCAATTTTGAATAATCCCCAACAGTGTCACCAGTAAAGCACCCCCACACCTTCACACCACCACCTTATGCTTCACGGTAGAAACTAGGCATGTAGAGTCCATCCGTTCACCTTTTGTGCGTGCAAAGCAGTAATCAAAGCAAAAGGTGGCTACTTTGAAGAACCTAGAATATAAGACATATTTTCAGTTGTTTCACACTTTTTTGTAAAGTGTAATGTATAATTCCACATGTGTTAATTCATAGTTTTGATGCCTTCAGTGTGATTCTACAATTTTCATAGTCATGAAAATACAGAAAAATCTTTGAATGAGAAGGTGTGTCCAAACTTTTGGTCTGTACTGTATATATATACTGTATATATACACAATATTCAACATAAATGAGTACACTCCTTTGAAAAGTAAAATTTTACTCAATATCTCACTGAATACATGAATAATTTCCAAAACTTTGACAAGACTGTTTCATATAACATTTTTTAACACTTACTATAAAAGTAAGTAATAATATAGCTTTCATAATTTTCCTCAATTCATTTTTCTAAATGTATGGTTCCTACAGTGAAACATGATGATGGTAGTTTCATTATGTGGGGCACAATGAGTGCTGCTGGTGTCAGGGAGCTACGTTTTATTGATGGCATCATGAATTCACAGATGTACTGCTCTATATTGAAAGAGAAGATGCTACCATCATTCCCTTGATAGACATTCATTTTTCCAACATGACAATGATCCAAAACACATCCTTTAAGAACAGGGTGAAAGTGTGATTCAGTGGCAAAATATGTCTCCTGAGTTGAACCCAATCGAACACCTATGGGGAATTCTGTGGAGACAAGTTGACCATCACTCTCCATCCAGCATCCAGACTCTAAAAAGAAATTGTTATTGAAGAATGGAAAAAAAATAGATGTTGCAATATGTCGCCACCTTGTTCATTCCAGGCCTAGAAGACTTGGTGCTGTCCTTAACCCCTTCATGACCCAGCCTATTTTGACCTTAAAGACCTTGCCATTTTTTGCAATTCTGACCAGTGTCCCTTTATGAGGTAATAACTCAGGAACACTTCAACGGATCCTAGCGATTCGGAGATTATTTTTTCTTGACATATTGGGCTTCGTGTTAGTGGTAAATTTAGGTTGATAACTTTTGCGTTTATTTGTGAAAAAAAATGGAAATTTGGCGAAAATTTTGAAATGTCGCAATTTTCAAATTTTGAATTTTTATTCTGTTAAACCAGAGAGTTATGTGACACAAAATAGTTAATAAATAACATTTCCCACATGTCTACTTTACATCAGCACAATTTTGGGAACAACATTTTTTTTTGTTAGAAAGTTATAAGGGTTAAAAGTTGACCAGCGATTTCTTATTTTTACAGCACAATTTACAAAACCATTTTTTTAGGGACCACCTCACATTTGAAGTCACTTTGAGGGGTCTATATGGCAGAAAATGCCCAAAAGTGACACCATTATAAAAACTGCACCCCTCAAGCTACTCAAAACTACATTCAAGAAGATTATTAACCCTTCAGGTGCTTCACAGGAACTAAAGCAACGTGGAAGGAAAATATGGACATTTTAATTTTTCCAACAAAAATTTTCTTTTGGCATCAATTTTTTCATTTTTACATGGGTAACAGGATAAAATGGATCCTAAAATTTGTTGGGCAATTTCTCCTGAGTACACAGATATCTCATATGTTGTCATAAACCACTGTTTGGGCGCACGGCAGGGCTCAGAAGGGAAGGAGCGCCATTTGACTTTTTGAATGGAAAATATGCTGGAATATTTAGCGGTTGCCATGTCGCATTTGGAGAGTCCCTGTGTGCCTAAACATTGGAGCTCCCCACAAGTGACCCCATTTTGGAAACTAGACCCCCCAGGGAACTTATCTAGATGCATAGTGAGCACTTTGAACCCCCGGGTGCTTCACAAATTGATCTGTAAAAAAAGAAAGTACTTTTTTTTCTCAAAAATTTTCTTTTAGCCTCAGTTTTTTTATTTTCACATGGGCAACGGTATCAATTGGATCCTAAAATTTGTTGGGCAATTTCTCCTGAGTACACAGATACCTCATATGTGGTCATAAACCACTGTTTGGTCGCACGGTAGGGCCCAGAAGGGAAGGAGCGCCATTTGACTTTTTGAATGGAAAATTAGCTCCAATCTTTAGCGGACACCATGACACGTTTGGAGAACCCTTGTGTGCCTAAACAGGGAAAAAACCCCACATGTGACACCATTTTGGAAACTAGACCCCTTATGGAACTTATCTAGATGTGTTGTGAGCACTCTGAACCCCCAAGTGCTTCACAGGAGTTTATAACGCAGAGCAGGGAAAATAAAAAGATCATTTTTGTCCTCAAAAATTATTTTTTAGCCCGCTATTTTTTATTTTTACAAGGGAAACAGGAGAAATTGGACCACAAAAGTTGTTGTGCAATTTGTCCTGAGTACACTGGTACCCCATATGTGGGGGGAACCACTGTTTTGGCACATGGGAGAGCTCAGAAGGGAAGGAGCGCCATTTTGGAATGCAGACTTGATGGAATGTTCTGCGGGCGTCATGTTGCGTTTTCAGAGCCCCTGATGTGCCTAAACAGTAGAAACTCCCCACAAGTGACCCCATTTTTGAAACTAGACCCCGCAAGAAACTTATCTAGATGTGTGGTGAGCACTTTGAACCCCCAAGGGCTACACAGAAGTTTATAACGCCCGGGCATGAAAATAAAAAAATCCTATTTTTTCCACAAACATGATCTTTAGTCCCCAATTTTCCCAAGGGTAACAGGAGAAATTAGACCCCAAAAGTTGTAGTCCAATTTGTCCTGAGTACGCTGATATCCCATATGTGGGAGAAAACTACTGTATGGGCACACGTCGAGGCTCGGAAGGGAAGTAGTGACGTTTTGAAATGCCGACTTGATGGAATGGTCTGCGGGCTTCATGTTACGTTTGCAGAGCCCATGATGTGCCTAAACAGTAGAATCCCCCAAGTGACCCCATTTTGGAAACTAGATCCCCCAAGGAACTCCTCTAGATGTGTGGTAAGCACTTTGAATCTCCAAGTTCTTCACAGAAGTTTATAACGCAGAGCCGTGAAAATAAAAAATCATTTTTTTTCCACAAAAATAATATTTTTAGTCCCCAATTTTTTTTACACAATGTTAACAGGAGAAATTAGACCCCCAAAGTTGTTGTGCAATTTTTCCCCCGTACGCTGATACCCCACATGTGGGGGTAAACCACTGTTTGGGCACACGTCGGGGCTCGGAAAAAAGGGAGCACTGTTTGACTTTTTGAACGCAAAATTTGCAGGAATCAATGGTAGCGCCATGTCACGTATGGAGAACCCCTGATGTGCGTAAATAGTGGAAACCTCTCAATTCTAACTCCAACCCTAACCCCAACACACCCCTAACCCCAAACCTAACCCCTACACACCCCTAACCCTAATACAAACCATAACCCTAACCCCAACACACCCCTAACCCTAATCCCAACTAACCATAACCCTAACCACAAGCCTAACCCTAATCCCAACCCTAACCCCAAAACACCCCTAACACTTATCCTAACTCTTACCCTAACCACAAACCTAACCCTAATCCCAACCTTAACCCTAATTTCAACCCTAACCCTAATTCCAGCCCTAACCCAAATTCCAACCCTAACCCAAATTCCAACCCTAACCCAAATTTTAACCGTAACCCTAATTCTAACTCTAACCCTAATTCTAACTCTAATGCTAACCCTAACGCTAACCCTAAGGCTAACCCTAATGCTAGTTCTAACCCTAACCTTAGTTCTAACCCTAACGCTGGGTTCATATTGCGTTTTACCAGCCCGTTCAACACGTAGCGTTGACCGGCTGGTAACGGTATAGCATTACGCGATCGCGTTATGTTATACCCTCTAGCGCAGAGGAATCAGCAGATGATTCATCTGTGCTAGCGGTGACGGAGCCCAGACGCTGCAGCCCGCGTCCGAGGCTCCGTCACTGAATGACGGCACGTTGCGAACGCATGCAGCTTTACGGCATGCGTCGCGATGCGCACACAAATACGGGTGAATGGCAGCGTTAACGGACTGCGTTACACCACGGTGTAATGCAGTCCGTCTAACGGACTGCCATAACGCAATATGAACCCAGCCTAACCCTAAGGCCCCGTGCACACGTTACGGATTTACTTGAGGATTTTTCCGCGCCGATTTTGCTAAATCCTCAGGTAAAATTACCTGCCTTTTACCTGCGTATTTAGCGCGGATTTACTGTGGTTTTTGCCCTGCAGCTTTACACCTATAATGGAATAGATGTAAAACCGCTGCGGAATCCGCACAAAGAATTGACATGCTGCGGATTTAAAACTGCAGCAAATCCGTGCGTAAAAATCCGCAGCATGTGCACAGCGTTTTTTTTTTCACCATTTATTCAGATTGTACTGTACATGGTTTCTGGATCTGCTGCGGATTCGCAGCGCCAAATCCGCTGCGGATCCGCATCAAAATCCGCAACATGTCCCTACCTATGATAAAGGGGGGGGTTCATTTACTTTTTTTATTTTGATCACTGTGACAGTTTATCACAGTGATCAAAATAAATTTCTGGACTCTGGAGGGTGCACTGCGCATGCGGCGGGCGCACTGCGCATGCGCGCGCCGTTTTCCAAGGTGGCAGCGCCAATGAAGAATCCCGGGCGCACGTCGGGACGGACCCAGGGACATTGGAGGACCGGGAGAGGTGAGTAGCGGGGGTTGGAAGGTAAGGGGGGAGGATCGGAAGGTGGGGGCAGCGGAGGCAAGGAGGGGAGTAGTAAGTGACGGCGGTGACCGTTCGCCGCCATTTATCGGTGGCGGCGGCCGATCGCCTCCATGACATGGTGTGGGGGGGGTCGGTTCTCGGTCTCCAGCCATGGCCGATGCTATTGCAGCATCGGCCATGGCTGGATTGTAATATTTCACCAAATTTCATTGGTGAAATGTTACAGATTGCTCTGATTGGCTGTTTCACTTTTAACAGCCAATCAGAGCGATCGTAGCCACGTGGGGGTTAAGCCAACCCCCCTGTGGTGAAGCACAAAGGGTCTTGTGCCTGCGGGTCAGGTGACTTTTCAGTAACCCCGGTCACCCGACCCGCAGGAACGCGATCCTTTCATGACACAGGGTATGCGTCATAGGTCGGATTGGCACCGACTTTCATGACGCATACGCTGTGTCAAAGGTCGGGAAGGGGTTAAAAATCATGGAGGTCAAAATTCTAGATGTAGCAGGTTTTGATTTGTTTGAGTAAAATTGAAGATTTTGTAATGAACCTTAGATTATTAACCTTACTTTTGTGTTAGGCCGGGTTCACATTGCGTTGCGGGCAATGCGCTGACGGCATCCGTCACATAGTGGCACTAATGCTATGTAACGGTGCGTTAACACCGCCATTGCCCGCAATAGCGCATCCTAACGCATGCCGAAATCGCTAGCGATGTGCCGTTATTCTGTGACGGACCTCGGACGTGATCTGCAGCGTTCGGGGTCCGTCACTGCTAGCTCAGAATAGAGACGCTGCACTAGCGTGATCCCATAACGCGATCACAAAATGAGACTAGCGTTAATGCAGTCCGTAGTATGGAATCTTAACATTTATGGAATTTGGAAAAAATGTTCTATGAAGCTCAGTATTTTGTTCTAGGGTTCAGTGACATATTGATTAAAATCTTACCTTTCAAAGGGGATGTACTCATTTATACTCATTTATGCTCAGCACTGTGTTTGTGTGCATGCGTGCGTGTGTGTACGTATTGTGAGATGGCCGCCGGACGAGTCTTTGAGGGGAGATATGTGTAAACGCGGCTGTTAGCTGCGGTGATGTGAACTCAGAAGCATGGTCCAGCACATATAGTGCTGAGAGAGTTATTTGGGCCATTGCAGGGCCGGGTTTTACGAGTCGTCATAAGAGATGGATGGGAATGACCGCTCACATATCCCAACCCCAAGGGTGTGGTTTGGCTGATAAAATGGTGGCCGGGTCTCTCATTCAGGGTCTGTGGCTGGAGGTGTGGAATCCTCCAGTGTGTGTTGCTAAAAATAGTACGATATGAACTACTTGTTTCCTGTTTTGTTTTTTCACTTTGTGCCGGAAAAGGCTGTTTGGTTGTTTTTCTATACAGAGCGGTTTATGCAGTTTTAATAAACTTGCTTGGACATTTCAGTAATACCGCTTCCTGTGCCTACCTCAACCGTAGCCGCGTGACTACAGATCTCTACAGTATGTATATATATATATATGTGTGGATATATATGTATATATATATATATGTGTACATATACCGTATATACTCGAGTATAAGCCGAGATTTTCAGCTCATTCTTTCGGTGGTGTGTATGATGGGGAGGACGGGGGAGCCATGCGATATTCACCTGTCCCCGGTCCACCGCTACGCACCGCTCTGTCCTCAAGTCCTCTGGCTGTGACGTTCAAGTCAGAGGGCGCGATGACGTAGTTAGTGCGCGTCGCGCCCTCAGCCTGAACATTCACAGCCAGAGAACCCGGAAGACAGCGGCACGCAGCGGTGGAACGGGGACAGGTGAATATCGCAGGTGCCGGGGGCCTGAGCCAGCGGTGACACCGGCACCTGGTCCCCATAGCGCACCGGTGTCCCGCCTGCTCAGGACACCGACACCAGGACCTCTATGACGAGAGGTGAGTATGTCTTTTCTTTTATTCGCAGCAGCGGCAGCATATGGGGCCTATACTATGGAGCATCATATGGGGGCATAAAATCTATGGAGCATCATATGGGGGCATAAAATCTATGGAGCATCATATGGGGCATAATCTATGGAGCATCATATGGGGCATAATCTATGGAGCATCATATGGGGGCATAATCTATGGAGCATCATATGGGGGCATAAAATATATGGAGCATCTTATGGGGGCATAATCTATGGAGCATCATATGGGGCATAATCTATGGGGCTTCTTATGGGGCCATAACCTTTATGGAGCAGCATATGGGGCCTATTCTATGGGGCATCTTATGGGGCCATAACCTTTATGGAGCAGCATTTGGGGCCTATTCTATGGGGCATCTTATGGGGCCATAACCTTTATGGAGCAGCATATGGGGCCCATTTTATGGATCATCTTATGAGACCATAACATTTATGGAGCCCCATATGGGGCATAATCTATGGAGCATCTTATGGGGCCATTATTAACCTTTGTGCAGCATTATGTGGGGCGTATTTTGTATGGAGCATCTTATGGGGCCATCATGAACTGTATGGAGCATTATATGGGGCTCCTGATTAAATATGGATATTCAAAAACATTTAACCTACTGATGTCTCAATTAATTTTGCTTTTATTGGCATCTATTTTTATTTTTTAAATTTACCAGTAGCTGCTGCAGTTCCCACCCTAGGCTTATACTCGAGTCAATAAGTTTTCCCAATTTTTTGTGGCAAATTAGGGGGTCGGCTTATACTCGGGTCGGCTTATACTCGAGTATATACGGTATATTTGTATGTATGTATGTGTAGATATATATATATATGTATGTGTATATATAATGTATGTATGTGTGTATATATATATATATGTGTATGTATTTATGTGTATATATATGTGTGTATGTATGTGCATATATATGTGTATGTGTGTATGTGTATCTATATACTGTATGTATGTATGGGTACAGTTAGGTCCATATATATTGGACAGAGACAACATTTATGTAATTTTGGTTCTAGACATTACCACAATGAATTTTAAACAAAACAATTCAGATGCAGTTGAAGGTCAGACTTTCAGCTTTCATTTGAGAGTATCCACATTAAAATTGGATGAAGAGCTTAGGAGTTTCAGCTCCTTAACATGTGCCACCCTGTTTTTAAAGGGACCAAAAGTAATTGGACAATTGACTCCAAGGCTATTTCATGGACAGGTGTGGTCAATCCCTTCGTTATGTCATTTTCAATTAAGCAGACAAAAGGGCTGGAGTTGATTTGAGGTGTGGTGTTTGCATTTGGAAGGTTTTGCTGTGAAGGAAACATGCGGTCAAAGGAGCTCGCCATGCAGGTGAAACAAGCCATCCTTAAGATACAAAAACAGAAAAAAACCCATCCGAGAAATTGCTACAACATTAGGAGTGACAAAATCTACAGTTTGGTACATCCTGAGATAGAAAGAAAGCACTGGTGAACTCATCAATGCAAAAAGACCTGGGCGCCCACGGAAGACAACAGTGGTGGATGATCGCAGAATACTCTTCATGGTGAAGAGAAACCCCTTCACAACAGCCAACCAAGTGAACAACACTCTCCAGGAGGTAGGCGTATCAATTTCCAAATCTACCATAAAGAGAAGACTGCATGAAAGTAAATACATAGGGTTCACTGCACGGTGCAAGCCACTCATAAGCATCAAGAATAAAAAGGCTAGGCTGGAGTTTGCTAAAAAACATCTAAAAAAGCCAGCACAGTTCTGGAAGAACATTCTTTGGACAGATGAAACCAAGATCAACCTCTACCAGAATGATGGAAAGAGAAAAGTATGGCAAAGGCGTGGTACAGCTCATGATCCAAAGCATACCACATCATCTGTAAAACACGGCGGAGGCAGTGTGATGGCTGGGACATGCATGGCTGCCAGTGGCACTGGGTTACTAGTGTTTATTGATGATGTGACACAGGACAGAAGCAGCCGAATGAATTCTGAGGTATTCAAAGCCATACTGTGTGCTCAGATCCAGCCAAATGCAGCTAAACTGATTGGTCGTCGTTTCATACTACTGCTGGACAATGACCCAAAACATAAAGCCAAAGCAACCCAGGAATTTATTAAAGCAAAGAAGTGGAATATTTTTGAATGGCCAAGTCAGTCACCTGATCTCAACCCAATTGAGCATGCATTTCACTTGTTAACCCCTTACTGCCATTGGACGTACTATCCCGTCCATGGTACCTGGGCCCGTATGACCGGGGTCGGGATAGTACGTCTCGTGCGATCAGACGCGCTCCCGGGGGGAGCGCAGCCGATCGCGGCCGGGTGTCAGCTGATTATCACAGCTGACACCCATGACTGTGTGTCAGGAGCGGTCACGGACCGCTCCCGGCACATTAACCCCTTGCACACCGCGATCAAACATGATCGCGGTGTACTGGGGGCACAGGGGAGGATCGCGCAGGGTGGGGGCTCCCTGCGCGCCCCCTGAGACCCTCAGAGCAGCGCGATGTGATCGCGCTGTTCTGAGGGCTTACTCCCTCCCAGGACCCGGATCCAAGATGGCGCCGGGGTCCTGGAGGGAGGCGGCTACCTCAGTGCCTGCCGAGAGCAGGCACTGAGAAGCCTGCTGCACTGCCTGAGCGATCGCTGGTGTGACAGAGTGCTGTGCACACTGTCACACCAGCGATCTGATAAAATACAGTGATGTCCCACCCTGGGACAAAGTAAAAAAGTTAAAAAAATAAAAATAAACATGTTTTAAAAAAAAATCCAAAATAAATAAAAAAATATATATATATTCCCCAATAAATTCACTTCTTCCTGTAAATAAAAAAAACAAAGCAATAAAAGTACACATATTTGGTATCGCCGCGTCCGTAACGACCCCCCTATAAAATTGTCCCACTAGTTAACCCCTTTAGTGAACCCTTAAAAAAAAAACGAAGCAAAAAATCAATGCTTTATCATCATACCGCCGAACAAAAAGTGGAATAACACGCGATCAAAAAGACCGATATAAAAAAACATGGTACTGCTGAAACATCATCTTGTCCCGCAAAAAACGAGCCATCATACAGCATCATCAGCGAAAAAATAAAAAAGTTATAGCTCGCAGAATAAAGCGATGCAAAAATAATTATTTTTTATATAAAATTGTTTTTATTCTATAAAAGCGCCAAAACATGAAAAAATTATATAAATGAGGTATCGCCATAATCGTACTGACCCGAAGAATAAAACTGCTTTATCAATTTTACCACACGCGGAACGGTATAAACGCCTCCCCCAAAAGAAATTCATGAATTGCTGATTTTTGTTCATTCTAACCTCCCAAAAATCGAAATAAAAAGCGATCAAAAAATGTCATGTGCTCAAAAATGGTACCAATAAAAACGGCAACTCGTACCGCAAAAAATAAGACCTCACATGACTCTGTGGGCCAAAATATGCAAAAATTATAGCTCTCAAAATGTGATGATGCAAAAACTATTTTTGCAATAAAAAGCGTCTTTTAGCGTGACAGCTGCCAATCATAAAAACCCGCTATAAATAGTAAATCAAACCCCCCTTTATCACCCCCTTAGTAAGGGAAAAATAATAAAATTAAAAAAAAGTATTTATTTCCATTTTCCCATTAGGGTTAGGGTTAGGGTTGCGGCTAAAGTTAGGGTTAGGGTTGGTGCTAAAGTTAGGGTTAGGGTTGGGATTAGGGGTGTGTTAGGGTTAGGTTTGTGGTTAGGGTTGGGACTAGGGTTAGGGGTGTGTTGGGGTTAGGGTTGGAGTTAGAATTGGGGGATTTCCGCTGTTTAGGCACATCAGGGGCTCTCCAAATGTGACATGGCGTCTGATCTCAATTCCAGCCAATTCTGCGTTGAAAAAGTCAAACGGTGCTCCTCCACTTCTCAGCTCTGCCATGCGTCCAAACAGTAGTTTATCCCCACATATGGGGTATCAGCGTACTCTGGACCCCAAGAGTTATTGTGCAATTTGTCCTATTTCTTCTGTTACTCTTGGGAAAATAAAAAACTGGGGGCGAAAATATCATTTTTGTACAAAAAAAATATATTTTTTGTTTTTACGGCTGTACATTATAAACTTCTGTGAAGCACTTGGGGCTTCATAGCGCTCACCACACATCTAGATAAGTTCCTTGTGGGGTCTATTTTCCAAAATGGGGTCACTTGTTGGGGATTTCCACTGTTTAGGCGCATCAGGGGCTCTCCAAATGCGACATGACGCCCCCAGACCATTCCATCAAAGTCTGCAATCCAAAACGTCACTACTTCCCTTCCGAGCCCCAACGTGTACCCATACAGTAGTTTTCTCCCACATATTGGATATCAGCGTACTCAGGACAAATTGGACAACAACTTTTGGGGTCCAATTTCTCCTGTTACCCTTGTAAAAATAAAATATTGGGGCAAAAAAAATCATTTTTGCAAAAAAAAAAAGATTTTTTATTTTTACGGCTGTGCGTTATAAACTTCTGTGAAGCACTTCGGGGTTCAAAGTGCTCACCACACATCTAGATAAGTTCCTTGTGGGGTCTATTTGCCAAAATGGGGTCACTTGTGGGGGGTTTCCACTGTATAGGTGCATCAAGGGCTCTCCAAATGTGACATGACGCCCCCAGACCATTCCATCAAAGTCTGCAATCCAAAACGTCACTACTTCCCTTCCGAGCCCTGACGTGCGCCCATACAGTAGTTTTCTCCCACATATTGGGTATCAGCGTACTCAGGACAAATTGGACAACAACTTTTGGGTTCCAATTTCTTCTGTTACCCTTGTGAAAATAAAATATTGGGGGCGAAAAAATCATTTTTGTAAAAAAAAAAAGATTTTTTATTTTACGGCTGTACGTTATAAACTTTAGTGAAACACCTGGGGGTTAAAAGTTCTCACCACACATCTAGATAAGTTCCTTGAGGGGTCTAGTTTCCAAAATGGTGTCATTTATGGGGGTTTCCACTGTTTAGGCAGATCAGGAGCTCTCCAAACACGACATGGCGTCCAGCCAATTCTGCGTTGAAAAAGTCAGACGGCGCTCCTTCCCTTCCAAACTCTGTCATGCACCCAAACAGTGGTTTACCCCCACATATGGGGTATCAGTGCACAATAGGACAAATTGCACAATAACTTTTGGAGTCTTGTTACCCTTGGAAAAATAAAAATTGGGGTGAAAAGATCATTTTTGTGGAAAAAATATGATTTTTAAATTTTACGGCTCTACGTTATAAACTTGTGTGAAGCACTTGGGGGTTCAAATTGCTCACCAAAGATCTAGAAAAGTTCCTTAGGGGGTCTAGTTTCCCAAATGGGGTCATTTATGGGGGGTTTCCACTGTTTAGGCACATCAGGGGGCTCTCCAAATGCAACATGGCATCCAATCTCAATTCCAGCCAATTTTGGTTGGAAAAAGTCAAATGGTGCTCCTTCGATTCCGAGCTCTGCCGTGCGCCCAAACAGTGGTTCCCCCCACATATGGGGTATCAGTGTACTCAGGACAAATTGGACAACAACTTATGTGGTCCAATTCCTCCTGTTACCCTTGGGAAAATAAAAAATTAGTGACTAAAAGATAATTTTTGTGGGAAAAAAATAGGATTTTTTATTTTCATGCCCGGGCATTATAAACTTGTGTGAAGCACTTGGGGGTTCAAAGTGCTCACCAAAGATCTAGATAAGTTCCTTAGGGGGTCTAGTTTCCAAAATGGGGTCACTTGTGGGGGGTTTCCACTGTTTAGGCTCATCTGGGGCACTGCAAACGGAACATGACCCCCATCAACGTCTGCATTCCAAAACGTTACTACTTCCTTTCCAAGCCCTGCCGTGCACCCAAACAGTTCCCCCCCCCACATATGGGATATCAGCGTACTCAGGACAAATTGGACAACAACTTTTGGGGTCCAATTTCCTTGGGAAAATTCAAAAATTTGGGACTAAAAAATCATTTTGTGGAAAATTGTTTTTTTTTTTTTTCACACCCAGGCATTATAAGCTTTTGTGAAACACTTGGGGGTTCAAAGTGCTCACAACAGATCTAGATAAGTTGGGTCTAGTTTCCAAAATGGTGTCACTTGTGGGGGTTTCCACTGTTTAGGCGCATCAGGGGCTCTCCAAACACGACATGGCGTCCAATCTCAATTCCCGCCAATTTTAGTTTGAAAAAGTCAAACGGCGCTCCTTCCCTTACGAGCTCTGCCGTGTGCCCAAACAGTGGTTTTCCCCCACATATTGGGTATTGGCGTACTCAGGAGAAATTGCATAACAACCTTATCTGTCCATTTTCTCCTTTTACCCTTGTGAAAATAAAAAAAAAGTTTGTAAAAGATCATTTTTGTGGCTAAAAAGTTAAATATTCATTTTTTCCTTCCACGTTGCTTTAGTTCCTGTGAAGCATCTGAAGGGTTAATAATCTTCTTGAATGTGGTTTTGAGTACCTTGAGGGGTGCAGTTTTTAGAATGGTGTCACTTTTGGGTATTTTCTGCTATATAGACCCCTCAAAGTGACTTCAAATGAGAGGTGGTTCCTAAAAAAAATGGCTTTGTAAATTTTGTTGTAAAAATGAGAAATCGCTGGTCAACTTTTAACCCTTATAACTTCCTAACAAAAAAAAATTTTGGTTCCAAAATTGTGCTGATGTAAAGTAGACATGTGGGAAATGTTATTTCTTAACTATTTTGTGTGACATATTTCTCTGTTTTAAGGGAATAAAAATTCAAAGTTTGAAAATTGCAAAATTTTAAAAATTTTCGCCATATTTGCGTTTTTTTCAAAAATAAACGCAAGTTATATCGAAGAAATTTTACTTCTAACGTGAAGTACAATATGTAACGAGAAAACAAACTCAGAATCGCGAAGATCCGTTGAAGCGTTCCAGAGTTATAACCTCATAAAGAGACAGTGGTCAGAATTGTAAAAATTGGCCCGGTCATTAACGTGCAAACCACCCTTGGGGGTGAAGGGGTTAAAGACTAAACTTCAGACAGAAAGGCCCACAAACAAACAGCAACTGAAAACCACCGCGGTGAAGGCCTGGCAGAGCATCAAAAAGGAGGAAACACAGCGTCTGGTGATGTCCATGAGTTCAAGACTTCAGGCAGTCATTGCCAACAAAGGGTTTTCAACCAAGTACTAGAAATCAACATTTTATTTACAATTATTTAATCTGTCCAATTACTTTTGGTCCCTTTAAAAACAGGGTGACACATGTTAAGGAGCTGAAACTCCTAAACCCTTCATCCAATTTTAATGTGGATACCCTCAAATGAAAGCTGAAAGTGTGAACTTCAACTGCATCTGAATTGTTTTGTTTAAAATTCATTGTGGTAATGTCTAGAACCAAAATTAGATAAATGTTGTCTTTGTCCAAATATATATGGACCTAACTGTATATCTATTTATATAATTGCCTTGCAATGTTTTCATTTCCTGTTCTGTCCAGATGTCACCGTATCCCAGAATTCCAAGCAAAGGAAGTTCACCGACCGCCATATTGGGACACCCAAGTGATGGGTGTCTCAATATGGAAACTGCTGCTGGTACCAACCTATTGCACGGTACCACCAGCAGAACACCGTCGCACCACACACACACACTCCATATGGTGTACGCACCACACACACTCACACACACACTCTCACACACTCTCACACTCACTCTCACAATCTCACATTCACTCACACTCACACGCAGCCTCTTGCTCGGTACCAACAATGGAACACCGTCGAATCATTCGGCTGATCCCGGCGGCAGATGCGCGATGTGTCTACAGGCAGAGGAAGCCGGTCACATTAAAGGGGTCCACAAATGAAAGTTCATTTTAAAAATTGTCTGTGTCTGACCGTGTACGGAGAACACTGGGGTGGAAGGCACCATCCAATATAAACAGAGAATGGGGTATCAACCTGGAGTATGTCAAAGACAACTAGATAAGGAAAATGGAAGAGACATACTATACACCAAGGAACACCAAAATTAACAAAATTGTCACAATTTATTCAAAAAACCTGAAAAAATCACACCACAAAATTTGTTAAAAACAATTAAAAAATAAGACATAAGCCCCCATTAGGGTTTAGTCCCCCTGAACCCAAACAGGTTCACTCGGCGAGTGAGGGTTTACTTTGTTCTTACTTGTTTCATGTATATACTATGTATGATTATACAGTTATATGAAAAAGTTTAATCTTAAGCTTAATGCTTAAGCTTAATGTTTTATAAAAATTGGTGTTTTTGCAACAGCTATTTCAGTTTGATATATCTAATAACTATTGGGCACAGTAATGTTTCTGCCTTGAAATGAGGTTTATTGTACTAACAGAAAATGTGAAATCTGCATCCAAACAAAATTTGACAGGTGCATAAGTATGGGCACCTCACCAGAAAAGTGACATTAATATTTAGTAGATCCTCCTTTTGCAAAAATAACAGCCTCTAGTCGCTTCCTGTAGCTTTTAATGAGTTCCTGGATCCTGGATGAAGGTATTTTTGACCATTCCTCTTTACAAAACAATTCCAGTTCAGTTAAGTTTGATGGTCGCCGAGCATGGACAGCACTCTTCAAATGATCCCACAGATGTTCAATGATATTCAGGTCTGGGGACTGGGATGGCCATTCCAGAACATTGTAGTTGTTCCTCTGCATGAATGCCTGAGTAGATTTGGAGCGGTGTGTTGGATCATTGTCTTGCTGATAGATCCATCCCCTGCGTAACTTCAACTTTGTCACTGATTCTTGAACATTATTGTCAAGAATCTGCTGATACTGAGTGGAATCCATGCGTCCCTCAACTTTAACAAGATTCCCAGTGCCGGCGTTGGCCACACAGCCCCAAAGCATGATGGAACCTCCACCAAATTTTACTGTGGGTAGCAAGTGTTTTTCTTGGAATGCTGTGTTTTTTTGACGCCATGCATAACGCCTTTTTGTATGACCAAACAACTCAATCTTGGTTTCATCAGTTCACAGGACCTTCTTCCAAAAAGAAATTGGCTTCTCCAAATGTGCTTTTGCATACCTCAGCCGACTCTGTTTGTGGCGTGCTTACAGAAACGGCTTCTTTCGCATCACTCTCCCATACAGCTTCTCCTTGTGCAAAGTGCGTTGTATAGTTGACCGATGCACAGTGACACCATCTGCAGCAAGTTGATGTTGCAGCTCTCTGGAGGTGGTCTGAGGATTGTCCTTGACTGATCTCACCATTCTTCTTCTCTGCCTTTCTGATGTTTTTCTTGGCCTGCCACTTCTGGCCTTAACAAGAACTGTCCCTGTGTTCTTCCATTTCCTTACTATGTTCCTCACAGTGGAAACTGACAGGTTAAATCTCTGAGACAGCTTTTTGTATCCTTCCCCTGAACAACTATGTTGAATAATCTTTGTTTTCAGATCATTTGACAGTTGTTTTGAGGAGTCCATGATGCCACTCTTTAGATGAGATTCAAACAGGAGAACAACTTGCAAGTGACCACTTTAAGTAGCTTTTCTCATGATTGCATACACCTGGCTATGAAGTTCAAAGCTCAATGAGGTTACAAAACCAAAAAAAGTTCTTTAGTAAGTCAGTAAAAAGTAGGTAGGAGTATTTAAAACAAGAAAATGATAAGGGTGGCCATACTTATGCACCTGTCAAATTTTGTTTGAATGCAGATTGCACATGTTCTGCTAGTACAATAAACCTCATTTCAAGGCAGAAACATTGCTGTGTTCAATAGTTATTAGATATATCAAACTGAAATAGCTGTTGCAAAAACACCAATTTTTATAAAACATTAAGCTTAAGATTAATAGGGGTGCCCAAACTTTTTCATATAACTGTATGTGTGTATATATACAGCTCTGGCAAAAATTAAGAGACCACTGCAGTTTTATAAAAATCTCTACATGTCTGACAGCCATTCCATTCTAGTGTCAGTTGCATTCCAACCAGAGTACACCTCATTCTACTTAATGTTCTTCTGATTAGGTGATCACCTGAACCAAATCTTATTTAACGAAGGAAAGTATAAAAAATACTGCTGTGGTGTTCACAATCCTCTTGCAATAGGACAAGCTGGATGGCAAAACAAATGCTAGTAATATCCCAAAAGTAATAGGAATGAAAATATAAATTTTAACCATGCCAAAGGAGTTGAAAAGAAAAGTCTTGAGTGAGGAAAAGAAGGGCTCAATTCTGGCTTTACTAGCAGAGAGATACAGTGAGCGTCATGTTGCCTCCACCCTTAAAAAGACGGCAGTCCATTACAACAGGGTCAAGCAGCAGACATTGGGGACAACAAAGCTACAGACCATCAGAGGGCGAAAATGACTCTCCACTGACTGGGATGACTGTCATCTTATTCAAATGTCAATGTCACTCAGCAACCGCAGGATGACATCAAGTGACTCACAAAAGGAATGGCAAATGACAGCTGGGGTGAAGTGCATGGCAAGAACAGTTCGTAACAGGCTCCTAGAGGCAGGGCTCAAGTCATGTAAAGCTAGAAAAATGCATTTCATTAATGAGAAGCAAAGGAGAGCCAGACTGGAGTTTACCAAAGACCATAAGGATTGGACCATAGAGTACTGGAGTTAGGTAATCTTCTCTGATGAGTCTAATTTTCAGCTTTGCCCAACACGTGGTCGTCTAATGGTTAGATGGAGACCTGGAGAGGCGTACAAGCCACAGTGTCTTGCACCCACTGTGAAATTTGGTGGAGGATCGGTTATGATCTGGGGATGCTTCAGCAAGGCTGGAATTGGGCAGGTTAATCTTTGCGAAGGACGTACAGTCAGGGCCAGAAATATTTGGACAGTGACACAATTTTCGCGAGTTGGGCTCTGCATGCCACCACATTGGATTTGAAATGAAACCTCTACAACAGAATTCAAGTGCAGATTGTAACGTTTAATTTGAAGGGTTGAACAAAAATATGTGTTAGAAAATGTAGGAATTGTACACATTTCTTTACAAACACTCCACATTTTGGAGGTCAAAAGTAATTGGACAAATAAACATAACCCAAACAAAATATTTTTATTTTCAAAATTTTGTGGCGAATCCTTTGGAGGCAATCACTGCCTTAAGTCTGGAACCCATGGACATCACCAAACGCTGGGTTTCCTCCTTCTTAATGCTTTGCCAGGCCTTTACAGCCGCAGCCTTCAGGTCTTGCTTGTTTGTGGGTCTTTCCCTCTTAAGTCTGGATTTGAGCAAGTGAAATGCATGCTCAATTGGGTTAAGATCTGGTGATTGACTTGGCCATTGAAGAATGTTCCACTTTTTTGCACCCATGAACTCCTGTGTAGCTTTGGCAGTATGCTTGGGGTCATTATCCATCTGTACTATGAAGCGCCGTCCAATCAAGTTTGCAGCATTTGGCTGAATCTGGGCTGAAAGTATATCCCGGTCCACTTCAGAATTCATCCGGCTACTCTTGTCTGCTGTTATGTCATCAGTAAACACAAGTGACCCAGTGCCATTGAAAGCCATGCATGGCCATGCCATCACGTTGCCTCCACCATGTTTTACAGAGGATGTGGTGTGCCTTGGATCATGTGCCGTTCCCTTTCTTCTCCAAACTTTTGGCTTCCCATCATTCTGGTACAGGTTGATCTTTGTCTCATCTGTCCATAGAATACTTTTCCAGAACTGAGCTGGCTTCTGGAGGTGTTTTTCAGCAAATTTAACTCTGGCCTGTCTATTTTTGGAATTGATGAATGGTTTGCATCTAGATGTGAACCCTTTGTATTTACTTTCATGGAGTCTTCTCTTTACTGTTGACTTAGAGACAGATACACCTACTTCACTGAGAGTGTTCTGGACTTCAGTTGATGTTGTGAACGGGTTCTTCTTCACCAAAGAAAGTATGCGGCGATCATCCACCACTGTTGTCTTCCGTGGGCTCCCAGGTCTTTTTGGATTGATGAGTTCACCAGTGCTTTCTTTCTTTCTCAGGATGTACCAAATTGTAGATTTTGCCACTTCTAATGTTGTAGCAATTTCTTGGATGTTTTTTTTTTCTGTTCTTGCAGCTTAAGGATGGCTTGTTTCACCTGCATGGAGAGCTCCTGTGACCACATGTTTCCTTCACAGCAAAACCTTCCAAATGCAAACACCACACCTCAAATCAACTCCGGCCCTTTCATCTGCTTAATTGAGAATGACATAACAAAGGGATTGCCCACACCTGTCCATGAAATAGCCTTGGAGTCATTTGTCCAATTACTTTTGGTCCCTTTAAAAACAGGGTGGCACATGTTAAGGAGCTGAAACTCCTAAACCCTTCATCCAATTTTAATGTGGATACCCTCAAATGAAAGCTGAAAGTCTGAACTTCAACTGCATCTGATTTGTTTTGTTTCAAATTCATTGTGGTAATGTCTAGAACCAAAATTAGATAAATGTTGTCTCTGTCCAAATATTTATGGACCTAACTGTATGAATCAAGTCGCATACAAGGTTATCCTGGAAAAACAGTTGATTCCTTCTGCTCAGGCAATGTTCCCCAACTCTGAGGACTGTTTTGTCCAGCAGGACAATGCGCCATGCCACACAGCTAGGTCAAACAATGTGTGGATGAAGAACCACCACATCAAATCCCTGTCATGACCTGCCCAATCTCCAGACCTGAACCCCATTGAAAACCTCTGGAATGTAATCAGTAGGAAGATGGATAGTCGCAAGCCATCAAACAAAGAAGAACTGCTTAAATTTTTGTACCAGTAGTGGCATAAGAACACCCAAAAGCAGTGTGAAAGACTGGTGGAAAGCATGCCAAGATGCATGAAAGCTGTGATTAAAAATCATGGCTATTCCACAAAATATTGATTTCTGATCTCTTCCTGAGTTAAAACATTAGTATTGTTGTTTCTAAATGATTATGAATTTGTTTTCTTAGCATTATTTGAGGTCTGCAAGCACTGCATTTTTTTGTTATTTTGACCATTTCTCATTTTCTGAAAAAAAAAATGTATTGCTTGGAAATTCAGAGACATGTTGTAAGTAGTTTATAGAATAAAAAAGCAATTTGCATTTAACTCAAAAATATACCTATAAAGACAAACTGAAAATTTTCCAGTGGTCTCTTAATTTTGGCCAGAGCTGTATATATATATATATATATATATATATATATATACAGTATATATACATATATATGTAAACTGCTAAAAAAAAGGGAAACACTTAAACAAAACAATATAACTCCAAGTAAATCAAACTTCTGTGAAATCAAACTGTCCATTTAGGAAGCAACACTGACAATCAATTTCACATGCTGTTGTTCAAATGGAATAGACAACAGATGGAAATTATTGGCAATTATCAAGACACACTCAATAAACGAGTGGTTTGCAGGTGGGGACCACAGACCACATCTCAGTACCAATGCTTCCTGGCTGATGTTTTGGTCACTTTTGAAAGTTATTTGTGCTTTCACACTCGTGGTAGCATGAGATGGACTCTACAACCCACACAAGTGGCTCAGGTAGTACATCTCATCCAGGATGGCACATCAATGCGAGCTGTGGCAAGAAGGTTTGCTGTGTCTGTCAGCGTAGTGCCCAGAGGCTGGAGGTGCTACTAGGAAACAGGCCAGTACACCAGGAGACGTGGAGGGGCCGTAGGAGGGCAACAACCCAGCAGCAGGACCACTACCTCCACCTTTGTCGAAGGAGGAACAGGTGGAGCACTGCCAGAGCCCTGCAAAATGACCTCCAGCAGGCCACAAATGTGCATTTGTCTGCACAAACAATTAGAAACCGACTTCATGAGGATGGTCTGAGTGCCCAACGTCCAGGGTAGTTACCGGAAGTGAAAACCATTTCCGGTGACTACCTCTTGAAGCTCATCAAGAGAATGCCAAGAGTGTGCAAAGCAGTCATCAAAGCAAAAGGTGGCTACTTTGAAGAACCTAGAATATAAGAAATATTTTCAGTAGTTTCACATTTTTTTGTTACGTATATACAGTAATTCCACATGTGGTAATTCATAGTTTTGGTGCCTTCAGTGTGAATTTACAATTTTCATAGTCATGAAAATACAGAAACATCTTTAAATGAGAAGGTGTGTCCAAACTTTTGGTCTGTACTGTATGTATATATACTCTGTACATACACATGTGTGTATATTTATACAGTGAAGAGCAAAAGGTTAACAATGTTTTGAACTTTTGACTTTCAGGCTCCATATCTCACCATCCACTATTACTTTGATCATGATACTTTTGTCACTTTATAGACAATTATCTTGGCTATCTCATATATAAATTTGACTTGCAACTATTTAGCCTTATGCAGATTTTTGTCATGTCACTGCATTGTTACTGTTTTTCTCCTGATGGCAGAAAAATATTTTTCTTCCTAAATACTGCAAAATACAACCTGTTCTCACATTTCCTAAAATTTCAGTGTATTATTAGGTTGATTCTCAAGTGAAAGGGCATTGGTTCGAATCGATGAGCAGCCATAAAGACGATTTACCAAGAAAAGGGATACAGCATTATCCAGCTCATCGATAGCAGTCTCTGAATAGGCAAGAAAATTGTCAAACTGCATCATGTGAGTGCCATGACAGTTGTAAAAATACGAAATGAAGTCCGTCCATTCATGCAGAAGTCAAAAGTTGACCATCCAGGCAAAATATTGGAGTCAACAAGTTGGCTCATCCTGAGGTCTATCAGTTCTCCACTGACCAACACGGCAGCGAAGGTGGCTCGTATGCTTCACAATAGTGAGATCACAGACGTCGATGCAAGCACTGTGCAACGCACATTACACATGTCTCGAATGGTGGCCGAAAAATGGTGAAGAAGCCTCATCTTCAATACTGTCATAACAAGTGTTGGTTCGAGTTTGCAAACAAGTACGAAAAGTAGACATTTAAAGATTTGAAAAAAGTGATTTGGAGCAATGACACGATAGTCAATAGACTAGGCTCTGATAGGTGCAAATGGGTCTGAAATAAGCAAGGGAAAAAGGGGCTATAGGTTTGAGAAATTGAAGTAAATGTCAAGTTCGGTGGAGGAAACATGATTTGGGGTTATTTCACAGCCAAAGGCATGGGATACTTGACCAGGATCGATGGTGGTCTCAATGCTGAGCTATATGTAAGTATCCTACAAGATGAGTTACTTCATATGCTCAAGCACTATGGGTATGAAAAGGACGACATAGTATTCCAGCAGGACAACAACACGAAGCATACGTCGACATTTGCAAAGAAATAGTTCAATGACAATGTAGTAGAGTGCTGGAATGACCCCCACAGTCCCCAGACCTCAACCCAATCAAACACTTGTGGGTAGAATTAAAGAAAAAACTGTATACATACCCAAGTGAATCTACCAGTACTACTCAGTAGTACAACTTTGGGAACGTGTAGAAGAGACCTGAGATCAATTTTCAGTCGACACATGTTGAATCTGATCGAGAGCATGCCCAGAAGGATTCAGGCAGTGTTGAAAGCTAAAGTGGATTTACAAAATACTAACAAAATTATAAAAATGAAAATTTAGATCTTTAGGAGCAAAACAATAACAATGCAGTGACATAACAAGAATCTGCATGACTAATCATATGCTAAATAGTTACCAACTGGATGATGAGATATGGAGCCATGAACATTGCTTCAATGCGTCTCATCTACATATGCCATATCCCCTGATGAATCCTATGGGAGGAAACGCGTTGGGAAAAGGCTTCATTCACCGGGGACTATGATTCATGAATGTTTTTTTCTAGAAAAGACGTCTTTTGAATGGGTGAGATCGTTCCATACTGTTTCTATATAATGGCGTCTAATGCAGCTATTCATGAAAAAGTAGACAGCAGTAATGCAATCCTAGCGGTGCTAGATTGTTTATGAAATATTGGTTCTTGCGGTGCAGAACTGTTTTTGCTGCTACATAATCATATTTAGTCCCTTGTATCTAAGTATATCCTCTCTGCTATATATCATATATCCTCAATTATAACATAAAATAGAGGATGGTGTTTGTTCGTTATATGTGTCCAATTTTAACGTTTTTGGTAAATAAATGTTAAGTCTTATCCCCTTTTTTCCCTCTATGCTACTTCAGTGTATAAACAATGGTGCATTTACAATGATGGTCCAGCCATCTTGAGGGAGTGAGGGATGGATGGAGATAGTGAATGGGCTACACACACTCACTTACACATAGAATGACTTTGATTAGTGAATGTGATAGGCCGCTCTGAACAAATGTGTTTTGAGGGAGCGCCTGAAACCATGCAAATTGTGGATAGTCCTAATTTCTTGGGGTAGAGCATTCCAGAGGATTGGTGCAGCGCGGAAGAAGTCTTGGAGTCGGGAGTGGGAGGTACGGATTAGTGCAGAGGTTAGTCGAAAGTCGTTTGCAGAGCGCAGCAGTCGGTTAGGCCAATAGATAGAAATGAGGGAGAAGATGTAGGGGGGTGCTGCACTGTGGAGAGCTTTGTGGGTGAGAACCAGTACTTTGAATTGGATCCTATAATGAATGGGCAGCCAGTGTAAGGACTGGCGAAGAGCGGACGCGTCCGAGTACCGATTAGCCAGATGGATGACCCTGGCTGCTGCATTAAGGATGGACTGGAGAGGGGATAGTCGAGTAATGGGGAGGCCAAGTAATAGAGCGTTGCAGTATTCCAGGCGGGAGTGGATCAATGCTACAGTGAGGGTTTTTGTTGTTTCCATGGTGAGAAAAGGGCGGATTCTAGAGATGTTCTTCAGGTGTAGGCAGCAAGAGCAGGCAAGAGATTGTATATGGGAGGTGAAGGAGAGATTGGTGTCAAACATAACACCCAGACAGCGAGCCTGCTGCCGGGGTGTTATTATGGTGCCGCCCACGGAGAGGGAAATGTCAGATTTAGGGAGGTTAGTAGATGGCGGGAGCAGAAGAAGTTCAGTTTTGGAGAGGTTGAGTTTCAGATAAGAGCGGACATGATGTTGGAGACTGCGGACAGACAGTCACTGGCGTTCTGTAGTACAGTAAGGTCGGGGGATGACGTGTATAGTTGTGTGTCATCAGCATAAAGATGGTACTGAAAGACAAATCTGCTGATGGTCTGTCCAATTGGGGCCGTGTAGAGAGAGAAGAGAAGGGGGCCAAGGACTGAGCCCTGGGGTACACCAACAATGAGAGGAAGAGGAGATGACGTGGAGCCAGAGAACGAAACACTGAAGGAGCGGTCAGAAAGGTAGGAGGAGAACCAGGAGAGAACAGTGTCCTTAATACCTAGTGACTGGAGCCTAGACAGTAGGAGACGGTGGTCAACCGTGTCAAAAGCTGCAGAAAGGTCGAGAAGAATGAGCAGAGAGTGGTCACCGTTACGTTTTTTGCTGTCAGAAGGTCATTGGTCACTTTGATCACTATGTAGCGCTGGTGTTCTTGCGTGATTCCCATCATCCTCTCCCCGGCAAGGACGTCAACTCACTCGCTGCCATGGCCCTCGGCCCGTACCTCCTCCTGCTCCTGTATTCTCACAGGGTCTGCGCACGTGTGGCAGATCCCCAGGCACTGCACTTTGGGCGTGCACGTGTGCTCTTAGTCTCATAAAGAGACAGCGCACACTGTCCTATAGTGTCCCCAGCCACTGGCTTGGAGACACTTATTATTTAAGGCACCCTCTACCTGTTGGAAGGTGCCGGAGCAACATGTCAGCCTGTCTGCACGCTTGCTTTTTTTCAGGTCCCCAGTGTTTGTATCCAAGTATACCTGCCCTGTCTACTCATATTTGCCGTGACTGCCTGTATTCCAGTTGTTTATTTCAGTGTACCTTCTGCTTCTAACGGCACCTTCTGTATATAAGCCGTACCTGCCTGCACCTGCTGCGCTTTCCTGTTTAACAGCCGTGCCCACCAATACCTGCCATACCTTACTGTATACCAGCTGTGCCTACCGGCACCTGCCGTGCTTTCCTGTATACCAGTCGTATCTGCCTGCACCTGCCATGCTTTCTGATATACCAGCCGTGCCCACCAGCACCTGCTGTGCCTTCCTGTATTCCAGCCATGCCTGCCTACACTTGCCATGCCTTCCTGTATACCAGCCATGCCGGCCAAAACCTGCCATGCTTTATTGTATGCCAGCCATACCTGCCTTTCTTTATATCCGCCGTGCCTGCCTGTACCTGCCATACCCACCCTCTACTGGCTGTTCCAGCTCCCTACCCCTTCGGAGGTCAGCTGCTATGTGTCCAAAGTCTGTCCTGGAGTAGCACCTGGCTTCCGTCTAGCTTCCATCATGGGTTCTAGCGAAGAGTCAGGTGTTCGTCTAGTCACTCCCCTCCAAGCTCTCCTCAGTCCACGGTACAGGTGTTCCACTACCACGTACCTCCTCCACTCTCTGAGCTGTACCAGGAGTTTTCCTGCCAGAAAGACAATCAGGACATGATCTTCTATCTGCAGACAACGAACACACGCTTGGACACGCTGACATCTGCAGCCACATCTTCTTTTGTCCTAGCTACGGCAACCTCTGCTGTGACACTCCAGTCCACTAGGTATGTTCCTGGTTCCGGACTCCGTCTGTCTGCTTTTCCACAGTTTGACAGTGATCAATATGCTGCGGATTCCTCAATCTGTGCACGCTACACTTTGAGATATTTTACATCAGTTCTCATCTGACTGGATCAAAGTGGCATTTATCATGTCCCACCTAGTTGGCAAGGCTCTTGCATGGCTCATCCCCTTATGGCAGAGAAAGGATCGCCTACTCTCCAACCTCCAGACTTTCGTAGAGGCCTTCCGCAAGGTCTTTGATGAGCCAGGCCGAGTTTCTTCTGCAGGATCCTCCCTCCTTAGACTTTGCGAAGGAAATCTCATTGTAGGCCAGGACGCCCTTGGTTTTCATACCCTGCAAGTTTTAGTCCTCTGAGCTCATTTGGAATAAGGAGGCGCTGGTATGGGAGAATTAAGAATGAACTGGCCGTTTGAGATGTTCCTGCCTCTTTTAATGAATTGGTATCCCTGGCTACCCACATCAGAATCGACCTCAGATTTCAGAAGCTCTCCAGGGAGGTGATCTGAGAGAAAAAAAACTATGGGCTTGGCTCCTACAATCCAGTGGCTGATCATGCCATGGACCTAGGCTTTGACACCTCCCTCCAAATCTATGCAAGTTGACCGTGGGAAGCTGGCTAAGCTTTGCCAGGAGGTATATCGTTCCGAGGGAAGATGCTTCTACTGCAGTAGTCCTGAACATTTAATTCACTCCTGTCCTGGGAAGCTGGAAAATTCCAAAGCGTAGGGCCATTAAGTGAGGCTACAATGTGTGAGAACTACACCTCTCCTCCACTGACTCAGTCAGTGTCTGTTTTCTGTGGCAACACCCGTTTCATTAAATCAGCCTATCCAGACTCTGGTTCCGCAGGAAATTTTCATAAAACAGGCCATAGTGAACCAGTATCAGTTCCCCATCCAACATCTTGAGAGTCTATTAGTGGTAACATCCGTGGATGGGAGACCTCTATCCCAATCCCCTCTTTAGTTTCCGAGCCAGTAGAACTACGGGTAGGAATATTGCATTCTGAGAAGATCTCCTTTTATGTTCTATCAGCTTTGTCTCATTCTCTGCTCCTGTTCCTGCCTGTCATGGGTGTATCGCCACGAAGATCGTCGCGATTACACATTCTGACTTCTCGCAGCTGAGTTGCTGTTACTTTGTGTTTGGCAGTGAGGGAGTTAATTCTGCCTAGCTCTGTGCTAAGACTAGGTCCAGCCTCTCCCAGCTACAGTTTGATTATGCACTAATTAGCTTCCTTTATATACCTGCCAGTCTGCTTAGGAGTTGCCGGTGAAAGCATTCATACAGACCAGCAGATTGGATCAGGTTATGAGAAGACTTAAGCTAAGAGTTCCTTTGTGGTTTCTCCTCTCCTCGCTTATAGTTTATCTCCTAGACCTTTTGTGTTCCCTCTGTGTTTAAGTGTTGTATGCAAGACAGTATTTACTTTATCCCCTGTCTGTCTCGTTTGTCTTTACTGTTTGTTAAGCTGTGACCTGCCTATTCCCTGTGTAGTAATCAGGGTCCTTCTGAGGACTAGATTACAGTGGTCAGGGACTTATAGGAGACAGGGTTACGTTGGCGGCCTGGACCTCTGTACCATTAACAGTACCTCCAGGTAGAGGGACTAGTCAGGACCCCAGTTTAGGGTCAGCATAGACCCCGGTCCACCTCTAGCCTGTGACAGCGTAATACGTCTTCAGGATTCACCCACAGTACAACGGATATTATGTCAGGTAATACAATACTATATGTACATGTTGATATGTTAAATAGAATGTTGTCCCTCTTGGTATAGATAACTGACTTTATATATATATCTGTGATACAGCGTGACATTTTCACCGGCCTATAAAGATTCTCCCCAGCTACCATGAATTCAGTTGCCCAGCTTGCCCTGCAGTTGCAGAGTTTATCCATGGAGCTGACGGACATTAAGTCCAAGGTTTTGTCCCCCCCAGAGCAAACCAGATCTGAACCTAAAGTTGCTCTCCCGGACAGGTTCATTGGTGGGCGGGACAAATTTTTTACCTTCCGGGAGGCATGTAAATTATATTTTCGGCTTCGGCCTCGGTCATCAGGGAGTGAAGAGCAGAGGGTGGGAATTGTCATCTCGCTCTTACAAGGGGACCCTCAATCCTGGGCGTTCTCTCTCCCTCCGGGCTCCCCGGCTCTCCAGTCAGTGGATCAATTTTTTACTGCCCTGGGTCTGGTATATGATGACCCGGATCGGGTCTCCCTTGCTGAAACAAAGTTACGTAAGATACAGCAGGGAGATCGTCCAGCGGAGGAATTTTCTTCTGAGTTCCGTAGATGGGCCACAGATACTCAGTGGAATGACCCAGCTCTTAGGAGCCAGTTTTGTCAAGGGTTATCTGACAAATTAAAAGATGTTTTGGCTCAGTATGATTCTCCTCCATCACTGGAGGCTGCTATGGCCCTTGCTATTCGTATTGATAGACGGCTTCGGGAGAGGTGCGAGGTAACTCCGCCCCTGTTATGACTCCACCTACTACTAAAGTCCCTTATATTGAGGTTCCCCTGGTCTGTTCTGAGGAACCTATGCAGTTGGGAGGGACATCATTTCGTAGGAAAGGATCGGCGGTGCGCCGCAAGACAAGAAGGTATTTCTTCTGCGGGAGAGAGGGACATTTTGTTGAGGGGTGTCCATCCCGTGCCTCGTTGAGCAAAAAGTCGCCGGAAAACTGTTAATCTCAGGTTATGTGGTGGACGACAACCTGGGAGTATGTATTTCGTCCCCAAGTCCGTCTCAGTTTCTCGTACCAGCGGAGGTGGTGGTTGGTACGAGAGTTGAGAGGATTTCTGTTCTTCTTGATAGTGGGTCCGGGGCTAATCTGGTGGACGCTCGGTTTGCCCAGGTGCAAGGTATGCAACTGAGTGTATTGGCCAAACCGATCCCTATATTCTCTATTGAAGCCAGGCCTCTCGGTCAAGGTAGCTTTGTACAAGCTGTTCATAACATAGACCTTCGAGTAGGGGCAATACATAAAGAACAATTGTCTTGTTATGTGTTGGAGGGTCTTCCTACTCCTATTGTGTTGGGACTTCCTTGGTTGGCTAAACATAACCCAGTGATTAATTGGCAATCCAGAGAGATAAGCCAGTGGGGTGAATTTTGCAAGAGTAACTGCATAAACACGGTCATCAGTGCGGTCGTGCCTAGAACCTTGCCTCCTTTTCTGGAGGACTTTGAGGATGTGTTCTCAGAGGAGGGGTGTCAAGAATTACCTCCTCATCGCACGTATGACTGCTCAATAAAATTGCTTCCTGATGCTAAGTTACCTAAATCTAGGTTATATAACCTTTCTGGTCCTGAGAGGCAGGCTATGAAGGATTATATTTCGGAAAGTCTGGCCAAGGGGCATATTAGACCTTCATCTTCCCCAGTGGCCGCGGGGTTCTTCTTTGTGAAGAAAAAAGATGGAGGCCTACGCCCTTGCTTGGATTTCCGTGAGCTTAATCGGATTACTGTCCGAGATCCGTATCCGCTCCCACTTATTCCTGATCTCTTCAATCAGATTGTGGGCGCCAAATGGTTCTCTAAGTTGGATCTCAGGGGGGCGTATAATCTGATTAGGATAAAGGAGGGGGATGAGTGGAAGACGGCGTTTAACACTCCGGAGGGACATTATGAGAACCTTGTCATGCCTTTTGGTCTGACTACTGCCCCGGCGGTGTTTCAACATTTTGTTAATGACATCTTTCGCCACCTTGTGGGGCAGTTTGTGGTCGTTTATTTAGATGACATCTTAATTTACTCGTCAGATCTTGTGTCTCATCAGGAGCATGTGAGACAGGTGTTGCAGATCTTGCGAGACAATAAACTGTATGCCAAATGGGAAAAGTGTGTATTCGCCGTACAGGAACTTCAGTTTTTGGGTTTCCTGGTGTCAGCTTCCGGTTTCCGTATGGACCCTGAGAAAGTGAGAGCAGTGCTTGAATGGGATCAGCCAGAGGATCTTAAGGCACTGCAGCGTTTCCTGGGGTTTGCTAACTACTACCGGAAATTTATTCGTAATTTCTCATCTGTTGTCAAACCCCTCACTGACATGACAAATAAAGGGACGGATTTTTCTAGGTGGTCTGACAAAGCTTGTCAAGCATTTTCCTCCTTGAAAAAATGTTTTGCTTCGGCACCCATACTCATTCAACCAGATGCATCACAACCGTTCATTGTGGAGGTAGACGCGTCTGACGTAGGGGTGGGTGCAGTATTATCCCAAGGTCCGTCCCCTGGTAAATGGCATCCGTGCGCTTTCTTCTCTAAGAAATTGTCGTCCACCGAGAGGAATTATGATGTCGGCAATAGGGAACTCTTGGCCATTAAGTTGGCTTTTGAGGAATGGCGTCACTTTTTGGAGGGGGCAGTCCACCCGGTCACCGTCATTACTGATCACAAGAACCTGTTGTATTTAGAATCTGCAAAGCGTCTGAATTCCAGACAAGCTAGATGGTCGTTGTTTTTTACCAGGTTTAATTTTGTCGTCACATATCGTCCTGGGTCAAAAAATGTTAAGGCTGATGCCTTATCTCGTAGTTTCCCAGGGGCCAGGAAGACGGATGACCCGGTTCCTATCCTTCAGGAGGGAGTTGTTGTGTCGGCTGTATGCTCTGAGCTTGAGGAGGAGGTATTGGAGGCTCAGGGGGACGCCCCTGTAGGACCTCCAGGGAAACTGTTTGTTCCAAATCAGTTAAGACAAAAAGTTATCGAGGCACATCATAATTCTGCTTTAGCAGGACACCCAGGGTGTAAAGCAACTATGGATCTCCTTTCTCGCCGGTTTTGGTGGCCTAACTTAAATAAAGAGGTAGTAACTTTTGTCGCGTCCTGTGGGGTTTGTGCTCGCTCTAAGACCCCACATACCCGTCCATCTGGGACCCTCTTACCTTTGAAAATTCCGGAGCGTCCATGGACTCATCTGTCTATGGACTTCATTACGGACCTCCCTCCGTCGTCAGGGAAAACTGTCATACTAGTTGTAGTTGACAGGTTCAGTAAGATGGCACATTTCATTGCTCTTCCTGCTCTTCCTAATGCTAAAACTCTGGCGCAGGTGTTCATTGGGGAGATTGTGAGACTTCACGGGTTGCCTTCTGATGTGGTGTCAGATAGGGGGTCTCAGTTTGTGTCCAAATTCTGGAGGGCATTTTGTTCACGTCGGGGGATGCAATTGTCATTTTCCTCGGCTTTTCATCCGCAGACCAATGGTCAGACAGAGCGTCTGAATCAGAGCCTAGAGACATATCTTCGGTGTTTTGTCTCAGAGAACCAGGAGGACTGGTCTTCTTTCTTGCCTCTGGCAGAGTTCGCTCTTAACAATAGGCGGAGCGAGTCCACTGGTAAGTCCCCGTTTTTTGGGGCATATGGTTTTCATCCCCAGTTTTGTACTTTCAATGGGGGGGGGCCCTTCTGGGGTTCCTGAGGAGGAACGATTCTCGTCGTCACTTGCTTCTGTGTGGAGAGGAGTGCTGAATAATCTGAGTGCTATGGGGAACCGTTACAAACGTATGGCGGATAGGAGGAGAGTGTCTGGTCCGGACCTTAGTGTGAACGATCTGGTATGGTTGTCTACCAAGAATATAAAACTCAAGGTTCCCTCCTGGAAACTGGGTCCCAGGTTCATCGGGCCGTACAGGATCAGTTCTATAATTAATCCTGTGGCATTTCGTCTGGACCTCCCTTCTACGTTTAAAATCCACAATGTGTTCCACAAATCGTTGCTTAAGAGGTACGTGGCGCCAGTTATACCGTCACCTCTACCTCCTCCTCCAGTGGTGGTCAATGGTAACTTGGAATTTCAGGTGTCGAAGATCATTGACTCACGTCTGAATCGCCGGTCCCTTCAGTACTTGGTTCATTGGAAGGGGTATGGTCCTGAGGAGAGGACGTGGGTTCCTGCGTCTGATATTAACACAGATCGGTTGGTTCGGACCTTCCACACAACTCACCCGGGCAGACCTGGCCCTGAGGGTCCAGAGGCCCCTCGTAGAAGGGGGGGTACTGTCATGGGTGTATCGCCACGAAGATCGTCGCGATTACACATTCTGACTTCTCGCAGCTGAGTTGCTGTTACTTTGTGTTTGGCAGTGAGGGAGTTAATTCTGCCTAGCTCTGTGCTAAGACTAGGTCCAGCCTCTCCCAGCTACAGTTTGATTATGCACTAATTAGCTTCCTTTATATACCTGCCAGTCTGCTTAGGAGTTGCCGGTGAAAGCATTCATACAGACCAGCAGATTGGATCAGGTTATGAGAAGACTTAAGCTAAGAGTTCCTTTGTGGTTTCTCCTCTCCTCGCTTATAGTTTATCTCCTAGACCTTTTGTGTTCCCTCTGTGTTTAAGTGTTGTATGCAAGACAGTATTTACTTTATCCCCTGTCTGTCTCGTTTGTCTTTACTGTTTGTTAAGCTGTGACCTGCCTATTCCCTGTGTAGTAATCAGGGTCCTTCTGAGGACTAGATTACAGTGGTCAGGGACTTATAGGAGACAGGGTTACGTTGGCGGCCTGGACCTCTGTACCATTAACAGTACCTCCAGGTAGAGGGACTAGTCAGGACCCCAGTTTAGGGTCAGCATAGACCCCGGTCCACCTCTAGCCTGTGACAGCGTAATACGTCTTCAGGATTCACCCACAGTACAACGGATATTATGTCAGGTAATACAATACTATATGTACATGTTGATATGTTAAATAGAATGTTGTCCCTCTTGGTATAGATAACTGACTTTATATATATATCTGTGATACAGCGTGACACTGCCATAGTTACAAGCGCATGAACCTGTCTTTGATTGGAGATCCATAGTGGTAATCCATTGGGGTCAGTTCTATCATGAGAAATTCCTTGTCCGTATCCGTGCTGCCCGGCCTCCGGCTTCTCCATCAAATTTGCCTGGCTTGCCGCCTGCTTATTGGACTTACGCAGACTTCTTAGATAAGGAGGCGGAGACGTTACCACCTAACATGCCATACACCTGCCCTATAGACCTTCTCCCTGGTTCTTCTCCCCCTGAAGGCCGTATCTACTCTCTGTCCCAGGCAAAGACTCGACGCATGTCTGAATATATCAAGGAGAATCTAGCTAAGGGATTTATCCAGAAGTAATCCTCCTTGGCTGGAGGAAGATTCTTTTTTATTGAGAAGGACAGCTCACTCCATCCCTTTATTCATTACAGGGGCCACAACCAGATTACAATCAAGAATAAGTATCCTCTGCCAATCTTCTCAAAATTCTTTGACTGTCTCAGATGTTCCAGAGTCTATACTAAGCTTGATCTGTGGGGGGCATATAACCTGATCCGAATATGCTAGGGCATGAATGGAAGACTGCGTTTAACACCAGGGATGGCCATTATGAGTATCGCGTAATGCCGTTCGGTCTCTGCAATGCCCCAGCCGACTTCCAAGAACTGGTGAGCGTGTAAGGTTCTTTGTCTCTGTTGACATGTTCCTTGAAACTCAGTTTTCCGTCGGCCATTTTGCTTTCTGTCTTTCTGCAGCTCTTGCCCTCAGTTAATATGGAGTTTCCAGTTTTCATGTTCCCGCCCTGATTCTTCCCTCTTGCTTCTTAAGCAGCCTCAGCTGAACAATCAGTGCTCCTGAATCAAGCCTCAGTCAGTCTGTGACCTGACTCCTGGAAACCTTGGACTTGTACTCCAGCTATTCCCTACTGAGGAACCTTGGAACACTTTTGGACTCTGGAAACCTGCTGTTTGGTGAATCCATGTTTGCAGAGGAATTACGGTACAGAGAAGAGATCCTGAACCTGCTTTGGAGATTTATTGTAGTGCTTGAAGTTACTCTGGCCTGCTGTGTCTCCTGTCTCTGTTCCTGCAAACTGTGTGAACTTTTCAGCATGCTTGTATGAAGTAATACAAGTCATTTCATTTCAACCTATGTCTCCTGTGTTTTCCTCGCACCCAAGCACAAGACGCTATAGGAACTGTACACTATACATGACAAGATTCAGGAGCCAATGTTTAGTGTCTGCTGGGTCTGGGAAAGCCGTGTCTGCTGTGACTGTGGATATCAGATGTCCGTTTAATACCTTATGTGATGACAGTGGTTGTGACTTCTCACAACCATTCCAGGTGAGCGCATTCCCTTAAAATTTTACTCTGGAGTGTTACCACAGGTAAACACTATTGTTTTATTTTTTTTTTTTTTTCCTCTTCTCCTTCCAGCACTTCTGCCTTAAAAGATCTGGAAGATGGAGGCCCGCATAAAGGAACTTTGCGGAGTGACTGATACAATCCTTTCAGATGTACAGACTTTAAAAACCCGTTTTGCAAGCCTACAGGACCTCACTAATCATAATTTGCAAGTGTTTGGACAGACTACCCAGGAATTGCGAGCCAGGATTGAGGCTCTAGAGGAACGAGCCCAGGCTCCTGTCATAACCCCGAGTTCTGGGATCCCCAAATTACCTCCTTTTCGTTTTGGCGGTGAACGTGAGAAATTCAGGGGATTTATTAATCAATGCAATTTATTTTTCTCTGCACATGCTTCACAATTTCCCACTGAACGATCCAAAGTGCTTACTATAATCATGTTGCTTACCAATAAGGCTTTGATGTGGGCAAACCCTCTGATTGAGACTGAGGATGATTGTTTGAATCACCTTGATGCTTTTATTTCAGCCATGGGGCAGGTGTTTGATGACCCCAATCGAGGTGCAACAGCTGAAGCAGCCATGTTAACTTTGCGCCAAAGTAAGCGTTCAGTAGCCGAATATGCCCTGGATTTCAGGAGATGGGCTCTTGATACCACTTGGGACACTTCCGCTAAAAATCTATTTTTCGGAAAGGGGTTGTCTCCACTGATTAAGGATGAACTTGCTCGTGCTGACCCTCCCACTGCGTTAGGTGACTTTATTAACTATTGTATCCGTATTGATGCTCGTCTGACTGAACGCAGACAAGAGAGATGGTTCGAAAATAATCGCACTAACCTTTTACTACCTCCCTCCTCAGCTAAGGAACCTTTGAGTAGGATCACAAGGGAACCAGAACCTGAACCCATGCAGGTGGACTCTTTACAAAGACGGGTTAGTGATGCACGCAAAGAACATCGTATAAAGGAAAATCTATGTTTCTACTGTGGTAAGTCAGGGCACTTCATTATAAACTGCCCCAGCCGTTCTCGTAAGACTACTGCAGCAGTCATTCACTGTGAGTGTTGCGAGAGGAGCTCTGTCATGTCCGAGCCTCAGGCTCCAGAGAGATCTGCTGCAAGAGATCTTGATTTCTCAGACTTAAACTCTGTTAGTTCTGGGGACGATGACGGTATAAACGCTGCAATTTTTCAAGTTTCCTCAGCGGTGTCCCAGCTGAGTTGTAAAAGAAACAATTCTCATTGCTTCCTTTCCATCAAACTCTGGGTTGATTCAGTCTGGGTGTCTAGCTCTGCTATGATCGACTCAGGAGCAAGTGGAAATTTTATGGATATCTCCTTTGCTCTGAAACAGGGAATACGTTCAGTGAAGAAGGCTACTCCAGTACAGATGGAGACTGTGGATGGCTCTCTACTGACTTCTGGACCAGTGGATCAAGAAACAGAGCCTTTGAGGGTCCTTATGGGTAAAGATCATCAGGAGAAAATGTCTTTTATGCTTATCTCTTCTCCCCACTTTCCCATTATTCTAGGGCTACCATGGCTGCAGGCGCAGAATCCTACGATTAACTGGGAGACCAAGGAATTACACTTTCCGGAGAAACAGATGAGTCAAGGAGTTTCAGCTTGCTCTGTTCCTAAAGGAACCATGTCAGTCTACCAGCTGTATACCGGGACTATGTGGATTTATGTGACAAGAAGAACGCTGATCAGCTTCCTCCTCACCGTCCATATGATTGTCCAATTGAATTATTGCCTGGAGCCGAGATACCTTTTGGTAAGATCTACCCCCTAGCGGGGCCCGAGCTAAGAGCTTTGAAGGATTATATAGACGAAAATTTAGCCAAGGGCTTCATACGCCCCTCTTGATCTCCCGCAGGTGCACCCATCTTCTTTGTGAAGAAGAAAGATGGATCTCTGAGACCCTGCATAGACTATAGGGAACTCAATAAGGTTACTATTAGAAACCGTTATCCATTGCCTTTAATCCCTGAGTTGTTGGAGAGAGTGCGGCATGCCAAAATTTTCTCTAAACTGGATCTCCGTGGGGCCTATAACTTGGTCCGTATTAGACCTGGGGATGAATGGAAGACTGCTTTCAGGTCACGCTATGGACACTTTGAATATCTAGTTATGCCTTTTGGTCTGAGTACCGCCCCAGCCACTTTTCAACACTTAGTGAATGATATCTTCAGGGATCTCCTAGATACATTTGTGGTGATTTATCTGGATGATATTCTAATTTTTTCTAACTCCACAGAGGAACATCATGGACATGTGAGAATGGTCTTAGAACGCCTAAGACAAAACCATCTCTACATCAAACTTGAAAAGTGTGAATTCCATAGGACCGAAATTCAATTTCTGGGGTATGTACTATCTACGCAAGGGATTAGTATGGATGGAAGCAAGACCCAAGCCATCAAGGATTGGCCAATTCCTAGAAATGTGAAGGAGGTGCAGCGCTTCATCGGGTTTGCCAACTTCTATAGACGTTTCATTAAGAATTTTTCTGAGGTAGTGTCACCTATCACCCAACTTACCCGGAAACAGTCTAGGTTCTCCTGGACCCCGCAAGCTCAGGAAGCATTTTCCTGTTTAAAGGATAAATTTACCACCGCACCTATCTTAGTACATCCCAACCCCGAGCTTGCCTTCATAATAGAGGTGGATGCTTCAGACTGTGCCTTTGGAGCTATACTCTCTCAGAGAACAGGTGAGAAGAATGTCTTGCATCCCTGTGCCTTCTTTTCCCAGCAGTTGTCTTCGGCTGAGAGGAACTACGATGTGGGCAATAGAGAATTGTTGGCCATTATTGCCGCCTTCAAGGAATGGAGACACCTTCTTCAGGGAGCTGCACAGCAAATAGTCGTCCTGACAGACCATCGTAACCTTGAATTTATCAGGTTGGCTAAGTGCCTGACTCCTCGCCAGGCTCGCTGGAATCTTTTCCTAAACCAATTTAATTTTGTCATTTCTTATAGACCAGGATCGCGCAATGGAAAGGCTGATGCACTCTCTAGGATTCATTCAGCAGAGACACGTCCACTTACTCCTCCTAAGACTATTCTTCCTGACTCTAGATTCCTGGGAGTGATTCATAATCAAGACCTACTTAAGGACATCAAGGAAGCATACCATGCGGATTCTTTGTTGGCTCAACCCCCAAGGGACGTAAGTCTTGTCTTTAAGAATGGTGTGTGGATTCAGGGACAACGTCTGTATATACCTGAAACAGTCAGATTGAGAGTATTGCAACTCATCCACGATTCCAAGATAGCCGGGCATAGGGGAATTCTAAAGACACAAGAATTTCTTTCTCGTTTCTTTTGGTGGCCCACTTACAGGAAAGATGTTTTAAACTATGTCACTTCATGTGAAGTCTGTGCAAGATGCAAAACACCTCGCTCCTCACCAACTGGTCTGTTACAGCCTCTTCCCACCCCGTCCCGTCCGTGGGGATCCATTTCTATGGACTTCATTGTGGAGTTACCAACCTCTCAAGGGAAGAACACCATTCTAGTGGTGGTTGACCGTCTAACAAAGGCAGCTCATTTTATCCCTTGTGTCGGCTTACCCACTGCAAAACAGACATCAGACTTGATGATTAAGAATGTGTTTCGCTTACATGGAGTACCGGATGAGGTCATTTCGGATCGAGGGGTGCAATTCACTTCAAGGTTTTGGCAAAATTTCTGTGCAGCATTGGACATTAAAGTAAACCTTTCTTCTGCTTTTCATCCCCAGACTAATGGACAGACAGAACGAACCAATCAGACCCTGGAGCAGTATCTCCGCTGTTTTATCTGCCACCTACAGGATGATTGGGTGGATCTACTTCCACTGGCTGAGTTCTCTTATAACAACTCTCAGAGCGCCTCCACTAAGCAGTCTCCTTTTTACTCCAATCTAGGTTATCATCCTAACATTCTTCCTCGATTTCCCATAGATACGCCCTTGCCGGCAGTGGCTGAAAGAATCACTTCTTTACAAAAGAATATGGATCTTCTAAAGGAAAATCTAGAATTGGCTCAGGAAAGGTACAAGAAAGCAGCAGATAAATTTCGTAAACCTGCACCAGCTTTCAAGGTAGGAGATTTGGTCTGGCTGTCAACCAGAAATCTTAAATTAAAGATTCCATCGTCTAAATTGGGACATAAGTACATTGGACCTTATAAGATCAGTAAGATTATAAGTGCTGTTGCTTGTCGTCTTCAACTGCCCAGAACTATGAGAATCCACCCTGTCTTTCATGTAACCCTACTAAAGGCTGCAACACCCAATACGTTTCCTGGACGTTCTTCTCCTTGCCCTGACCCAGTGCTGGTCGATGGTCAGGAAGAATTTATGGTGGAAAGGATTCTAGATTCCAGGTTGTACAGAAATCAGTTGCAATATTTGATTAAATGGCAGGGCTACCCAGTGGAGGACAACTCATGGGAACCAGTCAATAATGTAAATGCTCCTCGCCTGCTCCGCCAGTTTCATCAGAGGTACCCTGACAAGCCTGGTCTGAGGTCATCCGGAGGTTGTCCCTAGGGGGGGAGTAATGTAAGGTTATTTGTCTCTGTTGACATGTTCCTTGAAACTCAGTTTTCCGTCGGCCATTTTGCTTTCTGTCTTTCTGCAGCTCTTGCCCTCAGTTAATATGGAGTTTCCAGTTTTCATGTTCCCGCCCTGATTCTTCCCTCTTGCTTCTTAAGCAGCCTCAGCTGAACAATCAGTGCTCCTGAATCAAGCCTCAGTTAGTCTGTGACCTGACTCCTGGAAACCTTGGACTTGTACTCCAGCTATTCCCTACTGAGGAACCTTGGAACACTTTTGGACTCTGGAAACCTGGTGTTTGGTGAATCCATGTTTGCAGAGGAATTACGGTACAGAGAAGAGATCCTGAACCTGCTTTGGAGATTTATTGTAGTGCTTGAAGTTACTCTGGCCTGTTGTGTCTCCTGTCTCTGTTCCTGCAAACTGTGTGAACTTTTCAGCATGCTTGTATGAAGTAATACAAGTCATTTCATTTCAACCTATATCTCCTGTGTTTTCCTCGCACCCAAGCACAAGACGCTATAGGAACTGTACACTATACATGACAGAGCGATATTTACGGGTATCTACTCTACTCATGCTTGATGATCTACTTGGACAACATATTGGTGTTTTCTCCTGATCTACCCACACACACAAGGGACGTCCAACAGGTCCTGCAGAGGTTAAGAAGGAACCGTCTGTACACCAAGTTTGAGAAGTGGATCTTAGAGCAGAACTCTTTTCCCTTCCTGGGCTAAGGGATTGGGCTAAGGATGGATCCAGAGAAGGTGTCTGTTGTTCTCAAGTAGTCACGTATAGATGGATTGAAAGCAATCCAGCCATTTTTGGGATTCGCTAATTACTATCTCCAGTTCATACCACATTTTTCAGACCGCTCCAATTTCTGCTCTAAGGCTACTTTCACACTTGCGTTTTTTTGCGCAGCGCATCGTGCGCACATGAAACGCATTAAAAAAGCGCATGCAAACGCTTATAAATGCTGCAATATTTAGTCGCATCAGCGTGCGCATTATGACCAAAAAACGCAGCGTTTGTATGCGATTTCAAGCGTTTTTGCATGCGTTTGCATTTTTTCGGCGCATGGGTTGTCTACGTGCCACATTTCTATCAACTCTGTCTCTATCATCTGTCTCTATCATCTGTCTCTATCATCTCTGTCTCTAACATCTCGGTCTCTAACATCTCTGTCTCCATCATCTCTGTCTCTATCGTCTGTCATCTGTCTCTATCATCTGTCTCTAACATCTGTCTCTATCATCTGTCTCTATCATCTCTGTCTCTATCATCTGTCTCTATCATCTCTGTCTCTATCATCTCTGTCTCTATCGTCTCTAACATCTGTCTCTATCATCTGTCTCTATCATCTCTGTCTCTATCATCTGTCTCTATCATCTCTGTCTCTATCATCATCTGTCTCTATCATCTGTCTCTATCATCTGTCTCTATCATATCTGTCTCTATCATCTCTTGTCTCTATCATCTCTGTCTCTATCATCTCTGTCTCTATCATCTCTGTCTCCATCATCTCTATCATCTCTGTCTCTATCAACTTTTTATCTACACTCCTCACAAACAATGTATCTTGTGTAAGGGGTGGTTTAAACAAGTGTTTAGACATTATTTACTCCAAAATCGCGTGTGCGCAAAAGCGCTGACAAGCGCAAAGCCATGCGCACGCCAGCGCACCCATAGACTGCAATGTTATTTTTTGCACATAGCATGCACACATGTGCGCACACGTTTTTTTAAAGCAGTTGGGCGGAAAAAAAATGCAACATGTAGCGTCTAGCGCGTATGGACGCACACCTGGAAAATGCGCAGCGCACGCCAAACGCTGATGAACGCGTGCAAGCGCTAGACCCTGCGCCCGCCATTTTAAAGATAGGGAAACATTGCGCATGTGTCCGATAGCGCACGATGCGCTGCGCGATAAAACGCAAGTGTGAAAGTAGCCTTACCCATAAATCTGTTAATCCTAGAGTGTGGACTGCAGAGGCTGAAAACGCCTTTGTCTCCCTAAAACAGACCTTCTCATGAGCTACAATGCTACACAGACCTAACAGTAATAAGCAATTCCTCTTGGAAGAAGTGGATGCTTATTCCGCTGGGGCCGATGCCTTTCTTACTCGGAAGTCTTTTACTCGACATATGGTGACCTGTGGTTTCTTTTACAAAGCCTTTTCGGTTCCTGACCGCAATTCAATTACTCGATTGGTGATCAAGAGTTGTTGGCGATTAAATTGGCTTGACGGAGCCGTTCATCCTGTAATTATTTACATTGACTACAAAAACTTAGCCTACCTGCAGTCTGCACAGAGGCTAAATCCTTGTCAAGCCAGGTGGTCATTGTTCTTTACCCACTTTAATTTTGTTCTAGTTCCTTTCTGTCTTTTTAGCAAGAGGAAGAGCCTCAACCCCACCAGAGCTGCCACCTCCCCGCCACCACCACCAGAGCTGCCGCATCGCCACCACCACCAGAGCTGCCACCTCACCACCACCACCAGAGCTGCTGCCTCGCCACCATCACCAGAGCTGCTGCCTCGCCACCACCACCAAAACTGCCGCCTCACCGGCACCACCACCCAAGCTGCCGCCTCGCCACCACCCGAGCTGCTGCCTCGCCACCAGCACCAGAACTGCCGCCTCGCTACCACCACCAGAGCTGCCGCACACCCAACCTTCTGTTTCTTCCCCATTATCCCGTAGAATGTAAGTTTGCAAGGACAGGGTCCTCTCCCCTCTGTACCAGTCTGTCATTGTAAATTTGTTTACTGTAAACGATATCTATAACTTTGTATGTAACCCCTTCTCATGTACAGCACCATGGAATTAATGGCGCTATATAAATAAATAATAATAATAACACATCATAGAGTCCTCCAAAATGCTAACGTTTGCTCCTGTGAATTTGTCTCAAGTTCCACACAGGAGGACATGCGTCGCGGAATCAGACAGGAAGCGGGTTCTTCAGTGGGGTCATTGATCTAAATTGGCTGGTCAAGCCGGGTAGAAGAAAACAGTTGTTCTCATTTCACCATTTCACGGTATTATTGGTGGCCATCCCTGCTCAAAGATATTGTTGATTTTGTCTGTCCATCCTGTGCCCAGAATAAGACTCCAAAACAGCTTCTGTCTGGCTTGTTACTTCCCCTGCTCATTCCATCAGCTCCCTAGAAGCATATTGCGATTGACTTCATTACTGATCTTCCAGTATCTGCCAGTTTTACCGTCATCTGGGTAGTTGTGGATCCCCTCTCTAACATGGCCAACTTTACTCTGTTGTCTGGCCTTCCTTCTGCTCCTGTGCTTGCTGATAAGTGCATCCAGCATACCTTCTATCTTCAGGGGTTACCTTTCCATATAGTTTCTTATAGAGGTATCCAGTTCACATCACGGTTCTGGAGGGCTACGTGTAAGCTACTGAATGTAACTTTGCACTTCTCTTCAGCCTACCATCCTCAATCAAACGGCCAGGTAGAGTGGGTCAACCAGATCTTGACCAGTTTCCTGCAGCGTTTCGTCGATACTCACCACAGTGATTGGGTTGAACTCCTACCTTGGGCCAAATTCTTTTACAATAACCATGTGAGTGAGTCCTCTGTTAAGCCTCAGTTTTTTATTGTGTATAGTCAACACCCCAATATTCCCTTCACTGTAGCTACTACCTCTGACATCCCTGCGGCCGAATCACCAACGGCTTCTTTAGAGTTTGGTAGGACATCAAGGCGGTAGGACATCAAGGCCACATTGGTAAAGTCTTCAGAATGGATGAAGAGAAACACAGACAAGAGGCATTTGGACCTTCCTCTGTTAGGGACAAGGTTTGGCTTTCTTCAACGTTTGTCTGTCTCAAGCTACCTTCGTACAAGTTGGGTCCTCGCTTTATCAGTCCTTTCGAGGTTCTCAAACAGATAAATGCGGTATCCTACAAGCTCAAGCTCCCGGCCTATTTACATATCCCCAACTCATTCCATATGTGTCTCCTCAAGCCTGTTGTTTTTTTCAAGGCCCCGGGTACTACTCCTGCTCCAGTCAGCTCTGACGATGTATTCGAGGTAGGATTGGAAAGGGTTGGTCCCGAGGAGAAGTCGTGGGAGTCCAAAGAGAATATCAATGCCCCTCAAAAGGGGGGGTACTGTATCACTGGCGTCCCTACATGATCCCCATCCTCCTCTTCCCGTGTACGTCCTTGTGTATATCAGTGTTGGCGGACACTGAGCCCTTGATATACATGGACGAACACTGGTCCCCTGTTGTCTCCTGGACTCTCTGAATGATGACTATTTAAACTAATTCTAAATCTTTACAGGCTAGTATGTTTTCCCGATGAACTGATTGGAGCGGAAACGTGTCGAGAATATTTGGATTTACGGGGAATAAGTTCAATATTGGATCTTGACATGTACTTGATATTTTGATATTCTGCATCTACCTTTATATTTGGGTTTGTGGTATGCTGATATAGTTCTATTTTTATTACTGGTGTAAAGATTATACAGGACACCAGTATGGGATATCTTTGGACATAGATATATACTCTTTCTAAGACACTCAGTGTTTTCATTGGGAATCTGAACTTAATGGTTCGTGAGAAGATTGTGTTTGGGTTATGAAGAATTATATTCTGTCCTTTACATTGGTGATATCCCTAGGTGTATTGAATATCCTAAAACATATTTTTTGGACAAGATTTTAGTACATCTACAAACCGTATTGTACTTTGCTGTCTGTCTCTGTAAATCTATACACCCTATTGTACTTTGCGTCTGGTATTTCTATATTCTATTCTCTTTTCTATTTAGGGCCTTTTAGGGCCAGGGAGGGACAGTCGACGGTGAACAGGGCGCCATTGCACAGGTTAAGGGTGCTAACCTCTGCGGAAATATTGAATAGATGTCGGCGTGCACACAACTAGAACTAAGTAAGGTTCAGGTGTGTAGCCCTGGTACACAATACCAGGAGGATGAGTGGAGAGGTAACAGTTAAGGTCTCTTCATGACATCATGTACACTTCTGACACACCCAGCAGGGGTGTGGAAGGGAGTGATTTTTAGTCAGTCAGTTTCCTGTCCTTGGACAGAGTAGACGTGTCCAGTTTGAGCCTGTCTTCAGTTCAGAACGTGGAGGCTGGTACAGGTGGTCTAATTCACCTTAGTCTAGTCAGAGCTGTGCCCCACTGGAAGAAAGACTGAACTATCTATTAAGAGTCGAGCAAATCGAAGGGCAAAGTGGAAGGAAGATTATTGGAAAAGTGCGTTTGGCTTGGAAGAGTCCTGCACATTGCTACCGGTTACTGGGGACCGAAGGATCACTATTAGCTACAAGCATAGTGAAGAGAAAACCAGAGATTTACCGGACCCTAGGTCGCGGCAAACAAGCCCCTTATAGTCAGTACGTAACTGGGGTCAGGGGAAGTGAAGACTTTGAGTCTCTGCAGGACAAAATAAGGATTCAGCTCCCTCATAGAAAGGCTCCTAACACTAAATTGACTGGGAAGCACAGCTTTGGATAAGCTGGAATCATAGAGGGGACTACGCTTCAGGCTGGTCGTACTCATCTTCATTGGACAGTAAAGGAGGCCCCTAACTTGCTTAGCTGTTGCCTCAAAGCTCATCCTCCATCAACCCCATCAGCCTCCCTGGGACCTGCTTGAACATCTTACAAGTAAAGGTATGGAAAGACGCTGACTGTGTGAGACTGAGTTATTATTGCATGCCTGCACAATCCCTACCTAACTCCCGATCTGAGGGACCAGTCCCACCTGTAGGGGACCCGACATCTAGCTGCATCACCATCCCCTCAGAGATCTACAGCAGCGCTGGTATAAATTACCAGAAGACTACAGGTGGCGTCACGAACTGTACATAAATCAATCCCCTGTAAATATATCCCCAACATACGCCAGACCGCCAGGGCCACAGACCGAGCCACAGCTACCTGTGACAATCCCATAGACTTCTACGGGCTCGGCTCTGAGTACCCCATTGCCCTGGTAACCCACAATTGTGGTGGCGGGTCGACACAAAAACTTGGCGTCACGAACAGGATACGAAACTTGCAGCATTGCGAGCCCTGTGTGCCTGTGGATTGTTTTTGTGAAAAAGGACTGTTTGCACTTTTGGCGCCAAAAATCGCCATTTTTGTCGCCATATTCGCGCCCTAAGGCGCTGGAGAAGAAGGTGGGCGTACCTGAAAGAGCGCGCAAAGTCTTGGACACGCCCCCGGCTCTGACTCAGCGGCAGGTCCTGCAACAGGAAGTGAACGCTCTGACATCAGAGCGCCTGCGACGAAGGTCCTGTTCCCACTGCGGTGCCTGTGAAGTAGCAGCGTCTGAAACCGGTAGGCTCCGTTTAACCAAGGGGGCGCTAAGATGTCACAACAACCGGCTGACAGTGCGGCCCCGGTCGGAGTCCCCAATCCCGCACCGTCTGGTATTGTAGCGCCAGATGGGGGCGCAGGCCCTGCACCCAGTCCGGTAGTCCCGATTATGCCACTAACGCTCCCATATATGCCCGGGGCGAAATGGCTTCCCCAATACAGCGGTGAGCCAGGCACATTAGCAGGCTTCAAGCGGAAGTTATGCAGCATCTTAGAAATGTACTCCATGCCTGAGAGACAAAAAGCTGCTGTGCTAATAGGGCAGCTAACTGGCGCTGCTGAGAGGGAAGTGGAGACCTGGGATACCGTTGATCAGGAGTCGGTACCTGCGATCTTCCTGAAGCTACATGCCATATTTGAAGACCGCACAGAAACGGATCTCCGGATGGCCTTCTATCACTGTTCACAACAGCCAGGTGACAGCATCCGGGACTATGCTTGCCGACTACAGGGAGCCCTGAGAGCCCTCAAGCAAATTAACAATTTAAATGCTATCGACGAGAATAGAATGCTGAAAGAACAATTTATACAGGGATTGAGATCCCCAGAGGAACGCAGAACTGTAAATTGGTGGTCCTTAGATCATCCGGATGCTACCTTTGATGCCCTAAAGGACATGGCAATAAAAGGGCTGCGGCCCCTGGGCAAACCTGAGGTGGCCACCCAACATCATCAGGGTGAAGTCACTCTGGAACCGGCAGTAACCCCCTGTTCCCCGCTAGTGGCAGAAACCAAAACGCAGGTGACACCTCCTAGTGAATTGGACTGTCTGCGCTCAGAGGTGCGCCAGCTGACTAAAAATCTGGCTGCTGTAATGAGTGCCCTGCAGCTGCGGAAAGAGGAGGAAGGAAAGATCTTGTTAGCTGACTGCCCAGAGGACGTTCCGTGGATGCACCGGAGAAGAAAGAAGACGTCGCCCCCCCGGAGGAGGACAACGCCACCCCCAGGAGCAACCTCTGATCAACACCCTTCTCGTCGAGAGATCATCTGTTATCGCTGCAACCGGAAAGGTCATCTGTCTACACAGTGTCCTTTAAACGGGCAGAACCTGGGTCCAAGGGCCAACACCCAGGAGAATACCCGTCAGGCCCCCTAGACTGGAACCGCAGGTATGTGGGCGGGCGACCCTACCTGTCTATTATTCTAGATGGTATTGCTGTTCCAGCATTGTTAGACACTGGGTCCCAGGTGACCCTAATACCTGATGCTCTATATACCAAGTACTGGTCAATGGACAGTCTTAAACCTCCGAGCCTTGACTTTACTGTGTATGCTTCTAATGGTCTTCCTGTAGAAGTACTCGGAACAAAATGTGTAGATGTAAAGGTGGGCAGAGAGGAGTTGAAAGACCAAGGGCTTCTGGTAGTAAAGACTGTAAATGAGGAGAACGGTTTAAATATCATTTTGGGTACTAACATTATCGGTAATTGTTTGGGAGAAGTTGTGTTCTTGCTCCAACAGCTCGCTGAGATTGCCCGACCAAGGCAGAAAGGAGTAATCCAAAGAGAGATCCGGGCCCTGGTGTGTCAGCAGCAAGCGAAGCTTACCGACGGCGAAATTGGTAATGTACGGGTCACTGACTCAGATCCTATTGTGATACCCCCAATGAGTGAAATGATCATTTGGTGCAGGGCAGCCATAGGTCTGAGAGGACAGAATTACCAAGCTGTAGTAGAACCCCACCATTCAGAACATAGACCTACACTTATGACTGCTAGAGGAGTAGTAGAAGTGGTGAATGGAAGAGTACCGGTACGGCTTCTCAATTGGGGAGATGATGAGGTAAATTTACCCCGTTATGCAACCATTGCTAAACTTCATGCTGTTGATAATAATTCTATTCTCCCGGCTGAGTCCTTAGACTCCTGTCAAATAGAGGAGGACAATGACCCAGCAACCCAGGTGGCGGAATGGTGTCAGCAACTCCATGTTGGGACGGACACCACTCCCGCTCACCAGAAGCAAGGGGTATTACGGGTGGTGCAAGAGTACGCCCAAGTGTTTAGCAAAAATCCACTTGATTTTGGGACAATTAAGGGAGTACAACATCATATCCCTACTGGCAGTCATCCTCCCATCAAAGAGCGGTATAGGCCCATACCTCCAGCTCATTATCAGAAGGCTAAAGAAATGTTGAATGATATGAAGAAAGCTGGGGTGATAAGGGATAGTTGTAGCCCCTGGGCAGCCCCTCTAGTTCTGGTTAAAAAGAAAGATGGTAGTATGAGAATGTGTGTGGATTACAGGCAGGTGAACCGCATAACACACAAGGATGCATACCCGTTACCACGTATAGAGGAATCATTAGCTGCTCTGAAAACGGCTAACTACTTTTCTACCCTCGATCTGACTAGTGGTTACTGGCAAGTGGCTGTGGCTGAGGAGGATCGTGAGAAAACGGCTTTCACCACCCCAATGGGGCTCTGTGAGTTCGACAGAATGCCGTTTGGGCTCAGTAGTGCCCCAGGAACATTTCAGAGAGTGATGGAAAACTGTCTGGGACATCTCAATTTTGAAACCGTGCTGCTATACCTAGACGACGTCATCGTGTATTCCAAGACTTATGAGGACCATCTGAAGCACCTGGCAGAAGTATTCGAGTCCCTGTCCAGGTACGGATGAAATTAAAACCCTCAAAATGCCATCTACTCAAACAGAAGGTACAATACTTGGGCACATCGTCAGTTTCGGAAGGAGTAGCGCCGGACCCAGAGAAAGTCACTGCCATCCAGAAGTGGCCGGAGCCGAAGAACCTTAAGGAAGTGCGACAGTTCCTGGGACTAACGGGTTACTACAGGAGATTCGTGAAAGATTACACGAAGAAGGCAGCTCCTTTACAGGACCTCCTGGTAGGACAATCCCTAAAGAGCAGAAACCCTCCCTTTAATTGGGGTAAAGAACAGGCTGAAGCATTCCAAAAGATGAAAGAGATCCTGACAGGTGATGAGATCTTAACCTATCCTGATTACAGCCAACCGTTCCTGTTGTACACCGACGCCAGTAATGAAGGGCTGGGAGCAGTTCTCAGTCAGAAGCAGAATGGCCAAGAAAAAGTCATCGCTTATGCTAGCAGAAAACTCAGGCCAACGGAGAGGAATCCGGAAAATTATAGCAGCTTCAAGCTGGAGTTTCTGGCGCTGGTCTGGGCCATTACTGAAAGATTTAAGCACTATCTGGCCTCCAATAAGTTCACGGCGTACACAGACAACAACCCGTTAACGCACCTGGAAACCGCCAAGCTGGGTGCCATGGAGCAGCGATGGATGGCTCGGTTGTCCAATTACCAGTTTACTATCAAGTATCGGGCAGGTCGAAAGAATGCTAATGCTGATGCGTTGTCCCGAATGCCGCATGACTCTGATACGGAAGAAGAATCGGACGACCTGGAAGAAATTGAGCTACCCGCGTTCCATCGAAATGGGGTAGTCCACGAGCATCGAGTCCACAGAAAGCAGTATGGTGCAACATTAAATCCTTTACCCCATCACAGCTGGAAAGAGACTCAGGACAGTGATCCAGTGGTCAGCCGCATCAAGGAGTTGTTAAAACAGGAAGGTTCCTCTTTGGAAAAGGATGCACCTATGCCAGCAAAGCTCCTGTGGAACGAGAAAAGCAGGTTGTTCCTATACCGTGAGAAGTTGTGCAGGAGATACGTCAACCCCAGAACCCATGAAATGGTCTGGCAAATAGTGGTCCCAAGGCAGACGTCCCAATGGTGTTGGAAGCGTACCACGATCAAGCAGGACACTTTGGCTGGAGAAAGCTGGAGACCCTGTTGAGATGCCGGTTCTACTGGGTAGGGATGCGCAGCTCCATCGAGAGGTGGTGTCGGAACTGTGGACCCTGTGGTCTCAGAAGAAAGGACTACAGAAGTCAGAAGGCACCCCTGCAACCTATCCGGACGACTCGTCCTCTGGAGATTGTGGCCCTGGACCACGTCAAACTGTCGCCAAGTAGAACTGGATACTCATACGCCTTGACTATGGTGGACCATTACTCCAGATTTCTGGTGGTTGTTCCAGTGAAAGACCAGACCGCAGTGACGGCCGCGAAGACCTTTCAAGCAAGTTTCTGCAGACCGCATGGGTATCCGGAGCAAGTCTTAACCGATCAGGGACCTGCTTTTGAAGCCGATTTATTCAAGGAATTCTGTCATATGTACGGGTGCAAGAAAATAAGAACAACACCATACCACCCTCAAACCAACGGTCTTTGTGAAAAAATGAACCATATTGTCCTTGACTTGTTGAGATCCATACCGTTGGAAGACAGGAATCGATGGCCGGATTTACTACCTGATTTGGTTGATTTGTACAACCATATACCTGTAAGCTCAACTAACTGCACTCCAGCCTATCTTATGAGAGCAAGGCCCGGAAAACTACCAATGGATCTAGAACTTGGAGTGGTAGAACCGGAGGCAGACGACGCTGTTGAAAACTGGGACGTCAATCGGCAAGAGCAATACAGAAGAGTACAAATCTGTGTGGAGGAAAGTCTCAATAAGGCACGGGAGAAACAGGAAGATGTTTACAACCGAAATGCTCCTGCCAAGCCTTTGATGCCTGGAGAGGTAGTATTAAAAAGAAAAAGGAAGATGCACAAATTGGATAATCAGTGGGAGCAAGAACCCTACGTCATACAAGATTCTAAATATGACAACAGAAAAGTTTGTGTCGTCAGTAAAGACGGAGGAAGAACAACAACCACTGTGTCCAGAGATCATTTGAAGTTGTGTCCAGAACACTTAAAACGTTGTGAAAAGAACCCTGTCCTCAATCAAGGAGAAAGAAAGGAAGAGGTCATACACACAGATCTGGGAGATTTTCCTGCGGATTGGCCCCGACTGGGAGATGCTGTGATAATTCCAGTGTTGCAGTTTTATCAGCCACAAGAGGAAGTTCTACCTCCAGTTGTGCCTGTGGTGCCAGTTGAGCCCGCTCAGGAGTTACCCATCCCAGCAACACCTCAACCTGTGGAACCTCAAGATGGATCATCTGAAGCAGCGCCCCATACTATGGGATCCCCTGGTGAAGCTGACTCACACCGCCCAGCCATCAGTACGCTTGCCAGATCCATAGAAAGATTAAGGCAGTTCTATAGTTTGCCGTTACGCAGTGCAGACAGATCGCAACTTGATATACCTGAAACTACACCACGTAGATCAGAGAGAATCACAAAAGGGAAATTACCCGTTAGATATCAGCAGTGATTATAACGAATTTATGTGAACATTGTAAAAGTCTATATATATAAATGTGTTTTCCCTATTATGTCTTCGTTTAACAATGGACTCAGAGGCTGAGGACTGAGCCAGCCCAAAAACTGTATCCTGTAAATAGTTGCACTAAAGTGCCTTTTTAATGGTTTCACATGAAACCTTGACTTACCTCTGAATACAAAAACCCGTGTGGTGTGGCACTGAGTGAGGTCTGCAATTGGATGTCCTGCAGCCCACCCAGGACCCACGTTGAAGGTTTGGTGCGGGTCCTTCACAAGTATACCGTATATTTATTGAATGCTATTTAATACTTTTGTATTTCTATATATAATGTTATTGTTTGCAACGTTCAAGATATCCTCACCTCCCGGATGGGACGAATTACTGTTTACTGTTTAATGTTTTATTGCATAAACAAAATGTCTCTTTTGTATTTTACAGCCCGGGAGTGCTGTCGTTTACCATGGGGGAATGTGTAGCCCTGGTACACAATACCAGGAGGATGAGTGGAGAGGTAACAGTTAAGGTCTCTTCATGACATCATGTACACTTCTGACACACCCAGCAGGGGTGTGGAAGGGAGTGATTTTTAGTCAGTCAGTTTCCTGTCCTTGGACAGAGTAGACGTGTCCAGTTTGAGCCTGTCTTCAGTTCAGAACGTGGAGGCTGGTACAGGTGGTCTAATTCACCTTAGTCTAGTCAGAGCTGTGCCCCACTGGAAGAAAGACTGAACTATCTATTAAGAGTCGAGCAAATCGAAGGGCAAAGTGGAAGGAAGATTATTGGAAAAGTGCTTTGGCTTGGAAGAGTCCTGCACATTGCTACCGGTTACTGGGACCGAAGGATCACTATTAGCTACAAGCATAGTGAAGAGAAAACCAGAGATTTACCGGACCCTAGGTCGCGGCAAACAAGCCCCTTATAGTCAGTACGTAACTGGGGTCAGGGGAAGTGAAGACTTTGAGTCTCTGCAGGACAAAATAAGGATTCAGCTCCCTCATAGAAAGGCTCCTAACACTAAATTGACTGGGAAGCACAGCTTTGGATAAGCTGGAATCATAGAGGGGACTACGCTTCAGGCTGGTCGTACTCATCTTCATTGGACAGTAAAGGAGGCCCCTAACTTGCTTAGCTGTTGCCTCAAAGCTCATCCTCCATCAACCCCATCAGCCTCCCTGGGACCTGCTTGAACATCTTACAAGTAAAGGTATGGAAAGACGCTGACTGTGTGAGACTGAGTTATTATTGCATGCCTGCACAATCCCTACCTAACTCCCGATCTGAGGGACCAGTCCCACCTGTAGGGGACCCGACATCTAGCTGCATCACCATCCCCTCAGAGATCTACAGCAGCGCTGGTATAAATTACCAGAAGACTACAGGTGGCGTCACGAACTGTACATAAATCAATCCCCTGTAAATATATCCCCAACATACGCCAGACCGCCAGGGCCACAGACCGAGCCACAGCTACCTGTGACAATCCCATAGACTTCTACGGGCTCGGCTCTGAGTACCCCATTGCCCTGGTAACCCACAATTGTGGTGGCGGGTCGACACACAGGTGTAATAGACCAAAGGTCATACCAACATAAAGAAGAAACACCGCACTCTAGGGGAATAGTAATGATGCTGAAAAATACTGTTTTATTCACAATATAGGCAACATCCAAGGACAAAATCAAAGCGATAAATAACGTTTCGGCCCAGCCAGGGCCTTTGTCAAATAACGCTGTGAAGGACAAAAATAAGTGTAAATAACATATAATGTAACAGTAATTATAAAAGAAATAACAAAATAACAAATAACTCCCAGAGGAAATCAGGGAAAATATACATATATACAATGATGGGAAGTAGTATAGCAGACGTTAATAATGAATAACAGGGCACAGTAATGAAAAGGCACAGATTGCTGGGACAAATAAGTTCACAGTTGTTGATAGAGGAGTTAATACCAATTCTTGCTATATAGGTTACCTTTAGTGATAGTCCAGTGCCATGGACAGTTATTAATATAGAAGTGAGGACCAGTATGGTGTCCTAATATGGCTATAAGTAAAAAAAGGAATATAGTTGGTAAGAAAACCATATCAATAAATTGACAGATAATGAGAATATAGCATTTACCCAGTTTGTGGAGACATCAGTGTGGGGTGTACCCTAATGATCGCAGCGTTTATGGGAAGCAACGGTCTGTGGGGATGAGGCCCTAGTTACAGCTGCTAGGAGGAACAGTAGTACTGGTAAATGATAGGTATATTGCATATTACCAGTACTACTGTTCCTCCTAGCAGCTGTAACTAGGGCCTCATCCCCACAGACCGTTGCTTCCCATAAACGCTGCGATCATTAGGGTACACCCCACACTGATGTCTCCACAAACTGGGTAAATGCTATATTCTCATTATCTGTCAATTTATTGATATGGTTTTCTTACCAACTATATTCCTTTTTTTACTTATAGCCATATTAGGACACCATACTGGTCCTCACTTCTATATTAATAACTGTCCACGGCACTGGACTATCACTAAAGGTAACCTATATAGCAAGAATTGGTATAAACTCCTCTATCAACAACTGTGAACTTATTTGTCCCAGCAATCTGTGCCTTTTCATTACTGTGCCCTGTTATTCATTATTAACGTCTGCTATACTACTTCCCATCATTGTATATATGTATATTTTCCCTGATTTCCTCTGGGAGTTATTTGTTATTTTGTTATTATCTTTTATAATTACTGTTACATTATATGTTATTTACACTTATTTTTGTCCTTCACAGCGTTATTTGACAAAGGCCCTGGCTGGGCCGAAACGTTATTTATCGCTTTGATTTTGTCCTTGGATGTTGCCTATATTGTGAATAAAACAGTATTTTTCAGCATCATTACTATTCCCCTAGAGTGCGGTGTAACCTCTGCGGAAAGATAGGGAGACAATAGTGGCCAAATAGGGTAAACCTCTTATCTTGTTGGAGAGCAGACAGATTTTGCTATGGGTCGAATCATTTTTTATGTAAACCTCATTTAAATTGTTATGCTCTTTTAAATAATTGTAATAAAAGGTATGATTTAACTGCTGATATAGTACGTAGATCAGTGATTTTTCTTGATTTTATTTTGTACTTTCTACCTGATATACGGTGATTTCAATGGCTGGGAGACACTTATTATTTAAGGCACCTCCACCTTATGGAAGGTACCTGAGCAACGTGTTTTGTCAGCCAGTCTGCACGCTTGCTAGTGCTCAGGGCCCCAGTACTTGTATCCCAGTATTCCTGCCCTGTCTACTCGCATTTGCCGTACCTGCCTGTATTCCAGTTGTTTCTTCCAATGTACCTGCCGCGTCTGCTGGCACCTTCTGTGCTTTCCTGTATACCAGCCATGCCCACTAGCACTTGCTGTGCCTTCCTGTATACCAGCTGTACCTGCCTGTACGTGCCGTGCTCACCCTTTCCTGGCCATTCCAGCTCCCTACTCCTTTGGCGATCATCTGCTGTGTGTCTGAGGTCTGTCATGGAGTAGGACCTGACGTCCATCTGGAGCCAAGTCTAACCGCACCATCAGGGGTTCTTGCAAAGATTCAGGTGTTCGCCTAGTAACGCCCCTCCAGGCTCTCTTCTGTCCATGGCACAGTGGTTCTACTACCATATGTGTTACACTGTATATCACGTCTGTAGGAAGATGATGAATAATGAGTTTAGAGCAGATCGATTATAGTAATTTCAAAAGACATATTCAATTGACTATAAAATATGTACAATCTCCCAAAACTGTGGGAATAAAGCTGTGGTCACATTTTGAATTATTATTGCTCTATACAACTTAGCAATAACTTTTTTCTATTACTGAGATCTTGTTTGTGGTATAAATAGTATTTTGCCAATTGCAGAAATTTGAAGTAATAGTGTAGAGGAGTACATTTCCAGCAACCGCAAGAAAATATATATAAAACATAATTTATTCATTTTCTTTTAAAAATACAAGGTAAAGCAGCTGTATGTGTAAAATAGTAACTAAGTAGTACACCTCCATACGTAACTGGACAGTAGAGAAATAATGTCAGTGGAGAGTCTTCGTCTGACAAGTTTGTCTCTCAGCCAGCAACCTTCTGTAATCTTTTCTTCGTGTTATAAGAATATATTTGCACATCATTTATTATACAGCATCATATGTAATTAAAATCGTGTTTGTCTATATTCTGTTTTGAAATTCAGAAAATTCCAGAAGTTCCAAACTATTCTGCCTTCAAAAAGTGCCATTCCCAATTTACAGACACAGCGGACTACAGAAGGCATGGGAGACATACTTGGCAGGATGAAAGTGGCATATATGCAAATAGAGAAGTGAAACAAAAGGTGTTTAAAACAACCTGCCCCATCACACCACATCTGTGAAGATAAAACATATTCATATATGGCTATGGAAATTCTATGGAAATTGTCACATCTAATAAAGTGTCAACTTTAAAACTTTATTCAAAAATGAGCAAATATATTGAATGGGAAGTGTCAATGGCTTTGAAAAATCATTAAAAATGTCTCTATTTTGTTATCTGGGGGTAAGGTTACTCCTTGTGGAGAGTGAAATACCAGCTCTGGCGTGTCAAGGTAAGGAGGCTTATTCGCCGTGCAATGCTCCTCTGGGAAATTTTAATATGCAAATTGCCTCTTCAAACAAAGAGGACTTGTACTCTATAGCGCCACCTATTGGAAGTAGCGATCCTACAAGTCACAATCAACCCTTTAACGAGTCTTGTAATATGACTTAGGATAAAAGCCAAATCAGAATCTCCATTTGCAGACACGGTGTTTCGGACTGTTGGTCCTCGTCAGTGCAAAGTAGAACTCTAGCCTGTTTTCTGTTCTAGTCTTTGCAGCAGTTTGTTTCCTAAATTTCAGAATAGCTAAAAATGTATGTAAATCCTACAAACAAGTGCAAATCACATAGAACAATAAGAAGGAGGCTAGTGGTGTATTAAACCGCTGGCTAATGATATTGGAATCATTGTCTCTTAAAAAATATATATAAGATTTGGCCTGCTGTGTGGTTACCTGAATACTTTGAAGAAAAAAACCCAAGAGAAGTAGAGGGGTGGCAGGTGTAAGGAGGTGGCAGGTCCCCTAAGTTGCACCGACTCCTTCCGTGTGACCCTCGTGCATCTTATGTAAATACCTTATAGTACTGCTTCATGTCTGTCTTACTGTATTTGGTAACGTGTCATGTGTATTAATGTAGAATGTCTATATGTGCTGTGTTCGCCATGAATAACTGTTGTGCTGTGTTTGTAATGCACATACTAGAGGCAGGGAGAGAATTAGTTAATGTTGGCGGCATGGCCAGCAGCAGCGGAAAGGCGGAAGGAGGCTGCTGTCCCCAGTCAGAAGCTCGGGTACGTTAGCCCTGGGCAGACGTGCAGAAACAGAGGGGGCACTGCCAGACTTCCAAAAGTGAGAGATCTGTTGCTCCGGACTAAGGACTCAAAAAGGACTAAAGGACCACAACATGGGCCCCAGGATTCCGGAAGGGCCCCCCGTTGAAGGGGCTTTAAGTGCCTTGATCCCAGCGAGTGGACTACTGCAAACTTTCAGCTGATGCAGCTGTTGTGGGTTCGGCTATGGAGAGCGTCAGGGAGAGAGCAGGAAGCCAGTGTTGCACTCATTTCTTTTTTCCTCATCACTGTTTATTAAAAAGTTATTCCCTGTTGGACCGCTGTTGCCTTATTGGACTCTGAATTGCTTGGACTACTGTGGCAGGAGAGGAGAAAGGTAATCTGTGGGAAGAGCTGCGTCAGTCCTGTTGTTATGTTTCGGCAGCTGAGGAGAGCAGGCAAAAACGGCAATACACCAGAGAGGTTGGAATCTATTGGATTGCAGTACCCTGACTAACCACCACAACTAAAGGCAGCCATGGAGCGTTCCTACGTTGGTCCGAGACGCCTCGTCACAGCCTGAGAGATTAACTACACCTAAAGATAGAAAGAGGAAAGCTATCTGCCCCAGAGCAGATCCCCAAAGAACATAGGAAGCCCCCAAACATGTAATGGCGGTTAGACAAGAGGAAATACAGACACAGACAGAAAATAGTATGAGCAAACGCTGGGGCCCAATCTGCCTAGACAGAAAAGGATAGAAAGGATACTCACTGCAATCCAAAAAAACCCTAAAAAATGCCAACACTACTGATTGCAAAAACACCTGAGATCACACGACCTCTACCACCTAAATCAGTTCTCTGGTGTAACAAAACTAAGCCGCAGCCACTGAAAAAACTGGAAAAGGCAAATGAACAAATAACAATGGCTCCAGCGGAACTGAGAGGAGCCCAAGACCCCCCGGGGGGGAACCTGGCTAACCTCACAGAAATGCAGAGAAATATGCAAATGGTAAGCAAAAAACAGAAAATATCTTATCTGAAAGCAGAAGAAGAGGCAAGACTCAGCAAACTTCCAAGTGAACCAGGAACCACAGTTGAGACAAGAACAATTGATCACTGGCAACCATGATGGGAGGGAACCTCCCTTATATCAAGCCAGTCTGTGAATCCTGATTGCCAGTCCTCATTGAATGGTTCAGTACTGTTTGTAACCACCAGAGGGAGCTTCTGCTCAGAATTCATTTCCAAAACATTCACAACACCTGTATGTTATGTGCAAGGGACCATGGTGCTTTCGGACTGTGTCTTTGTGGGTGAACTTGGTCAGGACTACCACATCGGTCGCCCTTGTGTAAGGATTCTGGACTTTCCATTGAGCCTGTTTGCCCTTGTCCAAGATGGAGTCTTGTACTCCTGTCCTGGAACTTCCTGTCTGTCCTACTATTTAAGTCCGGCTCAGGAGATCCTCTTTGCCTGAGTATTTTGTTGCTGCTGGCTTCTGAGCTTCCTCCTGGTCTGCTTCTGGAGTTCCTGCTGCTGCTCGTTACTCGGTGCTCTGCCCCTCCACTTACAGCTGCTGTCAGCCCTCGGTGCGGCTTCCTGATCCTGGCCGGTGTTACTTATTGTCCGGACTTCTAGTGTGGAGCTGCTTATCTCTGGAACTGCTGTGGTCAGAAAGAGATTATGACATCTTTATCACTTCTTGGACTGTGTCTGTGTGGGCTGCGGTGCTGGACTTAAGAGGGACTTTTCAGCCCAAAAGATACATTTAGTAACCTTCTCCTGTTAATGCTCCACCTGTGTATTGCTGGACTTCTATGTTAAGTGTTGTGCGCACTTTTGCTCATATTATTGCTGGACTACTACATTAAGTGCTGTGCGCACTCTTGCTCATATTATTGCTGGACTTCTGTTAACTGCTGTGTGCACTCTTGCTCATATTATTGCTGGACTTCTAGGTTAAGTGCCGTACGTACTCTCGCTTCATATTACTGCTGGACTTGTGCGTATTAGCGGTTGCGCCCCGCTATTCAGTTTAATGATCATTTCTATATTGTGCTGTGCACTTCGTTACTATTGCAGGAAGTTCTCTGTTAGATTTGGTTCAATTTCTTACTTTGTTAAATACTCTTGTTTGCCTCAGCTTTGGTCTCAGTTTCATTTTATCCCATGCTATTAGATTCCATAGTACCCACATAATTGTTACACCTTGTTACACAGGTATAAACTGATTCAAAATATTACAGGCTATACAGTTAATAGTAGAGACAGTGAATGATAAGAGGAGATGTGTTACCTGGTGCGCTGCTGATGTGCAGGAGGTGAATGTCACTTGCTGTCTCTGTTGGTTTTAATGAAGATCTTCCAGGAGAGTAGAGTATCCAGAGTGGAGAGTGCAGCGTAGAATACGGCAGGTTAGAGGAAGCACCTCAGCAGTGAGCAGGAGAGAGGAGCTGATGCCTGCTTGGAACTGCAAGAGGTGCGTGCTGTTTTAGTCTGTGTGATAAATCCTCAGTGGAGATAGTCCTGGACTGGGGAGACCTGTGTGTGTCCTAAACAGTGCCTTCACCCCCCCCCCTTCCCACCAAACCCATAAAGAATACACAGCCAGGCTTGGATGGGCTGAACAGGTCGGTCACAGTTTATTAATTACCAAAGCAGAGAAGGGCAATTACATTTCATAACGGGGGCTCATGGCAGAGATCCTGTCCGCGATCGACAGGCGATTAGGCCTGTGAGGGCCGGAGGGGAAAGAAAGTTGCTGACCAGAGCACCTAAATTTAACCCCTGTAGGTGTGGCCGCAGATACCCTCCCCTCCGAGGTCACTGGACAGCTGGACATCCCCAATTACATCACCACTGGGAGTGGTGTGAGAGGGGGTGGGCTGAATTGGGCACGGACAGTATTACACTAGCATCCACCTTATAGGCTCCCCAGTCAGGGGCCCTTTCCTTATTCAGTACAGTGCCTGCCATTACACTGCTGATGTACAGGAGTGTGTGATGTCCTTTGCCTCAATGATCACTTTGGCAGATGTTCCTATTATCCTTCAGTATAACCCCCAAAATCATCTCCTGAGGAACATTGTTAAGAATTATTGGAATCTTCTGAGGGAAGACAAAACTATACGACAATTGCTACCAGTTCAACCCCAATTAATATGTAAAAAGACACAAAATGCGGTCGCATATCCCACATGTGCTGACACACACCAGCCTTCATCCAGGTTCCACACCAGCATCCAGCTAGTTCTGATGAAGGTCCTTTTGTATGGACTGAAAACGTTTAACATTTATTGGATGCACAATAAACGGAACCTTTCAATTTCACTTCAACTACTCTTTGAGTGCCAATTTTTTTGACTGGGATGCATTGGTTATGTGGATGTATAGCCTGTGACTGCAGTATCCAAAGGAAGCCAAGAACAGCAAGACCAATTAAGCAACAGTGCAGAAGCAATGGGGAATTAAGTGGTGATTTGTTTTGTCTCACCTAGTGTGATGGATACTCAATGTCCTTGGCCAGAGGCGTATCTAGGCTTTCTGGCACCCGGGGCAAGAATTCGGTTTGGCGCCCCCCCCCCAAGCACATATGCTATTTGCACACTTAGTCATGTACCGACAAGCTGCTCTCCCTAATGCTCTCAATGTTCAGTGAAAAACTGAGAGAAGCAGGAAGAGAAGCTCGTTCTCACAGGACCATAAGTATGAAAATCGCATATGAGTGAAGTGTCCATGTGACTGCTGGAACCTGCAGAGCTGAATCCTGACATTGCAGCTTCTGAATTCTCACAACGAATGCACTGCACACTTTTAGGATTCTCCCTTACCGGTGGCAAGAGTACACGGTCATGTCAGCACAAGCATGTGATTTATATACTTCTGGACACATTCCGACTAGACGTGCCCGGCCTCGCTCCGTTCATTTTCATTGAGTGAGGCCACACATGACTAGTCAGCATGTAACCGCATGTATGTAAATTACCGGCACGAGAGAATCCTAACAGCATGCAGTGAGCACTGTGAGAATTCTGAAATTGACTAATTCTCATGTTTTTATTTGTTAGGAGCATTAAAGGGGTTGTCCAGGTTTGTGCTGAGTCTGCAGTCATTCTATGTGACACAGACCTGGAGAACCCCTTTAATGCTCCTAACAAATAAAGACATGAGAATTAGTCAATTTCACAAATAATATTTACATCCAGGTACCTTATAGATGACGTCGTCTCTGGAGTCGTTCTCATTTTCTTCATCTTGTCCAGCTGTCTCTGCAGACCTCCATCTTCTCCGCTCTTCTGCACCAACTCTCCACACGATGCCCTTAAAGACAGCAGAGTCATTATAATGCCCCTAAATAAAAATATCTGCAATATACTGTCGCCTCACACTATTCCCCTCCCTCCTCACACTGTCTCCTCTCACATCCCCCCTGTTCAGCATACTGTCTCCTCATATATTTACCCCTTCACTCTCTATACTGTCTGCTCATACATACCCGACTCCCCATACTCTGCACACATCCCATCACCTTCACTCCCCATACTGTGTCCACATACATTCACCCATTCGCTCCCCATAATGTCTGCAACCATTCCCCATACTGTTTCCTCATACATGCCCTCATACATACATATTCTTCAGTACCCTCAAATCCCCACACACATATTAAATGCCCCTATCCCCACTCCAAATCCCCCACACACATTAAGAACCCCCCACACACATTAAGAATCCCCACACACATTAAGTACCCCCCATCCCCACTCCAAATCCCCCACACATAAAAGAACCCCCCATCCCCACTCCAAATCCCCACACATAAAAGAACCCCCCACACACATTAAGTACCCCCACACAGATTAAGTACCCCCCATCCCCACTCCAAATCCCTCCACACATAAAAGAACCCCCCATCCCCACTCCAAATCCCCCACACATAAAAGAACCCCCCATCCCCACTCCAAATCCCCCACAAAAAAAACCCCATCCCCACTCCAAATCCCCCCACACATAAAAGAACCCCCCATCCCCACTCCAAATCCCCCCACATAAAATAGCCCCATCCCCACTCCAAATCCCCCACTCATAAAAGAACCCCCCATCCCCACTCCAAATCCCCCATATATAAAAGAACCCCCATCCCCACTCCAAATCCCCCCACATAAAATAGCCCCCCATCCCCACTCCAAATCCCCCCACTCATTAAAGAACCCCACATCCCCACTCCAAATCCCCTCACATAAAATAGCCCCATCCCCACTCCAAATCCCCCCACACATAAAAGAACGCCCCATCCCCACTCCAAATCCCCCACATAAAATAGCCCCCCATCCCCACTCCAAATCCCCCACATAAAATAGCCCCCCATCCCCACTCCAAATCCCCCCACTCATAAAAGAACCCCCATCCCCACTCCAAATCCCCCCACACATAAAATAGCCCCCCATCCCCACTCCAAATCCCCCCACTCATAAAAGAATCCCCCATCCCCACTCCAAATACCCCCACATAAAAGAACCCCCCATCCCCACTCCAAATCCCCTCACTCATAAAAGAACCCCCCATCCCCACTCCAAATCCCCCCACAAAAAATAACCCCCATCCCCACTTCAAATCCCCCCACACATAAAAGAACCCCCCATCCCCACTCCAAATCCCCCCACATAAAATAGCCCCCATCCCCACTCCAAATCCCCCCACTCATAAAAGAACCCCCATCCCCACTCCAAATCCCCCCATATAAAATAGCCCCCCATCACCACTCCAAATCCCCCCACTTATAAAAGAACCCCCCATCCCCACTCCAAATCCCCCCCACATAAAAGAACCCCCCACAACATCTCTAAATCCCCCCACACATAAAGTAACCCCACATCCCCACTCTAAATTCACCCCCCCATACACACATTATGTCCCCCGTTTATCTTCGGTGGTTCTTCAGCTCCATAGTGGAGCACACACCACCAGTCTTCACCCTTCTGGACGCCGCCGGCGAGTGACGTCAGCAGCGTGATCACATGACCTGATCACGCTGCAGACGTCGATCTGACCCGGCGGTCAGAGCTTCAATTGTACTATTGTCTGTATAGACGCCAGTGCAATTGTTCCCTGGGAGCCGGCACGCAGCAGCTTCTCTGCGCCGGCTGTCAGCTTAACAGCCGGCACAGGGAACCGCCGACTCCCAGGCTGGGGGCGGCAGAACGTAGCCGCAGGGGAGACACTGCGGACCGCCGCATTAGGTGGCCCGACTGCGCCCCCCTGCTGGCTGCCCCCCCGGATATGCCCCTGTCCTTGGCCCATGCGAGTAGTTTGAATGCTGTGGGCAGATGATGCAGGTAAACTGGTAAAAGCAAAGGCGACGAAGGCTGTAGAGGCTGAATGACAGTTGGAGGAAAGGAAATTGCTGTGGCTGGATGGCTGATGAGGAGTAAAGGCCCCGTCACACATAGCCACACACCAGCGATCCCGACAACGATATGCACTTGTCAGGATCGCTGGTGTGTTGCTACATGATCGCTGGTGAGTTGCCAAACAGGCAGCAATCAGGATAGCGACACTGCAGGTAACGTCGCTTAGTTAGCCGCAGTGTACGTTGGATACCAGCCCACTGGTGCAGGGAGCTGGTAAACAAGGTACACATCGGGTTTCCAGGCGCTGCGCGGCACCTGGAAACCCGATGTGTACCTTGGTTACCAGCTGATCGCTGGTCTCCTGCCTGCCACACGCAGCGATGCGTGCTGGCCAGCAGGAGACCAACGAGCAAAAAAATGTCCAGGACATTCAGCGACGATCAGCGATACCCAGCAGGGGGGCTGATCGTCACTGAATGTCACACACAGCGATATCGCTGGGGAGATCGCTGTTGCGTCACAAAACTAGTGACTCAGCTAGCGGCTCCAGGTTTTTATGGGCCCCGGGCGAAAGAGTCCCAGTGGGCCCCCTTAACACAGACCACGATTCATGATGCACAGATACTGCAAAGAAATATGGGTATAGCACAACGCCAAACACTTTTCTTCCTCCATTACATGACTGATAACTATTGTAAATTGTACAATAGCTCAAAAACCGCCAAATCCTCACAGCACAGTACAGACTGGACAGTACAGTCCTCCATACAATATTATGGGCACCACATAGTCTCCCCCTCATCACCCATATAATACCCCATGCAGGATGTAACCCCGCCATCCCCCATATAATGCTCCATACAGAATACTGGACCCAATATAATGCTCCATACAGAATACTGGACCACATATAATGCTCCATACAAAATATGGTGCTCTCCTCTACACTGTGCTGCGTTCTGCACTGTTACGGCTCAGGAAAGGGCGCTGTGGAAAGACTCCCCATTATCATCATCATTGCCTGCCCATCATCATCATCATTGCCTCCCCTCATCATCATTGCCTGCCCATCATCATCATCATTGCCTCCCTATTATCATCATTGCTTCCCCATTAATATCATCATCATCATTGCCTTCCCATTATCATTGCCTCCCCATCATCATCATCGCCTCCTCACCACCATCACTGCCTGCCTCCCCCCACCACCATCACACATACAGCACCGCAGGCAGCACTCTCTCACATACACACAGGCAGGCGCGCGCGCACACACACACACACGCCTCACCTGTCCAGCGTCCTCGCGCTCTCTGCCACAGCCGGCCCCTGAATGATGATGTAATTCAGTGGCACTGCTGTGAGAGAGGAAGCGCCGGCGCCCCCTGGAGCTCAGAGCTGCAGCAGCGGAGGCACGGGGAGAGGTGAGTATTGCGCCGGCTGCCGCCGGGGCCCTGAGCAAGTGGGGGGGGCCCAGTGGCGGCGCTGACACCGCTAACGGGCGCCGGGGTGCCCGACGGCGAGTGGTCCCCCCCGCCTGCTCAGGGCCCCGGCACTTGCCCGGGTGTGCCGGGTGCTGACGCCGACCATGGACGGGGGCTTAAGGTAGTAGGCCACAGGGAAACTGGAGATTCTGGAACGATAAAAAATTAAGTACCGTATTTTTCGGGCTATAAGACGCACTTTTTCCCCAAAAAAATTGTGAGGAAAATGGGGGGTGCGTCTTATAGCCCGACCGCAGCTTACCGGGGGGTTGCGGCAGCGGTGTGGCGGTGGCGGTGGCAGAGATGCGGCGTTGCAGAGGCGCGGTGGGCGGCGTGCACCTGAGCAGGTTCCCTTCCTCAGGAGGTGAGGTGACGCCGCGGCACCGAGAGCAGACAGGACAGCAGAGCCGGGATTGCCGGTGGTGGCGGCCATCTTCCTGAGGCGGCGCGTGCGCAGATACAGTACTCTTCTTCCTGTGGCTTCAGGAAAATGGCCACGGTAGGCCGCGCATGCGCAGATAGCGATCGCGGCGGCCATTTTTCTGAAGCCCCAGGAAGCAGAGTACTCTGCGCACGCGCCGCCTCAGGAAGATGGCCGCCACCACCGACAAACCCGGCTCTGCTGTCCTGTCTGCTCTCCGTGCCGCGGCGTCACCTCACCACCTGAGGAAGGGACCCTGCTCAGGTGCACGCCGCCCATCGCGCCTCTGCATCTCTGCCACCGCCGCTCCTCTGCCACCGCCACACCTGCCACAAACCCAGCTCTGCTCTCCGTGCCGCGGTAGGTCCCGCATTGCTTAATATGTAAAGTATTCTGCCGGTGCCAGGTCAGCTTCCTGCTGCATTCATGGGAACTGGTGAGTTTCATTCAGCTGTGGATTAATTACAGAGAAAGCTGAGCTTATCCTACTTTCCACATCTCCATTACCAGATCTTGCCCCATACAGGTTAGAGATGCTAGAGTGAAAGAAGCTTATCCTGAGCTGCCTTTCATTCAGCTTCAGCAGGAATCTGAGAAAAGGCCTTCTATCTGTAGCCGGGCTCGGGCTGCGAGAAGTTTTAGCGGAGGTGATTGGGTGGAGATGGCTTTCTCCGTGCCGCGGCGTCACCACACCTGAGGAAGGGACCCTGCTCATGTGCACGCCGCCCATCGCGCCTCTGCCACCGCCGCACCTCTGCCACCGCCACACCACAGCCACAAACCCGGCTCTGCTCTCCGTGCCGCAGCGTCACCTCACCTGAGGAAGGTGAGTACAGTATCAGCATCAACACACCTCTGCCACACCACTGCCGCAACCCCTGCTGTACCACCGCCGGCCCACAGGTACCTTAAAATTCGGACAATAAGACGGACCCCCATATTGTAAAAATCTTTTTTTCTGCTATTTTCACCCCAAAATTTGGGGTGCGTCTTATGGTCCGGTGCGTCTTATAGTCCGAAAAATACGGTATTTGTTATTTTCTTCTAAAAAAAACCTTTTGAGCACTTCTGGAAACAATTAACGGTTCCCACTATGACTAGTACCTGAAGTAGACTGTTCCACAGATTCTTAGTTCTCATGGTAAAGAAGCCTTGTCTCATATGGGGATTGAACATTGTTTTTCCATATGAAGGGAGTGCCCTCTTATCTTCTGAAAGGGTTTACACAAATCATCTTTTCACCATACTTTTTGTATAGGCCATTTATGTACTTGTACAAGCTAATCATGTCCCACCTTAAATGTCTCTTCTCCAGGCTAAATAAATAGATTTATTTTCATCTTTCCTCATAACTAAGATCCTCAATGCCGCTTACCTTATATACTCGAGTATAAGCCGAGTTTTTCAGCACATTTTTTGTGCTGAAAAAAAGATGCATCTTGTACTATTAGATCACAGACTAAATAACAGCATACAATGTCAGAAGATTTAGGGGGAGCGGCAGCAGGTCACAGGAGACAGGAGCTGACTGCTGCGACTACTGTGCCTGCTGCTAAAGAGAAATGAATATTCACTGCGCTCAGGGGTGGGATTCAGCCGATCCTCCCCGGTTCAATGGAACTGCTTGTTAAAAATGCTGCCGGTTCCCCGAACTGGGGAGATTCACTGCCGCGATCCGGTACTTTGTTTTTGTTGCACAGCACTCGGGAGTCACTCAGTCGGGCTCTGCAGGCTCTGCGCACTGATACAGCACACCCCGTGCACTGATGCCAGGCTGCGGCAATTGGGTAGACCGCATCACAGACAGTCACAAGGCAGGCGCACTCAGCTACTATGCGCACGCCGCCTGCGGCCTACCCAGTGTGAGCTGAGCTGCGCAGCGTGCCGCTGTGGAACTTGGGGTCGGTAAGTAGTAGTAGTGGGAAGTGCACCCCTGGCTAGCCCCATATATCACAGCAGCCCTCTGCACCCCCAGTTCAACTTCTATGGGTCAGCATGCTATATCCGGACCTGCCTGCTATGCCCAGTGGTGCTGAGCCCTGAGGGCCTGTTAGCAGTGGCCCTGTGTTATGTCACTGTGCCCACAGGCCACAGCCACTAGACCAGGCCATATTCGGATTCCCTCTTCTGGGCCTATGTTTACATTAGTGGAGGAGCCGATGTAAATTCTGTGCCAAAAAGATCAGAAATTCACCCTGAAATGTTCCTGCTATCCAGGCATCAGTCACAGAGCCACCACTTATATTATCGGCAAAGTATGTGATCTCCAGGTGACAGAAGAGCCCACGTCTGCTGCCAATATCTGACCTGGCCTGGGAAGTCCGATATTAGGAGACAAATGACTGACATTAGTCTCACAAAGTGTTAAATCTGCCTGCCCTATGGTACTCGGTGAATAAGCTGGGGGCTGCACGGCACGTGACGTCATGGCATGGCCTTAGATGATTGCCCGTGTGGTGATGCTCGGGCACGCGACACGACATAACTGTTACAAAGCCAAGCTTGGAGTTTTGGTTGCAAGTCGCGAGCTACCTTGAAATCATAGACGACAATATAATGTTCTTGTGACGGTGACGTGCAGCAGATTTGCTTTTAATTTTTTGTGTGTAATGGGTATGGCTTTAAAATGGGTGTGGTTTAAAAATGGGTGTGGCTGAAAAATGGGTGTAGTTTTCCGACGCACAAACACAGAACCTGTTGTTAAAAATTTGAATCCCACCCCTGACTGCGCTCGCAGCAGTCGGCTTGTGGGACGATCACATGTGCCCGCTACTTAAGGGAATGAATATGCACCCATGGGCGTGAAGTACAGTGAACATTTATTCGCTTAAGTAGCGGGCACACATGATCGCCCAGCCACTTCAGGAAGCTGGCAGCTGAGACTACTGTGCCCGCTATTGAAAAGAAATGAATATTCACTGCGAGTACAGTGAATATTAATTCGCCTTTAGCAGCGGACACACATGATCGCCCCGCCACTGCATCTGCTGGCATCCAAACAAGATACTGCGAGGGAGCGCAGGGACGGTAAGTAGGATGGTTTATTTTTTAACGTTTTTCTGATGGGGACAATGCATACCAGGATAGGGATAAGGAACCTTGCAGACCAGGACAGGAATGAGGAGCCATGCATATCAGGACAGGGATGATGAGCCATGTATATCAGGATAAGGATGAGGAGCCATTCAGACCAGGATTAGGATGAGGAGCCATGCAGACCAGGATAGGGATGAAGAGCCATGTATAAAAGGATGAGGAGCCATGAATACCAGGATAGGGATGAGGAGCCATGCATACAAGGATAGGGATGAGGGGGCCATGCATACCAGGATGGGGATGAGGGGGCTATGCATACCAGGATGGGAATGAGGAGTCATGCATATCAGGATAGGTAACCTTGCAGACCAGGACAGGGATGAGGAGCCATGCATATCAGGATAGGGATGATGAGCCATGTATACCAGGATAGGGATAAGGAGGCCATGCATACCAGGATAGGGATGAGGAGCCATGCAGACCAGGATAGGGATGAAGAGCCATGCGTACAAGGATAGGGATGAGGAGCCATGCATACCAGAATGGGGAGGAAGGGACCTTGCTTACCAGAATAGGGATGAGGGGACAATGCATACCAGGATAGCGATGAGGGGGCCATGCATACAGGGATGGGGATGAGGGGACAATGTATACCAGGCTTATACTCGAATCAATAAGGTTTCCCAGTTTTTTGTGGTAAAATTAGGTGCCTTGGCTTATACTTGGGTCAATCTGTACTCGAGTATATACGGTATTTGTTTTGTGGCTCTTCTTTTTACTTTTTCTAACTCCCAGACATCCTTTCTGCCTAGTCCAGATGAGGTTATACTAACACTTTGTAAAGTTGTAGTATCACATCCTTATCCTGAGACTCCATACCTTTTTAAGTACATGACAATATCCTGATGGCCTTAGAAGCCACTGATTGACATTGTATGCTGTTATTTAGTCTGTGATCTACTAGTACAAGACGCATCTCTATAAGTGACTCTCCTAGTTGTTCTAACCTTTGAACATATGGTGCCCGCTAGAGATGAGCAAATAAATTCTAGAGGAATTGAATTTGTAGCGACAGCGTCTATGCCCCTCTTCCCCGGCAGAGATGCTGACTAACCGCTGCAGCCACCATTCCTCACTTCCTGCTTTGGCTACTGATGCCCAGGGTCCACGTACTGCTCGCAGATCCCTGGGCACTGTGCTTAGGGTGCGCACACAGTCCCGTCCTCTTAAAGGGACAGCGCTCATCATCCTAAAGTGTCCCCAGCCAAGGAAGGTGCCTGTGCAACATTGTAACATTTTTCCTAAACACTCTTGTTAGTTATCAGGGCCCAGTGCTCGTATTCCTGTATACCTGTATAAGCCGTGACTGCCCACCTGTCTACTAGTCATGCCTACGTTCCTGTCTATCAGCCAGTCCAGCTGCACCTGCCAGTCTCATCTCTACGTCAGCCAGCCCAGCTGCACCTGCAATTAGACATCTCTACGTCAGCCGGTTCAGCCATACCTGCCAGTGCTCATCTGAAAGCTGGTCTCGTCTGCATCCGGGGTTCCCGTGTTCTTACAGCGACTGCCTGCATCTACTGGGCCTTCCTTCAGGCCGTCCCAGTTATCCATCTCTAGGTGGTCAGCTGCCATCTACCTAAGGTCAGCAGCTTGTCCAGCTCCTTTGTCTCTTCGGATCACGGTATCGTATGCCGCTGTGTGTGTATTCAAGGTCAGATTAGGTAAGGCTCCTGGTTATGCTCATTCAGGCTTTCCTTAGGCCCCGGCATGGTGATTCCACCACCCTGCCCATTACAGAATTCTACTCAACTTTTTCAAAACTCTGCATTTGGTAAAAATGCAGATTACCGTATATACTCGTGTATAAGCCGAGATTTTCAGCACTTTTTTCGTGCTGAAAATGCCCCCTCGGCTTATACACGAGTCATAGGGCAGAAACCAGCGGGGGAGGGGATGCTGCGGCAGGAGCCGGTGGCTGGGATCATACTCACCCCTCCCCGTGCCATCACTGAGCGTCCCTTCAATCCTGCATTCTCCCCGGCTTCCTGCAGCTCTCCAGCACTGAGCGGTGATGTAATACCCGCTCATTAAGGTCATGTAATATGGACGCGACGCCACTCCCATGGGCGTGACCTCCATATTCATGGCCTTAATGAGCGGTATTACATCACCGCTCAGTGCTGGAGAGCTGCAGGAAGCCGGGGAGAACGCAGGATTGCAGGGACGCTCAGCGATGGCACGGGGAGGGGTGAGTATGATGGAGGAGAGGACAAGGAGCACGGAGCAGGACGGGGGGGAGAACAGTGGACGGGGGAAGCATGGAGGAGGATGGGGGGAGAACGGAGGACGGGGGAAACATGGAGCAGGACGTGGGGGAGAACGGAGGACGGGGAAGCATGGAGCAGGACGGGGGGAGGACGGGGAAGCATGGAGGAGGACGGGGGGAGGACGGGGGAAGCATGGAGGAGGACAATGAGCACGGAGCAGGACGGGGGGAGGATGGAGGGCACAGAGGAGCACGGAGCAGGACGGGGGGAGAGGATGGAGGGCACAGAGGAGCACGGAGCAGGACGGGGGGCACAGGAGGACGGAGAAGGAATGGGGGAGCACAGCGGAGGACGGAGCAGGAGGGGGGGAGTACAGAGGAGAATGGGGGAGCACAGAGCTGGATGGGGGAGCAAGGAGCAGGATGGGGGCAGCACAGAGCAGGAGGGCAGTTTATACACCCGGCTTATACACGAGTCAATAAGTTTTCCCAGTTTTTTGTGGCAAAATTAGGGGGATCGGCTTATACACGGGTCGGCTTATACACGAGTATATACGGTAGTTTGTAATTCACTCCAGTGTGGATTCAGCAAAATGGTGGCCGCTGAGTACCATTTTTAGGAATGGTAAAGGGCCATCAAAAGGTTAATAAATAAAAAAAATTATACTCACCTTATCAATCACCTCCCTGTCACCCATCTGGTCCTCCTCACCGCATTATGTGATCACTCACTTGATCTGAACTTATTAGGGCACTCACGCTTGGTTGACGCTTCTGAGTCTGACGAGACCTGGAATGGTTATTCATCCAAAAATAAAAACACACACAAAAATTTTTTATTTGAAAAGTGACTCCCCCACACTTTTCATGGTTCACCAATTTATTTAAAAAAAACTATGAAACTGTCACACTAGTTAACCCCTTCAGTAAACGCAGTAAAAAAAATGATAAATAAAACATAGGAAACTGGTTTTTCCTCACATCCATGGAAAAAAGTGGAATAAAACGCGATCATAAAGACGTACATAATAATGGTATTGCTGAAAACATTATCTTTTCCCACAAAAATACAAACCTCCATACAGCTACATCAGCGGAAAAATGAAAAAGTTAGCTCTCAGAATACAGCGATGCAAATATAATTATTTTTGTAAAAGCACGAAACATAAAAAAGACAAAAATTTAGTATCGCTGTAATCATACTGACCCGAAGAATGAACATGCCTTACCAATTTTACCACACGCAAAGAGGCATTAGGCTGGAGTCACACTAAAGAGGAATACGGACGAGTGAGAGGCGTGAAAATCACGCATTACACTCGGACCAATATTTCTCTATGGGGCAGCTCTGATCATGCGTATATTTCTCGGCCGTTTTTACGGTGCATGCTGCGATTGTCATCGTATTATGCCCGTTGTACGCCAATGAAAGTCTATGGGTGCGAGAAAAATACGGATTATACACGGACCACACGTGTGACTTGTGAGAAATACGCAAGACTACTGCAGCTCACAGGAAATGGTGCAAGCCATGAATCAGGAAGCTTACACATGCAAATTAGCTCAAAAAGAGCGCCAAACATCCGGAAGTATGCCTCCACGGAGTCCACCATCATGTCTACACACATAAATGTGGAGATGCTGATCGTTTTGGTCCAGGAGAGGCCCGAAATTTGGGACCAAAGGGATGCACACTACGCAGACCGCGCAAGAAAGGAGGCGGCATGGAGGCGCATCTGTGGGCAGATGTTTCCTCAATTTGGTGACAGCCCACGCGAGGAGCAGCAGCGAATGAGTAAGTTACCAGATTTTTTCCCAAACATCTTAAAGGGCAGAACGTAATAATTGACCTGAGTTTCCCTAAAATATACTATTTAAGAAAAAGCAATTTTTTTAAGCGCCAAAATGTTAAGATACTGACATCCACTAGGCCCCCATGACTATGTGAAATGTATGTTGAACAATTTTGCATTGTGCAGCTAGGTAAATGATGAAATTATATGTCACATTGCAGTGGAAGATTTAATGAGACGCTGGAGAAGCATCCGCGACCAGTACCGGCGGGAACGTCAGCAGAGGTCAAGGAGCGGTTCGGCAGCACCTACCAAGCGGAAATATGTGTACTTTGACCGCCTTGGGTTTTTGGCTCCTATTCTGTATCTGAGACTGTAAGTACATACATCACACCACATAACACATATGCTATTTAGGCTGACATCTCCAACATGTTCTAATCCCATTTAATTTCCTAACAGAGCTCAGTCCAACCTCACTGAGAGGGAGACAGGCTCCGACTCAGAGGCTATTATAGACCCGGTTGGGGGAGGTGAAGAGGTGGCTGGCCCATCTTCTGACCCTCCCAGCTGCATCCCCCAAGCTTCCCCTGCACCAGGACCTGACGAACCAGTTGCACCTCTACCTGTACCTGACCCACCAGCTGCAGCAGCAGCCGCCAGCGTTGAGGAAGCAGCAAACAGCAGCAATATCCCGCTGCAATATCCCGCCGTGGAGAAGACGGCGAGACAAAATTGCCTCTGATACCCAGAGGCATGTGGACACTGGGGTCCTAAATTATCTTTCAAGGGCAGCTGTGGATGAGGGTGAGGAGGCGTATTCACGTAGCCTTGCCCACTACCTATGTTCCCTACCCCGTGAGGTCAGGCTCCGTGTGCGAGGATCAATTCAGATCCTAATTGACGCATGCACACCCCCAATACCCCATATGAGGTGTTTGAATTCCTTGAGAGGTGGCAGCTCTCACCCCGTAACCTTCTGCGCCTTACCCCCCACCAAAATGTGCATGCTCAATTAGGATCTGAGGATCCTCCTGCACATGTGCCTACACCTCAACCCATTCCCCCACAAAACCTACCTTGGCAACAACAGGGTCAAATGGCAGGCTATAACCCAACTTCCCAATATGGCCACTTGTACAGATCCAGTGTTGGAGGCTGGTCCCAACCTGGATTTGGTCAACATGGTCATATTGGGGGTATGACTCTCGTGGGTACCAGCTTCCCCAGGAGTATAATCTCCATTATCTTTATGGCAATGTGCCCACACACCAACCTGACCGTGGGCAGATGTTAGCTCAGGGCACTGAAAATCCACCCCAACGGGGTGATGGTCAAGGTGGTCAACCAAGCCAACAACACAGAGACGCTGGTCACCCGCCAACCCCACAACCCACATGCCACCAACTCTGATTTGTTATTTTTCTTATATATTATTATTTCAAACCCAGTTTGTTATTTTTTTTATTTATTTTTACAACATGTTGTGTAAAGCATATTTGCACTAATCTGAAAGCCTCAAAAGGCTTCAGTGGGTTAAGTGAAAGTTTGTTATTTTCATTATCTATTATTATTTATACCAATGATTGTTATTTTTTTATCTTTACTTTTACTCCATGTTGTCTAATGCATATTTGCACTAGTCTAATCTTACAAATCAAACATGTGGGTCACATATGGTGTTCACTAGGAATAGTGAAAGTTTGTTATTTTGATTATGTATTATTTATTCAAATGTTTGTTATTTTTTATGACTTATTTTGGTACTTGTTGTGTAAGAATGCAGACTTACAGTATTGTGCTTTTAAGACATATACCATATGACTAAAATATGGTAGTCACTACCTCAAGTGAGAGTTTGCACATATAAAAACATATTTTTATAGAAAGTTTCGACTCTTCTTTCATAACTTCTTTCTAGTAACCAACCAACACATCTGTTATGAACATTAACACCATACACAAAGACTATGTCAGAGAAAAAACATATTTATCTCTACATACAGAACAACATTACAGCATTGATAATGCCTCATCTTGCCAGGTTGTTGTACCTTGAGGTGACACAAAATACTGGGTAAAGATTTCACGGGTTTTCAGTCCTGAGAGTGGACGACGTAAAAGGATGACATGTGGGCTAGGCATATCCCCATTGGTCACCACACTTTCACCAACATCAGATGGGCCACAATCATGCATTCTAGTGAAATTATGTAGGACAACATGTGCCAAAGGCACACTCCACCAGGCGCCGGGCCCGTAAAAGTCGCAAGTTGAAGATCCTACACCGGTGGTCAAGGTTTCGTCGTGGTGGATATGGCCTCATGAAATTCCTTGATAGCTGGAAGGCCTCATCCCCAACTACAACATACGCCACAGGTTCAAGATTGGAGCCAGGAAGTTGACGTGCTGGTGGTAGGTGCAACTGGTTATTGCGCAGCCGACGACCCATAATGGAAGAATTGAAGACTCTAGAGTCTCCAGTTCTTCCATAGGCCCCAATGTCTACAATTATAAACCTGTAGTTACTGTCAACCAGAGCCAACAGCACTACAGAAAAATATTGTTTATAATTATAGAATTAGGACCCTGAGTTCGGCGGCTTACGCACACAGATGTGCTTCCCATCCAGGGCTCCTATACAATTTGGAAATTGGCATTGTTCCTCAAATCCCTGGCAATCCTCATCCAGTCTTCCATCTTGGGCTCAGCTATGACCACTTGAAGTCTGTCCCAGAGTTGTGAGCATGTATCCCGAACAATGCCAGATATGGTGGATCTCCCAATCAAAAACTCCAGATGGAGTGCGGCATATGAAATGGCAGTTGTCAGGAACCTACAATTAAACAAATGTAGAGAGAAAAATCATTACACCAGGCCAAAGGTTTCAGAAATGCACTATAGATAACCATAAAAGGATTTAATTTACAAACAAGGCTAACTAAAATTATACACAAGTCAAAGCTCTGTGATTTTGACATACACATCATTGTTCTGGTACTTTGAGCTCATATATGGGATATATTATGAAGATAATTAAGCAACAGCCATAAGGCTAAAGGCAAACTTGTGGGAAAACACATCATCAACAGACAGTATGTAGGTGAGGAATACATACCATAACGTAAGAACAAGTCGCTTCTCTGCAGAGATAGCTTTGCGCATCCTGGTGTCCTGGTAGGTGATCCCTGGGCGCACAATCTCCAACAAAATGTCAAATGTGGCAATGTTCATCCGACAATAGCTAAAAAACTTGTCGGGATGTGTCCGAAGAGATGCATAAAGGCTGTGAAAATGGCCTTTAGTGAGGCGTTGCCTCAAATGCGGATGCACCCACATTCGCCTCCTCCTCCGCGGATCAACGATCACTGGGTATGGCTGGCCAAAGCGGCGGGACAAAACCCAGTTGTACAGAACTCGGTCAGTTGGGGTGAACTGAAGAGTGTCAGACATTTTAGCAACCAAGCAGCAGTACTCCAACACAAGCACAGCACCAAAATGGCCAGATTGGGGACTGCCACCTGATGCTGAGCCAATAAATAGGCTTGCTGATGATGGTTTCAATGATATTCAGGCCTAAAAACCGTTAAATGTCCATTTTGCAAGGCTGCGAGACAAAACGCTAAACGGATGCCATACGGATTGCATACGGATGCTTACATGCGCAAAATGCGCAACCACACCTTGACAACGGATGAAATACGGATCACTGTGCCAGGAACATTTCTGCGTATTACGGCCATACAATACGGTCCGTATTTTTATACGTTGAGTGTGACCCCAGCCTTACAAAAAAATCCTGAATTGCAGTTTTTTGTTCATTCTGCCTCCCAAAAATCAAAATAGAAAGCACCTGAAAATTGTACCAATAAAAACATCAACTTGTCCTTCAAAAAACAAGCCCTCATATGACTCTGTGGGCCAAAAAGTTATAGCTCTCCAAAAATGGTGATGCAAAAACTAGTTTTTGCAAAAAAGCGTCTTTTTGTGTGTGACAGCAGCGAAACAGAACAAAACTGGTATAAATCTGGTATCGCTTTAGTAGCACCGACCTGAAGAATAAAGTTGCCTAATCACTTATACTTCATGAGAAACATCATAAAAAATAAAAAACAATTCTTTACATGCTGTTGATTTGTTCATTCTGCCAACCAAAGATCTCAGTAAGGCCCGGCGAACCCCTGAAGGTTTAATAAACTTCTTCAATGTGGTTTTGAGTACCTTGAGGGGTGCAGTTTTTAGAATGGTGTCACTTTTTGGGGTATTTTCTGTCAAAAACGGCCCCAAAGTCACTTCAAATGTGATGTGGTACCTAAAAAAATGGTTTTGTAAATTTTGTTGGAGAAATCGCTGATCAATTTTTAACCCTTCTAACTTCCTAACAAAAAAATATGTTTAAATAATTGTTCAAATGTAAATTAGACATGTTGGAAATGTTATTTATTAACTATTTTGTGTGACATATCTCTGTGATTTAAGGGCATAAAAATTAAAAGTTTCAGTTTTTTACGTAAATAAACACAAATCATATTGAACAACTGTTACCACCATCATGAAGAAGAATATGTTACGAGAAAACAGTCTCAGGATCACTTGGATCCCTTGAAGCATTCCAGAGTTATTACCTTATAAATTGACACCAATCAGATTTAAAAAATGAGGCTTGGTCATTAATGTACAAAGTAACTCGGTCCTTAAGGGGTTAAGTTACATAGAGTATTATAGTATGTAAACGATGATGTTAAAAATGCATAGCATATCTATGTTAGGAGAGAAATATCGCACACTCGCCCTCATGGCTTCAGCATTAAGTTTCATTGTTGAGTATTATCTGCAGAACACAGGCTCCACCTAGTGGCTGAATTTATCGCCACTAGTTTTTTGTCTGTTTGCCCTGTCCTTTGCTCTGTAGTGGTGCATTTTGGGAAGAAGAAGCTCATTACCTCACAGACTGATGTTCAGAGGACATCCACCATTTTACTCCCCTTCGTGATAGCATCGCTGGTAAGAATTATGTGGTACTTGTTTGCAGCCACCAGATACCTAAGACTCTCACCCGCATTATTTAGTTGCATTTATAACACTGGATAGCAGGCTGGTATAATACATGTTGTTTATAAACTGTTCAGCCAGTTGCCTCCTTTATTTCTGTTTTACCTGTACACATATACTGATACCTTTGTTATTTCATTGCTCCTAGTTTCACGGAATGTATTTACTAATGTTCAATAAACTGCCCAGACTTCAATATACAGTGGGATCGGAAAGTATTCAGACACCTTTAAATTCTTCAGTCTTTGTTTCATTGCATCTATTTGGTAAATTCAAAAAAGTTAATTTTTTTCTCATTAATGTGCACTCTGCACCCCATCTTAACTGAAGAATAACAGAAATGTAGAAATTTTTGCAAATTTATTAAAAAAGAAAAACTGAATTATCACATGGTCATAAGTATTCAGACCCTTTGCTCAGACACTCAAATTTAAGTCACATGCTGTCCATTTCCTCAGTGATCTTCCTTGAGATGGTTCTACTCCATTCGAGTCCAGCTATGTTTAATTAAACTGATAGGACTTGATTTGTAAAGGCACACACCTGTCTATATAAGACCTCACAGCTCACAGTGAATGTCAGACCAAATAAGAATCATGAGGTCAAAGGAACTGGCCAAGGAGCTCAGAGGCAGAATTGTGGCAAGGCACACATCTGGCCAAGGTTATAAAAGAATTTCTGTAGTACTCAAGGTTCCTTAGAGCACAGTGGCCTCTATAATCCTTAAATGGAAGAAGTTTGGGTGTAAGGTTCTTTGTACATGTTCTTGAAACTCAGTTTTTCCGTCAGCCATTTTGATTTCTGTCTTGCTGCAGCTATCTTGCCCTCAGTCAATATGGAGTTTCCAGCTTTCATGTTCCCGCCCTGATTCTCTCCCTCTTGCTTCTTAAGCAGCCACAGCTGAGCAATCAGTGCTTCAGAATCTAGCCTGCAGTGAACCTGTGACCTGACTCCTGGAAGCCTTGGACTTTGTACTCCAGCTATTCCTACTGAGGAACTCTGGAACACTTGTGGACTCTGGAACCCTGCTCTTTGAAAGATCCACGTTTGCATGGACTTACGGTAACAGAGAAGAAGATCCTGAACCTGTTGTGGAGAGTGATTGCTGAGCTTAAGTTACTCTGGCCTGCTGTGTCTCCTGCTTCTGTATCTGCAAACTGTGTGACTATTTTTGCCACTTGTATGAAGTAATACAAGACCTTCTATATCAAACCTGTGTCTCATGTATTTTCATCGCACCCAAGCACAAGACGCTATATGAACTGTACTACATACATTACAAGATTCTGAAGCCAAAACGTTAGTGTCTGCTGGGTCTGGGAAGGCTGTGTCTGCTGTAACTGTGGATATCAGACGTTCGGTTGTACTTTCTGTGATGACAGTGGTTGTGACTTCTCACAACCATTCCAGGTGAGCAATTCCCTTAAGTTTTTTTGTCTGCAGTGTTACCACAGGTAAACACTATTGTTTTTTTTTTTCTTCCCTCTTTTGTGTCTGCTGTAACTGTGGATATCAGATGTCCGGTTGAACTTTCTGTGATGATAGTGGTTGTGACTTCTCACAACCATTCCAGGTGAGCAGTTCCCTTAATTTTTTTTTCTCTCTCCAGTGTTACCACAGGTAAACACTATTGTTTTTTTTTTTTTCCTCTCCTTCCAGTACTCCTGTCTTAAAAGATCTGGAAAATGGAGGCCCGCATAAAGGAACTTTGCGGAGTGACTGATAATATCCTTGCAGATTTACAGACTATAAAAACCCGTTTTACAAACCTACAGGACCTCACTAATCACAATTTGCAAGTGTTTGGACAGACTGCCCAGGATTTGCGAGCCAGGATTGAGGTTCTAGAGGAGCAAGTCCAGGCTCCTGCCGTAGCCCGAGTTCTGGGATTCCCAAGTTGCCCCCTTTTCGTTTTGGCGGTGAACGTGAAAAATTCAGGGGATTTATTAACCAATGCAATCTTTTTTTTTCTGCACATGCTTCACAATTTCCCACTGAACGATCTAAAGTGCTTACTATAATTATATTATGCAAATTGCCTCTTCAAACAAAGAGGACTTGTACTCTATAGCGTCACCTGTTGGAAGTAGCGATCCTACAAGTCACAATCAACCCTTTAACGAGTCTTGTAATATGACTTAGGATAAAAGCCAAATCAGAATCTCCATTTGCAGACACGGTGTTTCGGACTGTTGGTCCTCGTCAGTGCAAAGTAGGAGAGATCTGATTTGGCTAGATGAGAGGCTCTGGACTGGGGTCTGGGGGGTAAGGTTACTCCTTGTGGAGAGTGACATACCAGCTCTGGCGTGTCGAGGTAAGGATGCTTATTCGCCGTGCAATGCTCCTCTGGGAAATTTTAATATGCAAATTGCCTCTTCAAACAAAGATATAATTATGTTACTTACCAACAAGGCTTTGATGTGGGCAAACCCTCTGATTGAGACTGAGGATGAATGTTTGGATCATCTTGATGCTTTCATTTCAGCCATGGGGCAGGTGTTTGATGACCCCAATCGAGGTGCAACAGCTGAAGCAGCCATGTTAACTTTGCGCCAAGGTAAGCACTCGGTAGCCGAATATGCCTTGGATTTCAGGAGATGGGCCCTTGATACCACCTGGGACAGTTCCGCCAAAAAATCTATTTTTCGAAAGAGGTTGTTTCCACTAATTAAGGATGAACTTGCTCGTGCCGACCCTCCCACTGCGTTAGGTGACTTTATTAACTACTGCATCCGTATTGATGCTCGCCTGACTGAACGCAGGCAAGAGAGATGGTTCGAAAGCAATCGCACTAACCTTTTCCTACCTTCCTCCCCAGCTAAGGAACCTTTGAGTAGGATCACACGGGAACCTGAACCTGAACCCATGCAGGTAGACTCTTTACAAAGACGGGTTAGTGATGCACGCAAAGAACATTGTTTTAAGGAAAATCTATGTTTCTATTGTGGTAAGTCAGGGCACTTCATTATAAACTGCCCCAGCCGTTCTCGTAAGACTACTGCAGCACTCATTCACTGTGAGTGTTGCGAGAGGAGATCTGTCAGGTCCGAGCCTCAGGCTCCAGAGAGATCTGCAGCAACAGATATTGATTTCTCGGACTTAAACTCCATTACTTCTGAGGACGATGACTGTGTAAACGCTGCAATTTTTCAAGTTTCCTCAGCGGTGTCCCAGCTGAGTTGTAGGAAAAACAATTCTCATTGCTTCCTTTCCATCAAACTCTGGGTTGACTCAGTCTGGGTGTCTAGCTCTGCTATGATCGACTCAGGGGCAAGTGGGAATTTTATGGATGTCTCCTTTGCTCTGAAACAGGGGATACGTTCAGTGAAGAAGGCTACTCCAGTACAGATGGAAACTGTGGATGGCTCCCTGCTGACCTCTGGACCAGTGGATCAGGAAATGGAGCCTTTGAGGGTCCTTATGGGTAAAGATCATCAAGAGAAACTGTCCTTTATGCTTATCTCTTCTCCCCACTTTCCCATTATTCTAGGGCTACCATGGCTGCAGGCTCAGAACCCTACCATTAACTGGGAGACCAAGGAATTACACTTTCCAGAGAAACAGATGAGTCCAGAAGTTTCAGCTTGCTCTGTTCCTAAAGGATCCATGTCAGTCCCTGAACTACCAGCTGTGTACCAGGACTATGTGGATTTATGTGACAAGAAGAACGCTGACCAGCTTCCCCCTCACCGTCCATATGATTGTCCAATTGAATTATTGCCTGGAGCAGAGATACCTTTTGGTAAGATCTACCCCCTGGCGGGGCCTGAGCTAAAGGCTTTAAAGGATTACATAGACGAAAATCTAGCCAAGGGCTTCATACGCCCCTCTTCATCTCCTGCAGGTGCACCCATCTTCTTTGTGAAGAAGAAAGATGGATCTCTGAGACCCTGCGTAGACTATAGGGAACTCAATAAGGTTACTATTAGAAACCGTTATCCATTGCCTTTAATCCCTGAGTTATTGGAGAGAGTGCGGCATGCCAAAATTTTCTCTAAATTGGATCTCCGTGGGGCCTATAACTTGGTCCGTATTAGACCTGGGGATGAATGGAAGACTGCATTCAGGTCACGCTATGGACACTTTGAATATCTAGTTATGCCTTTTGGTCTGAGTACCGCCCCAGCCACTTTCCAACACTTGGTGAATGACATCTTCAGGGATCTCCTAGATACATTCGTGGTGATTTATTTGGATGATATTCTAATTTTTTCTAACTCCACAGAGGAACATCATGGACATGTGAGAATGGTCTTGGAACGTCTAAGACAAAACCATCTTTACATCAAACTTGAAAAGTGTGAATTCCATAGGACCGAAATTCAATTTCTAGGGTATGTACTGTCTACACAAGGAATTAGTATGGATGGAAGCAAGACCCAAGCCATCAAGGATTGGCCAAGTCCTAGAAATGTGAAGGAGGTGCAGCGCTTCATCGGGTTTGCCAATTTCTATAGACGTTTCATTAGGAATTTCTCTGAGGTAGTGTCACCTATCACCCAACTTACCCGGAAAGAGTCTAGGTTCTCCTGGACTCCCCAAGCCCAGGAAGCATTTTCCCGTCTAAAAGATAAATTTACCACCGCACCTATCTTGGTACATCCCAACCCCGAACTTGCCTTCATAATAGAGGTGGATGCTTCAGACTGTGCCGTTGGAGCTATACTCTCTCAGAGAACAGGTGAGAAGAATGTCTTGCATCCCTGTGCCTTCTTTTCCCAGCAGTTGTCTTCGGCTGAGAGGAACTACGATGTGGGCAATAGAGAGTTGTTGGCCATTATTGCCGCCTTCAAAGAATGGAGACACCTTCTTCAGGGAGCTGCACAGCAAATAGTCGTCCTGACAGACCATCGTAACCTTGAATTTATCAGGTCGGCTAAGTGCCTGACTCCTCGCCAGGCTCGCTGGAATCTTTTCTTAAACCAATTTAATTTTGTCATTTCTTATAGACCAGGATCGCGCAATGGAAAGGCTGATGCACTCTCTAGGATTCATTCAGCAGAGACCCGTCCACTTGCTCCTCCTAAGACTATTCTTCCGGACTCTAGATTCCTGGGAGTAATTCATAATCAAGACCTACTTAAGGACATCAAGGAAGCATACCATGCGGATTCCTTGTTGGCACAACCCCCAAGGGACGTAAGTCTTGTCTTTAAGAATGGTGTGTGGATTCTGGGACAACATCTGTATATTCCTGAAACAGTCAGATTGAGAGTATTGCAACTCATTCACGATTCCAAGATAGCTGGGCATAGAGGAATTCTAAAGACACAGGAATTTCTTTCTCGTTTCTTTTGGTGGCCCACTTGCAGGAAGGATGTTTTAAACTATGTCACTTCATGTGAAGTCTGTGCAAGATGCAAAACACCTCGCTCCTCACCAACTGGTCTGTTACAACCTCTTCCCACCCCGTCCCGCCCGTGGGGATCCATTTCTATGGACTTCATTGTGGAGTTACCAACCTCTCAAGGGAAAAACACCATTCTAGTGGTGGTTGATCGTTTAACAAAGGCAGCTCATTTTATCCCTTGTGTCGGCTTACCCACTGCAAAACAGACATCAGATTTGATGATTAAAGATGTGTTTCGCTTACATGGAGTACCGGATGAGGTTATTTCGGATCGAGGGGTGCAATTCACTTCAAGGTTTTGGCAAAATTTCTGTGCAGCATTGGACATTAAAGTAAACCTTTCTTCTGCTTTTCATCCCCAGACTAATGGAGAGACCGAACGAACCAATCAAACTCTGGAGCAGTATCTCCGCTGCTTTATCTGCCACCTACAGGATGATTGGGTGGATCTACTTCCATTGGCTGAGTTCTCTTATAACAACTCTCAGAGCGCCTCCACTAAGCAGTCTCCTTTTTACTCCAATCTAGGTTATCATCCTAACATTCTTCCACGATTTCCCATAGAAACGCCTTTACCAGCAGTGGCTGAAAGAATCACGTCTTTACAGAAGAATATGGATCTTCTAAAGGAGAATCTGGAATTGGCTCAGGAAAGGTACAAGAAAGCAGCAGATAAATTTCGTAAACCTGCACCAGCTTTCAAGGTAGGAGACCTGGTCTGGCTGTCAAACAGAAATCTTAAGTTAAGGATTCCATCGTCTAAGTTGGGACATAAGTACATTGGACCCTATAAAATCAGTAAGATTATAAGTGCCGTTGCTTGTCGTCTTCAACTGCCTAGAACTATGAGAATCCACCCTGTCTTTCATGTATCCCTACTAAAGGCTGCAACACCCAATACGTTTCCTGGACGTTCTTCTCCTTGCCCTGACCCAGTGCTAGTCGATGGTCAGGAAGAATTTGTGGTGGAAAGAATTCTAGATTCCAGGTTATACAGAAATCAGTTACAATATTTGATTAAATGGCAGGGCTACCCAGTGGAGGACAACTCATGGGAACCAGTCAATAACGTTAATGCTCCTCGTTTGCTCCGCCAGTTTCATCAGAGGTAACCAGACAAGCCTGGTCTGAGGCCATCCGGAGGTTGTCCCTAAGGGGGGAGTAATGTAAGGTTCTTTGTACATGTTCTTGAAACTCAGTTTTTCCGTCAGCCATTTTGCTTTCTGTCTTGCTGCAGCTATCTTGCCCTCAGTCAATATGGAGTTTCCAGCTTTCATGTTCCCGCCCTGATTCTCTCCCTCTTGCTTCTTAAGCAGCCACAGCTGAGCAATCAGTGCTTCAGAATCTAGCCTGCAGTGAACCTGTGACCTGATTCCTGGAAGCCTTGGACTTTGTACTCCAGCTATTCCTACTGAGGAACTCTGGAACACTTGTGGACTCTGGAACCCTGCTCTTTGAAAGATCCACGTTTGCATGGACTTACGGTAACAGAGAAGAAGATCCTGAACCTGTTGTGGAGAGTGATTGCTGAGCTTAAGTTACTCTGGCCTGCTGTGTCTCCTGCTTCTGTATCTGCAAACTGTGTGACTATTTTTGCCACTTGTATGAAGTAATACAAGACCTTCTATATCAAACCTGTGTCTCATGTATTTTCATCGCACCCAAGCACAAGACGCTATATGAACTGTACTACATACATTACATTGGGAACACCTGAAGTCTTCCTATACCTGGCCGTCCAGCCAAACTGAGCAATCATGAAAGGAGAGCCTTGGTGAGAGAGGTAAGAAGAACCCCAAGATCACTGTGACTGAGCTCCACAGATGCAGTAGGGAGATGGGAGAAAGTTCCATAAAGTCAACTATCACTGCAGGCCCCCCAGTCGGGCCTTTATGGCAGAGTGGCCCGACGTAAGCCTCTCCTCAGTGCAAGACATATGAAAGCCCGAATAGAGTTTGCTAAAAAACACATGAAGGACTCCCAGACTATGAGAAATAAGATTCTCTGGTCTGATGAGACGACGATTGAACTTTTTGGTGATAATTTTAAGCGGTATATGTGGAGAAAGCCAGGCACTGCTCATCACCTGCCCAATACAATTCAACAGTGAAACATGGTGGTGGCAGCATCATGCTATGGGGGTGTATTTCAGCTGCTGGGATAGGATGACTGGTTGCAATTGAAGGAAACATGAATGCAGCCAAGTACAGAGATATCCTGGATGAAAACCTCTTCCAGAGTCCTCTGGACCTCAGACTTGGCCAAAGGTTCACCTTCCAACAAGACAATGACTCTAAGCACACAGCTAAAATAACAAAGGAGTGGCTTCAGAACAACTCTGTCACCAGAGTGGCATCAAGCGAATTATCAAAAAATATATCCCTGTCCTGCATCAAGATGATATATTCAATTAAATCTTTTCAAAGGGACATAGATGCGCAGCAAAAAGAGGTCGATCCTTAGGTGATCTTTTATCTTGAAGTCTCTTTCAAACTACTAACAATTCTGCTAAGATGCCTACATGGTCATTATCCAAGGGCTTTTTCAAATGTGAAGGAAATAAATGTAACGTGCAAATATGCAAAAAAAAGCTAAGTATTAATGATCAATACTTTTATAAACTGTAACACGCAATATGTAATCTACTATATCATCTGTAATATTTGTGACCTCAGATATGTAGGATGCATTAGTTGTCAGTTGAAAAAAAGAATATCAGAACACATTCAAAACATTAATAACAAAAATGCAACGTATTCTGGGGCAACTAAATATTTTGCTGAAATGCATGGCGGCAATTTAAGCAGTTCTTTTTTCGATTTGGAAAAAGTTTTTCCTCCAACCACTGGAGGAAATTGGCAAAAAAAGTTGTTTCTTCGTGAAGCCTTTTGGATCATCCAACTAGATACCAAACAGCCAAAAGGTTAAACTTTCGAAAAGATACTATGTTAATTTATTAAAGATTAGTCCCAATATATATACTTGCTCTATGCAATGTTTTCAACCCTTTATCACCAGAAAGTCCGTATTACTGTTCAGGTTCGGCTGGTGAACACCGAGTGTCATGCTGTCATGTGCATGGCAGTATGGCAAACACCGCTTCTGATCAGCGGTGAACTCATCCCCGCCGGTCAGAGAGCTGCGGTTCCCACACTGTCAAAAGACAGCTTGAGCGCTCAGCTGTGATCGGAGGGATAAACTTTACCAACGGTCACTGGTGTCAGCTGATGGGACTACTGATCCCATCATCTGGCATCTGCTGCCGCTAATTACAGTGAGAGCAGGAGCGGTGGATGGGAGTATTCTTCAGCCACTGCTGTGCTGTAAATAATTAAAAAAAAAAACGTGCGTTCCCCTGTATTTTTGCTAACCAGCCAGACAAAACTCACAGCTGGGAACTGTAACCCTCAGCTGTCAGCTTCAGCAAGGCTAGTTATCAAGAATAGAGGGGTCCTCACACTGTTTTTTAATTATTTAAATAATAATTAAAAAAAATGGAGTGGGGTCCCCCGATCATTTTTGACAACCTGCCTTGCTAAAGCAGACAGCTGGGGGATGGTATTCTCAGGCTGGTAAGGGGCCATGGATATTGGCCCCCCAGCCTAAAAATAACAGTCTGCAGCTGCCCAGAAAAGGCAGATCTGTTAGATACACCAATTCTGGTGCTTTGCCTGGCTCTTCCAACTTGCCCTGTAGCGGTGACAAGTGGGCTGATAGTTGGGGGTTGATGTCACCTTTGTATTGTCAGTTGACATCAAGCCCACGGCTTAGTAATGGAGAGGCGTCTATAAGACACCCATCCATTACTATTCCTAGTGCTGCTGGGAGTACTAATGTGATTACATATAGATTGCATTGTCTTTGTCGCTAATATCCAGCAAAAGTTCCGCTGCTTCATCGCTTTCTTAAAGTTCCTCTGGTACAGAGACAATGATCCTTCTAAAGAAGTCACACAGTATCACATGAGAGTACACATCTTTGACAACAGTCCTTTTCGTGCAGTTGCCATTTATGGACTCAAAAGGTCTGCTCAAGAAGGAGAAGCAGAATATGGATCCGATGTAAAACAATTCGTAGAGAAGAACTTTTATTTCGATGACTGTCTGAAAGTTATGCCTTCAAATGAGACTGCCATCACTCTTCACAGGAGGGCCCAGGACATGCTTACCTGGTCAAACCTCAGGCTTCACAAAATCGCCTCAAACAGCCAAGAACTTATGGAAGCATTCTCTTCTCAGGGCTTATGCAATGGTCTAAGAGACTGAGAGTCAAACCCTGTAACAATGAATCACAGCCTCAAACTTCTCTGGAACTGAAAGTCAGATGTCTTCACCTTTCAAGTCAGCAAGGAAGAGAAACCCTTCACACATAGAAGTGTTCTATCCACCATCAACAGCTTGTAGGATGCCTAAAGGATTTGCAGCTCCAGTTACAATACAAGGTAAGACCTTATTAAGAGACTTAACTCATGAAACTTCTGACTGGGATACACCTCTACCACCCAATAAGAGGATTCTTTGGAAGGGATGGAGAAATTCTCTAGCAGCCCTGTCAAAACTAAATTTGCCAAGACCATACGCCTCCGTCCCTTACACAGATAAGCGAAGCCTAAAACTCTACATATACTCAGATGCTTCTGTAAAAGCAATTGCTGCTGTTGCCTATGTTAAGACTGTGGACGCTAAAGGTCAGAGTCCCATCAGATTCATCATAGGGAAGGCCAAACTTGCACGCTCCAAGAGCCCACTATACCCAGGTTACACCTTTGTGCTGCAGTATTAGCTTTCGAGTTAGCTGAATTCATTACATGTGAAATAGACATTGACCTGAATAGGAGCTATTGTTCCCATTTATGTTAGATATATGTTCAGCAATCTTTTCTTAATTTATGGGTTGTGCACCCAACGTACCTAATTTGACATGATACGCACTTGATGCAATACACAACATATTTAGTGTCGCAATTTATGAAGGCAGTGATTTTATGGTCAACCGTTGGGGATATTGAAAAAGATTTAGTTCTATCTACTGCATAAATGCACACATTACACCTACTGATGCCACACCTGTGGAATCCATTGATTGTTAACCAATTAGAAGTGGGACTTGAATGTTTGAGAAGGCTGAGAGACAACATGTTGATGAGGGTGAGTCCCCTCTTGGCAACACATCTGCACCCACTATCAATTATTTTGCGTAACATTATCCTGATTGGTAACAGGTAAATACTTCCAATATAATTACCAATAAACTGTCACAACTTCCGGCGCTTGAGTCGCTTCCACAATGCACCGTGGCTGGAAGTACACCGACCGCCATATTGGAACACCCAAGTTATGGGTATTCCGATATGGCGGCCGGGATTCATATCCCCCGCCAAAGCCGTGAGTGCAGCTTATTGGCTGAGTCGCCCACCGGCTGAGCCGATGAGTGGTGTCATGCGGGATTCAAATCCCCCGTCAAAGCCACGCAGCAACGGTCTTTGGCTGAGCCGCCTGCCAGCTGAGCCGATGAGCGGTGCCGCGCCGGATTCAAATCCCCCGCCATAGCCACGGCAGGCTCATTGGCTGAGCCGCCCCACTGGCTCAGCCAATGAACGGCGCGGTATTCAAATCTCCGGGCGCCTTTGGCGGGGGATTTGAATCCCGCGCTGCTCATTGGCTGAGCCGGTGGCAGCTCAGCCAATGAGCGGTGCCGCGCGGCTTTGAGTGGCGTGGGATTCAAATCCCCCACCGTATGTTAAATTTCAAATATGTTTTTGTAAATGCTATAATGCCAAAACTTGTGTCACTGTCCAAATACACTGCTCAAAAAAATAAAGAACACTTAACACCTGTCCAGTTATGAAGCAACATCGATTGTGAATCAATTTCTCCGGCTGTTGTGCAAATGGAACAGACAACAGGTAGAAATGATAGGCAACTAGCAAGACAACCCCTATAAAGGAGTGATTCTGCAGAGGGTGACCACAGACCATTTCTCTGTTCTCATCCTTTTTGGCTGTTGTTTTGGTCACTTTTGCATTTTGTCATTGCTCTCACCCCTAAAGGTACTGTATAGTAACATGAGGTTGTGTCTACAACCCACAGTAGTTGCTCAGGTAGTGCAGCTCATCCAGAATGACACATCAATGCGAGCTGTGGCAAGAAGGGTAGTTGTGTCTGTAAGAACAGCATCCAGAGCATGGAGCAGATACCAGGAGACAGACCATATAACTGTTCCTGAAAAACAAAGGTCTAAAATAATTACACAGCCGTAGTTCAAGTTCAGACAAACAATGAGCTTTGCAGACCAGTCATATCACCAAATTAAACATGTGACTGGCTCAGTGTCCAGCTCTGTTGATCGTCTGCATAGTGGATGGTGCAGCTGCCTGCTATTTACATACATTAGTCTAGTCCGTACATCAGACCAGATTTTCACATAATGTGATTTTTTTCTCCAGTTGGACCTAAGTCCTGCGTGGATAATTACACATGTGCACTACTTCATTGGCTGCCTTTTGTCTGTGATCTCCGTTACAGTAAACAGAATGGCTAAGAGATTGCAATGAGGCAAGAACAAAATATTTATCTTGATCATTAAGGCCAAACTTGGGTCAACCAATATGTTTTTAGTTATTAGTATAGGCATCCATTTGCATTTATTTCAGTTTGGTTTTACTTTGCTGAATAAGGCCTCTTTCACACATCAGTTTTTTGCAATCAGGCACAATCCGTCCAATTGCTAAAAAGACGGATCCGGCTCCCATAGACTTGTATTGTATGACCTAGCCTAACGCGCCGCTTCAGGCGCTGTCAGGCGTTTCCGGCAGCAAAAAAACCTTACATGTTGCGTCCTGTCCGGCCGCCGGAATTAAAATCTATGACGGATCCGGCAGAAAATGGACTAAATGCAATGACATGCGGCGTGATCCGGCGCTAATGCATGTCAATGAGAAAAAAAACGGATCCGGCGGTAAAAAAAAATGGATCAGTTTTTTTCAAAAACTGCCGGATCGCGCCTGATGGCAAAAAACTGATGTGTGAAACTAGCCTAACAGAAACCAATGTACAGTATATGTATTATTCAAGTCAAGGGGATGCCTGGATAGGAGCATTGCCAGTACATATGCAACTGGGCAGTTTACTTAGTAGTGGAGATCTAGAAATAAGCGATTTTTCAGCAGTTATCGCAGCTTCTCAGTGGATTTTTCAGCAGTTATCGCAGCTTCTCAGTGGGGGAAGTCACATAAGGAAAGATATGTTAGTCATTTGGTGTGCTTTAAACAAGACTAAATCTGAACATAATATTGCTGAGTTTAATAAACAAAAGGATGTAATAATGGAAATTTTAAGTCAATCATGTGCTAATATTGAAATAAGAAAAAGAAATCTTCCTTTCTTGGTAAACAGGATTTATCTTAAGAGACAGATTCAGACGTCATCTTGTGTAACACAAACCACTGCTATTAATGGCTACAAAAGTACGTACTGCATGTAAAAGCATGTTCAGATCTTATCAGAACTGATCCAACCTGTCAGATCTTTGTTTCAACCACCCCTTGGATGCTCTTCTAGACTTAACCCCTGGATTATCTGTTTATTCTTTTTGCAAAATGTCTCTCGTCCCCCCAAACTTCACTTCTACCCATCTATTCCTCTGACTATGCTTTTGGATAAGATTTGTGATTGTCCCCTCTTTTCCTATTCTAACCGGGCTCCTTGACACTTTTTTCCCTGAACTTACACCACCGGCCAGCAGCTGCTGCTTGGATATAACCCAGGGGCCTTTGCAGCAAAGTCTAAATTCCTGTAAAAGTAAAAGAGTAAACCACAGGGATCTTGTAGGACCTGAAAAGTGGAGTTGTTAGTGCAAAGTTATCAATGGTGACCCTTTTGATCTTACAGATGCATCGAAAGTATGAAATGAATATCCAACCATTTAAAGGGCTTTCCTTAGAGTACAGGAGTCAGAAGCAGAGAATTTCATGCATGAAAGCTTTTATATGGCATTTGGACAAGGGTTGCTGTTATGTTTTGGTAGCTGAGGAGGCAGGAGCAAAAAAAACACATAGGCAGCCTGACACCAGAGAGGTTGGAAACTAATAGGTTGCAGACCCCTAAACTAACCGCACAACTAGAAACAGCCGTGGAGCGTACCTACGGTGGTCCTAGACATCTCGGCACAGCCAGAGAGATAGCTATCCCTGAAGATGGAAAGAGGAAAGCTGACTGCCCCGGAGTAGACCCCAAAAGAGTAGGAAGCCCCCAAACATATAATGGCGGTTAGACAAGATGAAAACACGAACACAGACAGAAAATAGATTGAGCAAACGCTGGGGCCAAAAACTTTCTAGATAGGATAGTACAGGAGAGAATACTGTCTGCAACCCAGAAAAACCCTAGGAAAAACTCCAACACTTCTGAATCCAAAAACACTGAGACCACAGGGTCTCGACCACCTATATCAGATCTCTGGTGTGGATACGTAGCTACCCAGCAGCAAGATATCACAAGAACTGAGCAAATGAACAAATACAAAAAATTAACGGAGACCAGCCAAAGCCCCCCAAAGGGGACCCGGCTGAATACAAAAAGCAATGCAGCTAAAAGCAAGGAATTCAAACCACAGTAAAAAAACCTGAAAGAGACTTATCTAAAAGCAAGCAGGAGACAGCAGGAAAGCAAGCTGAATTCAAACCTAGACCAGGAAGCACAATTGGTTACCGGCGAGGATCATGGGAGTCCAGCTCACATATATCAGGCCAGTCATTACCACCTGACCACCACTCGTTATTTACAGGTGTAGGGCTCTTGGTATTCAACATTGGTTCAATACCCTCAGCAACCACCAGAAGGAGCCTCAGCTCTGAAGTCGTCTCCAAAATGTTCACAATAGGTTGCCTTGATGACACAAAGTCTTTAATCCCTTACTGACCTAGCTAATTTGGCCTTAGGCACTAAAATACCTGTCGTTTTTTTCTTCCTTTCCATCAGCTATAACATTTTTTAAGGCTACATTGCATTTTAAGGCCTTTTTACTAGACCAGTCAAGACATCATTTTGGCTAACTATGTGGTACCATTTAATTTACATGAATTTGCCCTAACAGACACTCTGAGTAGGCTGTTAGGCCTAGAGATGACTGATGTGACCAATTGACCCATGTGTTTGCGTTGCTGGGGCTGAGAGTCATATGACAGACTACGATCTGCATTATATGTGGTGTGGGTTGAACAGTCGAGATCAAATTTTTTTCTCCGATCCCAGACATTACTTTTGAAGGATTGCGGTCAATCACAATAAATCACAAGCTGTTTCTCAAGTAGTCACCGTCACATGCAGTATTGTGCAGAAGTTTTAGTCAGGTGTGGAAAAAATGCTGCAAAATAAGAATGCTTTAAAAAATTAGTAGTGTTAATCGTTTATTTTTATCAATTGACAAAATGAAAAGTAAATGAACAAAAGAGCAATCTAATTCAAATCAATATTTGGTGAGATCAGCCTTTGTCTTCAAAACAGCATAAATTATTATAGGTATACTTACACCTTGTATACAGTTTCTAAAGAAATTCTGAGATTGTTCCAAACATCCTGGAGAACTAACCACAGATCTTCAATGGACATAGGCTTACTCAGATCTTTCTGTCTCTTCATGTAATGCCTTACAGATTCGATGTTTTGATCACGGTTCTGTGGGCAGAGTGGTCACACTAAATATTGTTTGGATTAAGTTTTCTCTTTTGTTCTTTCACTTTGAATTTTGTTACTTCATAAAAGTACTCTATTAACATTTCTATTTTTAAATGTATTCTTACTTTTGGAGATGGGCATCAAGACATAGTTTACTATGCCTTGATGTTTGTCTTCAGTAGGGGTATATGGCCGAAAATAATGCTAGACAGAGCACACAGTGACTACATATGCATCATTATAGTCAATGGCCCCATTTTGAATCTTATTTTGCGGGTGGGTTGGGCAAAACTTCGGACAGAACCATTGAACGTCAGAGAAAGCGGTGTGTGAACCCAGACTTCTATCCCCTTGGACATTGCTAAGGGTAGAACTTAATTTTTCATTTACTCAAATAAGTATAGATTTTTCCCAATTTTTCACAGGTATAGAATACTGCAAAGTGAATGCAGCAAATAGAATAATTGACCACTTTGCGAATATTCTTGCTCGAATGTACCAGCTGCTTGTTTGTAGGAGTTTTTTGGGGGAGGATATCCCAAATAGAGAAGTTTTGGGTAGAAATAAAAAGAATTAAGTCAGATATTATTTTATCATCATGGCACCTAGGGACACAAAAAGAAAAAAAATGAACCCACTACATTTCAATGTGTCAGTTGTAGTGTTGAGCGATATTGCTCGATATCTAAAAATATCGTATCGAAATTGTATCGCCGATAGCACTAAATATCGTCGATATCCGATTCCGATTGCGGAAGTCCAATGTAAGTCTATGGGAACAAAATATCGAAACAAAAAAACCCTTTCTTACGTTGTAAACACAAAATATACACACATAGAATACATATATATATATATATACATGTCATTGTGACATATATATACATATATTTATAGTTTATACACTTCTACATAGTAAAATAGACTCTGATTCAATTGCCGGGTAAAGCCGTGACATACCCCATAGAAGTCGACGGGCTCGGTGCCGAGTACCCCCAAAACCTCTGGCTCTGTGCGACTCAACTTGGGCGTCACAAACAGGATTCTGTAGCTCGCTATAAGCGAGTCCTGTGTGCCTGAATTGAACTGGTTTTGTGCTTGAGAATTGCTAAAATCATCAGAGAATGTATTTGCCATTTTTCCGCCATATCTGCGTCACGACGAGGCACTGGTGAAGAAGAAGGGTGTGCTCTTCATGGGTGTACTGTACACTCACTCAGTGACGTGAAAACGATGGCTCTAAATGGTACTGCAATGTAAGATCGTGCCCCACAGCTCTTCAGTTCCGCCTCCTCATCCTCCTCAGTGTGTGGAAACTAACACGAAGGTCCCGCCTCCCTACAAAAGAGGGGCCCTCTCTAGATGCTAATGATGACACATGTGACTTGGCAGAGATGGCTAATGGACACGAGCAGAAGTGTGAAGGGATGGAGCAGTCAGAGCTCTCCCCCCACGGAAGCGACCCGATCGCCACGGAACCACCGTTGGGCACCCGGCTTGGAAACCCTCCTACGCTGCAAGAAGCGGAGGATACCCTAAGAGGCCTGGCCCGGCACCGGGAGGAGGTCGCCAGGATGGAAGCCAGCTGGCGTGCACTAAAACTAAACTTGGAGCGGCGCCAATCCCTCTTACCTGAAGTGTCTGTACCGGAAGGTGAGGCACCCGTTCTAGTAGAGGAGTCCTTGCAATGTGATCCGGTTGACGTTGTCACAGTGGAGGCACCCATTCCTGCAAAAACCGCAGCACCGTCAGCACCCCAGATCCTGCTGTCTGCCCCCGTCGCTGAGACAGAAGAAGCGACACCCGTCCTCATGGAGGAGGCCGCGCAGGCACCAGAGCACTACCTGCCTGTACCGGAGCCCCGACTGTCATCTGATTTAGAGCCGTCTGCTTCCTCCGCAGGGGAGCGCCGCCAGGACTGGGGGGCGACAGGAGAGCTGCCGCAAACCGGACACTGTAAGCTGCAGTGGAGTGGTGGAGACATGGAGCAGCTGGTGGAGGAGAATTTCAACCGGCGTCAGGAGGAAGAGTGGAGACGTTGGGAGCGGGAAGCAGAGCGACAAAGGGAGCAGCGAGAATCCCAAAAACTTCGGCAACGTAACCTGGAGAAGGACCGGGCAGATAAGGACCGGATGAGAAAGGATAAAGGAACCCTGTGTGAGCCGCGGCGTAAGGGTGCAGTACGGAGCTTTAAATTGAAAGGTGGTTGGGGCTTCATCAAGGAGCCTGGACTTTATTTAGAAGTCTTTGTGAACCGGCGGGACGTGGAGGCTCACCTCCCAGAAGGACACCCGGGGAGGGACCTGTTGCCAGGAGACTTGGTGACTTACACCCGACACTGGGGTTACAATGGATGGTACGCCCTAAATGTTACCAGGTGCGACCCCTACTCCCCAGTGTGTCAGGAACCTGTGAGACCCTCGGAGCCTTCAGCCTCCCACATCCAGGCCTCTGCAAAAGTGCCCACCCCACGCCGTAAATCTCCCAAGCCTCCCTCAGTGGTCTCCTCAGCAGCCCCAGCTATGGACATGATAAGTATAGCTGGCCCGTACCCGGCACCTGTTAGGCCCCCTGGGGTTCGTTCAGTCCGGGACATAGGGTTCCAGACCCAGAGGGAGATGAAAGAGGTGGCCACACAGACCCAGATAGCGGGTCACGACTTGACTATACAGGCCACACGACGTCATCAGGTCCTGGTGGTCCTTGGTGCCTCGGATGTTTGGCAAGCATCAGAAGAGTACCAGGTGGTACCTGGAACACCCCTGCCAAAGAAGTATAAATAACCCGGACAGGGTCCCTGTATGTAAATAGTTAAATTGTTGATAAATAGTTAAATTGTTTATGTACCCGGACGGGTGAATGTTTATAAAAAAGTTTTTTAATTTAGTAAAAAAAAAAACAACACAGTTTTCATTACTTTTATTACAGTCTCATCCTGCGACGCCATCGATCTCCTGTAAAAAAATGAAAAAAAAAAAAAGTATACCACCTGACCGACGCAGTCCATAGTAACGAGTGTCCCACGACGATCCAGCTCTGCTACATCAGAATCCCGGCGCAGCACAGCTGATTACCTGCTTCCCCGGCGGTGACGTCATCGGACTGGTTTACGGCCGGGATTACCCTGCAGTCACTGCAGTTATCGCGAAAAACTGCATGTGACCGCTGGGGAGAAGAGGATGGCGGCCATCAAGCAGTCCAGGACGTGACCGCCGGAGATCTTCTGCCAGGTAAGTGCCGCTGACTCCTGACAGACCCGACCGACGGACACTCACAGTGACAGTGACAAATCCGATTCCGGTATTCGATAAGACGAAAATATCGAAACGAATTATCGAAAGGCCGATAGAGCTAATATCGGCCGATAGCCGATATTTGCATTATCGTATCGCTCAACACTAGTCAGTTGTAAAACCACCTGAATTCAGGACTGTGTTGTGAAAGAAGTCTCATGAGCAGACAGTTTTGAATAATACCCACAGGAATTCCAGTGCTGAGCAGAGCTTGCCACGAGCCATTCCGCCAGTGCAGATGTTCATACTGGCATGAAGAGAAGAAAAATGATTGCCGGCAAAACAGGAAAACCAGACGAAGTCATGATAAAGAGCTTCTGTAAGAGGGCAGCTGAGGAGAAGATGGTCCTGTGGAAAAACAAATGGCTGCAAATACATGGAGAAAAGTAATAAAGATGGAAAACACTTTGAAAATGCTGTGTCTGACCTTCTGTTACTAATGTAAGCTGAGCACGTCCTGATTTCCTCCCACTGTCTCACACTACTTGGCATTGCATATAGGCCATATATTTACCCTTCATGGGCTGATAAGTCGTCTGACACTGCACTCACTCAAAATACAGCAGCATTATTCAGATACTGTGGGCTCGAGGGGGGGGAAATATTACTTTATGTTGGCTGTAGTGATTTTGTTTTTACAATCAAGATCTAGTTTGCAGAAAGTTTGAAGATTTTAATTGCCTATGACGAACTATCCATTTCCTTACATATTCTCATTATAAATGCTCCATTTACAAGTGAAAATAATTTAACAATAACTCTGTAATTGCAGTGAAGCTCTCTACACATAGCATTAGTGTCTTGTACACATTGGGAAGTTGGGAAGGGTTCAGGAAGGATCCCATACACTTTTACAAACCAGCTGTTTATTTAAATTAGGTGTGGAAAACCTGCATTCAAGGGGCCACATAAAGCCCACATTGTCATTCTGTACGGATCCAAGCATATGTGTTATGTTAGGTAGCTGAGGAGAAATAGCAAAAACGGTAATACACCAGAGAGGCTGGAACCTATTGGATTGCAGTAACCTGAACTAACCACACAACTAGAGGTAGCCGTGGAGCGTTCCTACATTGATCCTAAACGCCTCGTCACAGCCTGAGAGATAACTACACCTAAAGGCTGAAAGATGAAAGCTATCTGCCCTGGAGAAGATCCCCAAAGAAAATAGGAAGCCCCCAAACATGTAATGGCGGTTAGACAAGAAGAAAGCACGGACACAGACAGAAAATAGAATGAGCAAACGCTGGGGCCCAATCTGTCTAGACAGAAAGGTACAGGAAAGAATTCTGACTGCAATCCAAAAATCCCTAAAAAATACCAACACTTCTGATTGCCAAAAAACCTGAGATCACACGATCTCAACCACCTAAATCAAAACTCTGGTGTAATAAAACCAAGCCGCAGCCACTGAAAAAACAGGAAAAAGCAAATGAACAAATAACAGTGGCTACAGATAAACTGAGAGGAGCACAGGCCCCAGGAGGGGACCCGGCTGAACTCCAAAAGTGCAGAAAACTATGCAAAAAGCAAGCACAAAAAGAAAAGCAAAAATATCTTATCTGAAAGCAGCAGACGCAGGCAAGACTCCAGCAAATTGAGACAAGAACAATTGATCACCGGCAACCATCATGGGAGGGAACCTCCCTTATATCAGTCCAGTCAGTGATCCCAGATTGCCATTCCTTGCTGGAAGGTTCAGTACTGTCTGTAACCACCAGAGGGAGCCTCTGCTCAGAAACTATCTCTAGCACATTCACAACACATATGGATAGAAAAATGCTTGACTGACAGGTTACGTACAGTGGGGAAAATAAGTATTCGATACACTGCCGAGTTTGCAAGTTTTCCCACCTACAAAGAATAGAGAGGTCTGTAATTTTTATCGTAGGTAAACTTCAACTGTGAGAGACAGAATCTTAAAAAGAATCCAGAAAATCACTTTGTATGATTTTTAAATAATTAATTTGCATTTTATTGCACAAAATAAGTATTTCATACAATAGAAAAACAGAACATAGTATTTGGTAAAGAAGCCCTTGTTTGCAATTAGAGGTCGTATGTTTCCTGTAGTTCTTGACCAAGTTTGCACACACTGCAAAGATTTTCTAATGGGTTCAAGTCTGGAGACTAGCTAGGCACTCTTGGACCATAAAATGCTTTTAGGGACCACTCCTTAGTTGCCCCGACTGTGTGTTTTTGGCCATTGTTGGGCTGGAAGACCCAATCCATCTTCATTTCTGCTACTGAGGGAAGGAGGTTGTTGGACAAAATCTCGAGATACATGACTTCATCTATCCTCCCTACAATACGGTGCAGTTGTCCTGTCCCCTTTACAGAAAAGCACCCCCCCCCAAAGTATGATGACTCCCCCACCATGCTTCACGCTTGGAAAGGTGTTCTTGGGGTTGTGCTCGTCCTTCTTCATCCTCCAAACACAGTGTGTGGAGTTGATACCAAAAAGTTCTATTTTGGTCTCATCTGACCTCTCATGCTTCATCTGGATCAGATGGTAATTGGCGATCATTTAAACAGGCCTGGACATGTGCTGGTGTAAGCAAGGGGTCCTTCTATGCTCTGCAGGATTTTAATCCATTACAGCGCAGTGTCTTACTAACGGTAATGTTTGAGACTGTGATCCTAGCTCTCTTCAGGTCATTGACCAGGTGCTCCCTTATAGTGCTGTGCTGATTCCTGACCTTTCTCAGAATCATCCTTACCCCATGAGGCGAGATCTTGCATGGAGCCCCAAACAAATGAAGTTTGACAGTCATCTTGTGTTTCTTCCATTTTCTAATTGTGCCAACAGTTGTGGCCTTCTCACCAAGCTGCTTGCCAACTGTCCTGTAGCCCAAATACTTATTTTCCCCACTGTATATGGTATAAGTGTAACAAGGGTGACCGGGGTGGTAGTTCTGACCAAGCTCACCCACAAAACACAGTCCACAGACACCCCGGCCCCTTGCACATGAAACACAGGGCTGACGCAGCCTTCCCCCTCAAGTTACCTTTTCCTACTCCGGCCACAGTAGTCCAGACAATTGAAGTCCAAGAACGCAGCTGTAGTCCAACAGGGAATAACTTTTTAATAAATGGTGGTGAAAAAGACAAGTACAACACTGGCTTCCTGCTCTCTCCCTGACACTGCCTACGGCCGTACCCACAACGGTCGCAGTAGCCGAAGTTCGCAGTAGTCCACTCGCTGGGATCTGGATGCTTATAGTCCCATGTTGTGACCCTTTAGTCCTCGAGTCCTGGGGCAACAGAACTCTCCCTTCCGGGAGTCTGGCAATGCCCCGTCTGTTCATAAACGTCTGCTCTGGGCCAACGTGTCCGGGCTACTGACTGGGATCAGCAGCTTATTGTTACTTCTCTGCTGCTGGCCCAACCCACATTTTAACCCATTGCTGTCCCTGTCTCTAACATAAGCACAGACATAGCACGTACATGTTACCAACAGTACATAACACAGTGTACATCACATACATTACACGGTAATACACATGAAAACATTGGAAACACAGCATATTGACATAGAGTGCATGGGTAGTCAAACAAAAAACAGGAGAGAGAGTAATCGACGGTACCTGCCCCCTCCTTACATAAGCCACACAATGAAGAGTAGTGACTGAGGAGCAGTGACTGGCAAGTACTAATGGTGCCTTGTGTAAACCTCTCTGGATGCCTCATACATCAAGAGAATGGGGTCTCCAGTATGTGAATTAGTTTATGAAAGTTCTGAATCATAAGGTGGTAAGGAAAAAAAACATGACCTATTGTAGAGAGACATGTGCATGCATCACCTCTTCCTCTTTAGGGTCTATTCACACAGTTTTCTTTACAAGGGTTTGGTAGTGGCTTTTACGTCAAATCCACATTAAATGCTTCAAATACTCTTTGATAAGCTTCAATTGGTTTTGTTGATAAGCTTCAATTGGTTTTGCTGCAAAATGTTCAAAATAACATTAACAAAACAGCACTGTGTGCACTAAGGGAGTTGTTGCCATTGAAATCAGTTGGAAACTTATTCATAGAGTATTTGACACAGTTTATGATGCGAATTTAGGAGCAAAAGCTACTTCTAAATCCTCATAAAAATACTCAGTGTGAACATACCAAGAGAGTGCTGATTTGATTTTGGTGGTAAGAATTCTGTAGATAGTTACATACTCTAGCTGACATTCATGGAATATACTTTCGATATGCCAAAAAGTCACTGAAAGTAATACCCCTTTCATTTTTAGGGTGGCCCCTGGATTGGTTCAGTGTTACAATATGGCCCTTGGGTCAAAAAAGGTTGTACACCCCTGATTTATATGGAGTGAGAGAAATAAGCTGCTGTCTGACAGCCCTTTTAGCAGCCTACCTCCTGTGAGAACAAAGGTTTAGACAATGAAATTCAGTAGGACGGATCCTTGTTTCCAAAAAATACAACAAAAAGGCAGAGATGCTCACCTGCCCAGGCCTTCAAACAAATGCACTATGAGGATGCAGTGGACCCACGTCTTTAAGATGACGGCAACACAGGTGCAAGAATACCGATGAGACAACCGCTCACAACCTACCAATCCATGGAGGGGGCGGCTGCTTGGTATATTGATGCACAATGAAGACTTGTATGCAGCGCTGTTCACATTATGGCAATGCACAGCATCCAGTTAAACAGCCTAGTATTTACACCCTTCTATTAGATCAGGCGGGCTGCCCAGCGCTATTAAGATGCATCCCATGTGAACAGACACCACAGTTTACAAGACCAAATGGGCCCACCTGCACCCTGTAAAATAAAGTGCAAAAAACACACGTAAAAAAAAAACTGAGGTATTAGTTGGTATTTTGGCCAAAGTACGTAAGCTTGTAATCCACTTCACGGATCCTCACGCTTACAAGTAACTACACTAAACAGCAATAACACAAAAAGAGGACTTAAAAATCCTCCAAAAATTCAAAAAATACAACAAAAAGGCAGAGATGCTCACCTGCCCAAGCCTTCAAACAAATGCACTATCAGGATGCAGTGGACCCACGTCTTTAAGATGACGGCAACACAGGTGCAAGAATATCGATGAGACAGCAGCTCACAACCTACCAATCCATGGAGGGGGCGGCTGCTTGGTATATTGATGCACAATGAAGACTTGTATGCAGCGCTGTTCACATTATGGCAATGCACAGCATCCAGTTAAACAGCCTAGTATTTACACCCTTCTATTAGATGTGAGCGGTTGTCTCATCGGTATTCTTGCACCTGTGTTGCCTCATCTTAAAGACGTGGGTCCACTGCATCCTGATAGTGCATTTGTTTGAAGACCTGGGCAGGTGAGCATCTCTGCCTTTTTGTTGTATTTTTTGAATTTTTGGAGGATTTTTAAGTCCTCTTTTTGTGCTATTGCGGCTCCTTCTTTCCCCCCAAATCTTTGGGAAGACTGGTTGGCCTAACATATTAGGTTGTTGGACAATTGCTCCAAAATTTCCAGCTTTACATATGCATATCTCAGATGTCCATCTGTCTTTGTGTAGAAGTTTTATGTGCACAACTTGACAACCACTTTAAAACTAATCCATACATATTGTGAAATAGTTTTAATGTATGGACAAATCAAAATCTTTAGGATCTTACTGTTATTATTAGCACCTAAATAAACAAGACGTGCAGAGCTTTCCATTACTTTACAAATATTATTTTACAGATATACAGTAAAACTCTCAGTTATGTTTGGAATTCTGAATAATCCAGGACGGCTCGTCGGATGTCGCAGTAGCAGTCCTGTTATTTTTTTTTTTTTTCATTGTGGAATGCTTTTTACAAAGCAGCGTAGCATGAACCTATTTAATTTGGCTTCTGCCTTGGTTTCCACCATGCATTCCGCATAAACTGCTCCTCACAGTTGAACAACTGCTCCGAACAGCTGCCGCTGCCCCCGGATGTCCATTTCTGAACTATTATTTTCCAGCAGTAGCATTCAGATCTGTTGATATTTGTTTGCCAGATTCCTTGGTTGGTTACTTCGCCTGTTTATCTTTTGTTTTGTCTTGCTGCTGTCCTGATTGGCGCTGGCGCAATGTCTCCCTGCCAATCCACTGTCTTATAATTCTAAACATTTGCTTTCCAAGTAAAATATTACAGATGTCACCATTCCAATATAATTCAGAACATCCTCACATACAGTAGGGGCTACTGTTAAAAAGTAATGAAACTGCTTAAATCTGGGACAGAGGCGTAGCTAAGGGCTCAGACTGGGGGGGCGAAACACCTCTGAGTGGGCCCCTAACCTGAGTAACATTTGTTTACATAAATATGGTGGTTTTAAACACTCTTGTGGGCATCTCAGTGGACTACTGTGCATTCCAAATGAGCAAGATTATATTCTGCTACATCACTACACATGAATAGATACTACATTATGCATAAGAAACATTAAAATCATGGTTCTAAACCCTAAATGCAGAGCAGCTACAATCACAACCACAGATATACCTAAGGAATGTAAATCTTTATTCTCTGGCAAAAAGCTGTAAAATATTTTACTGTTAAATATTTTAAAACACCAGGTCAGATTACCAATGTACTAGCAGGATGCACAGGTCCAAAACAACCACTCACACGCAGATCATTCATTGAGAGGGTGGTTGCTTAATATTATAAATACACACAGATATGGCTTGCATAGAGCACCGGTCATACACAGGTAGTGCACAGTGTCTGGGTTCAGCCTATTAGTGACCCACATTATTACAGCAGGTGAGCTGCCAGCACTATATCATACCTCCCAACTTGTGAAGATGGGAAAGAGGGACAAAGGCTGCGCGCGCCGCAGCAAATTTTAGGCCACGCCCCGATCACACCCATTTTACAACTAGTCACACCCATGTCCACAGCCCCAACTACACCCATTTAGCACTGCTGATCACACTGACTGGTACTGAGGGCACACTGGCTGGCATTATGGGATCAGTGGCTGGTACTGTGGGCACACTGAGTGGTACTGAGGAAAAGAAAGAAAGAACAGAGAAAGAAAGAAAGAAAAAAATAAAGAGGGGAAAGAAAGAACAGAGAAAGAGAAAGAAAGAGGGGAAAGAAAGAACAGAGAGAGAAAGAGGGGAAAGAAAGAAAGAACAGAGAGAAAGAAAGAAACAGAGAGAAAGAAAGAAACAGAGAGAGAAAGAGGGGACAGAAAAAAGAACAGAGAGAGAGAGAAAAAAGAAAGAGGGGAAAGAAAGAACAGAGAGAAAGAAAGAACAGAGAGATAGAAAGAAAGAACAGAGAGAGAGAAAGAAAGAGGGAGAAAAAAAGAACAGAGAGAGAAAGAAAGATGAGAAAGAAAGAACAGAGAGAAAGAAAGAAAGAACAGTGAGAAAGAGAAAGAACAGAGTTAGAACGAAAGAAAGAAAAAGAAAGAGGGGAAGAAAGAACAGAGAAAGAAAGAACAGAGAGAAAAAGGAAGAACAGAGAGAGAAAGAAAGAACAGAGAAAGAAAGAAAGAAAGATTAGAGAGAGAGAAAGAAAGATTAGAGAGAGAAAGAAAGAACAGAGAGAGAAAGAAAGAGGGGACAGAAAAAAAGAACAGAGAGAGAGAAAAAAGAAAGGGGAAAGAAAGAACAGACAGGAGAGAGAAAGAAAGAAAAAGAACAGAGAGAGAAAGAAAGAGCGGACAGAAAAAATGAAAGAGGGGAAAGAAAGAACATAGAGGGAGAGAGAAAGAAAGAGGGGAAAGAAATAAAGAACAGAGAGAAAGAAAGAACAGAGAGAAAGAAAGAAAAAGATGGGAAAGAAAAAACAGAGAGAGAAAGAAAGAGGGGAAGAAAGAACAGAGAGAGAAAGGGGGGAAGAAAGAACAGAGAGATAGAGAGAAAGAAAGAAAGAGAGAGAGAAAGAAAGAACAGAGAAAGAAAGAAAAAGAAAGATGGGAAAGAAAGAGCAGAGGGAGAAAGAAAGAGGGGAAAGAAAGAAAGAACATAGAGAGAAAAAGGGGTAAAAAAAAGAACAGAGAGATAGAAAGAAAGAACAGAGAGAAAGAAAAAAAGAAAGAGGGAAAGAAAGAACAGAGAGGGAGAGAGAAAGAAAGAGGAGAAAAAAAGAACAGAGAAAGAAAGAGGGGAAAGAAAGAACAGAGATACAGAGAAAGAAAGAAAGATGGGAAAGAAAGAACAGAGAGAGAGAGAGAAAGAAAGAACAGAGAGAGAAAGAACAGAGAGAGAGAGAAACAAAGAAAGAACAAAGACAGAAAGGAGAAAGAAAGAAAACAGAGAGAGAAAGAAAAAGAGCGAAAGAAAGAACAGAGAGAAAAAGAAAGAACAGAGAGAAATATTAGAGAGAAAGAAAGAAAGATTAGAGAGAGAAAAAAAGAGGGGAAAGAAAGAGAAAGAAAGAAAAAGAACAGAGAGAGATAGAAATAGTGGACAGAAAAAAAGAACAGAGAGAGAGAAAAAGAAAGAGGGGAAAGAAATAACATAGCGGGAGAGGGAAAGAAAGAGGGGAAAGAAATAAAGAAAGAGAGAGAAAGAAATTAAGAACAGAGAGAGAAAGAGTGGACAGAAGAAAATTATCAGAGAGAAAAAAAAGAAAGAGGGAAAGAAATAAGAGAGGGAGAGAGAAAGAAAGAGGAAAGAAAGAACAGAGAGAGAAAGAAAGATGGGAAAGAAAGAACAGAGAGAAAGAAAGAGAGGGGAAAGAAAGAAAGAAAGAAAACAGAGAGAAAGAAAGATGGGAAAAGAAAGAAAGATGGGAAGGAAAGAAAGAACAGAGAGAGAAAGAAAGAACACAGAGAGAGAGAAAGAGCAGAAAGAAAGCGGAAAGAAAGGACAGAGAGAGAAAGAAAGAACAGAGAAAAAGGAAAAACAGAGAGAAAAAAGAACAGAGAGAGAAAGAAAAAGGTTAGAGAGAGAAAGAAAGAGGGGAAAGAAATAGAACAGAGAGGGACAGAAAGAACAGAGAGAGAGAAGAAAGAAAGAACAGAGCGAGAGAAAGAAAAAAAGAAGGATTAGAGAGAGAAAGAAAGATTCTATAAAGATACTATAGCAGCCCAGATCCCATTGTAGTGCCCACCTGAGCCTCCCGGTGCAGGACATATCATGATCCACTTTCATGGCCGATATCCCCGATTCCAAGGCGATCCCGCTGTCCGCGCTGTCGGACGAGGACACGGTGATGGATCTGAAACATTCCCTGAAGTGCCTCCATGGTTCCGTCACAATCTCCTCTCGAAATTACCACATTTCTGGTCAGCTTCCAACACGTCACTTCCATGTGTCCACGGGAAAAGTAAGCTCCCGGCCGGGACAGCGGGGATGACTCTCAACATCAGGACTGTCCCGCTTGATCCGGGACGGTTTAGAGGTATGAATGCTCCCCACCATACACCGACCTCGTACACGCATGGCTCTGCACACCTCATACACACACAGTTCCGCTTTGTATACCTCATGCACACACAGCTCCGCTCTGTGCACCTCGCACACACACGGCTGCACTCAGTACACACATGGCTCCACTCCGTAAACCGCGTACACACATGGCTGGCTCCGCTCCGTACACTTCGTACACATGCGGCTCCGCTCCGTATACCTCGCGCACACATGGCTCCACTCAGTACACACATACCTCCACTCTGTAAACCTTGTACACACACGGCTCCGCTCTGTACACCTCATACACACGCGGCTCCGCTCCGTACACCTCACGCACACACAGCTCCACTCAGTACACACATGGCTCCACTCCATAAACCTCGTACACATGAGTCCCGGCCGGACAGCGTGTGGGAGGGTCGAAATTGGGACTGTCCTGGTAGATCCGGGACAGTTGGGAGGTATTCTATATAAGTGCGACCCGCAAGGACAAAAGCCTCAAGTTCTCCAGGCCAACACTAAAGGTTCCTCTGATGTTATCCCATGACATAGCAATGGAATTTCACAGCTGGGAGAAAGCACTGACATCGCTGGAATGGTGCAAGTCTGTGAGGTGAGTATAATTTTTTTTAATTTCACATAGAGCACTGGAACAATTAAGAAGGGGTTGTCTAAGTAGTAAACTATGAATTTGCAGCCTGACTATGAATATCTTAGGACTCCTGCTGTTCATATTGCATGTAAAAATGCAGTACCCAAAAGATGAGCATAACATATCTGTCATGGACAGGGAACAGAGCTGAACATATGTCATTAAGCACAAAGGGATTAGAGTGTGGTAAAGCAACAAATACGCAATTATGTAATGTATTTGTAATGTTATACTACATCAAAAAAAAGAATACAAAAACATGCAACTGATAAATCAAGTATCAGCAGATGACTGGGCTTAAACTGATATTAAAAATTTCTGTACAAACACCCCACTGATATTACTGCCATATGGTGACTATGTAGTGGTTGATTATCAGTCCTAAAGAACATATCGGTGATTACAGTGAAGTTAAAGAGACTTACAGGTGATGCTCTTTCTAATGGAGTCGTTCACTTTTCTAGTGTTTTAAACCAGGCACAGATCGCCACGACACGGCTGCAGAGATTTACAACAAAGACATATTTGACTTCTCATATTTCCAGCACTGTTACCGTCTTTTCCCAACCTGCACAAACTCCCACATCCTGCTGATACCCCAATGCTGAGCCGCTGCTGCTATGTGCCCCTATTACTGATCCTCTTAGTACACCATATAATAATGCCACCACTGTTCCCCCACATGTTAATGCCACCACTGTGCCTCTTTCTTCAAGGTGATCGGCTGTGAAGAAGACACTGAGATTGAACTGCCGTGACCTCATCAGTGGCATTTTCCCACTGTCCTGAGGTAACATCAGTTCAGCCCAGCTGCGAGCACAGACTCAGTGACGTCACCGCTAGTCACTGAGCCTGCGCAGGCAGCATCTCAGTCCCAGTGGTTTTACAGCCGGGACGGTCGCATCTTAGCATCATCCCGGATGCAAACTGTATATTCCCCAGATATGGATTACTGCGTGGAACAGAACGCCGGACAGCTATGGTATATTGTTGGCTTGTTATTTTATTTTTATTACAGGAGATCGAAGGCTTTGCATGGATTAGGCAAAAACAATAAAAATGGTAAACTAACTGTGTTTTGTTTTTATTTCAAATAAAAGAGTTTATTCTGGCTGTGTCTTTAACATGTAATATAAGGTTAGTAATGGAGAGGTGTCTTATAGACACCTCTCCTTTACTAAGCCATGGGCTTGATGTCACCTAACAATACAAAGGTGATATCAACTCCACAAAATATTAACCCCACTTGCCACCACTACAGGGCAAGTGGGAAGAGCTGGGCTAAGTACCAGCCTGATTACCAGCCGCCAGCTTTGAGCTTTAGCAAGACTGGTTGTCAAAAATGAGGGGGACCCCACATTTTTAATTATTTGCTTAATTAAAAAGTGTGGGAATCCCTCTATTCTTGATAACCAACCTTGCTGAAGCTGTTAGTGAGGTTTGCAGCCCCCCAGCTGTGAGTTTTGTCTGGCTGGTTCAAGAAAATAGGGGGATCCACATCAGGTTTTTCATTCATTCATTCATTTAATACATAGCAGGTGCGGCTCAGGAATACCCCATCATCCGCTCCTGATGTCATTGTTATTAGCGGCACAGGTGTCAGATGATGGGAGTAAGAGTCCCAAAGCCGCTACTGCTGTCATCGCTGTGACTTTATTATAACTCTCATCATTCTCCTCTGCTCGCGCTATCGCTGGCAGAGCAGGGGAGAATGATGTGAGCCACGTTGAGCACTGCTGCTGGGGAACAGCGTTACTGTAGCGCTGCTTCCCTGGTGGCCATCCGTGTGGTAACAGATGCGACACACGGATGGCACACGGTTGCCGCACGTATTACACACACGGACACGGATATCTCTGGTACCGGTTTTTCCGGTACCTGAAAATAAACGGACATGTGAAAGAGGCCTTATTGGGTAAGGCTGCACAGTTTAGAACATGGCCAGTAGTATGCAAATAGTATGCATGTTGATATGGGCAATGGCGAATCCTTAGTGTGCCCGATGTGAAGATACACAATTTTGCAGCCACATAGGAGTAATAAGTTATTGTAGGGGGCTTGTTTACTAAACAGCTGGGGCTTCTAAAGACCCAAGTGTAAATTTAATAAACCCCCCTCTGTAAAATGTGCGGAATTTGCTGGCACTATGTAAATAAAGATTATTATTATTTATTATTACCTCCCCTCCCCCAAAACTTTTAGATAAGAGTTTTGCTCGGCCCATGCGAAATTTTTGCACATTGGTCGTGGGGGGGGCAGGCAATTTCAGAAAAAGTAAGTGGGCATATGTAAATGTATTTCATGAGATGATGAACACAGGCAGGTATTTATAATGTAGATTGGTAATACAAAAATTGGTTTGTTAAGTAGAGGCCAAAAAAAGTCTTCCGGTTGAGGTGCCACCTGCGGCATTGTGTCTTTCTGTAGGTTTATGAAAAAAAATGTTTAAAAATGTATTTAGTGTAAAATTGTGAATGTGTGGTTTGTTTGGCTCTTTTCTTGCTGAAGGGAGCAAGTTTACCTTTCAAAGGTGTGTCATTAGTGTGTTTTGGGGGGAAGTAATTTAGCGAAAAAGAGTGCATGTTACAAATGTGTTTGCATATGTGGCTCACCTGCAAATGAAGTGGCAACCTCCAATGTGCCCGAGTAGGCTGGGCAAGCACTTGAGCAGCTGAAAAGACCCAGGCAAATGTTTGGATTTTTTTGTGGAAGTCTGTAAGCAGCTTTGTGGTAGTGTGCTTTGGGGGTAACTCTGCCATCTGCAGGTAATTTGACCTTTTTTAAAAGGCGTTTCATTTGTTTTGTGGGTGGAGTTGGAACAGAGCAAGTTTGCAATACAAAGCAGTGCAGGGTTTTCATATGTATTTGCCATATGTCCCTCACCTGCGTGGAAAATGTCAATCCTTCATTTTGGCTAAAATAGGCTGGGCAAGTAGTTGGCATCTGTTTGGATTTGTTTGTGATGGGCTATAAGACTTTGTGGTTGTGGCTTTGGGTACAGTGGGCCACCAGCAGGTCTTTTTTCCCTTACTGCAGGTTTATAAATTTATGTTTAAACTGTTTTTTGTGATCAAATTGTGATTTGTTTGGCTTTTTCATCTGAAGGGGGCAATTTTTACCTTCAAATGGTGAAATAATATGTGTGTGTGTGTGCAAATGAACGGGATAAAAAAGTAATCACCGAAGAACAGTGTTTAGAAATAATAGAATAGATTGCATTGCATAAACTCCAAGAAATGAAAATACAGGCCCCTACAGCGCCACCAACCCCCACTCCCTAATTCAGTTTTCCCCCTCTTCCCCTCACATTTCCCCCACTCCCACAGCAACATACTAACTCATATGTTTTTAATTTTTTAAAAAACAAACATTTTTTCCCACAGCAGCAGCAGCCCTTACATTTGTGAAAATGTCCGTCCTGCCCGGAGTTTGTTAGGCCAGCAGGCACTATCTTGGGCTCCAGTCCTGGCACAACCTAAGATGCAGCTGCACACTAGGACCCTGGAAAGCTGGACCAAATTTGGAGCGCACCTGGGGTGGAGCTTATTGCACACTAGGACCCTGAGAAGAGCGTGCCAACAGGAGCGCACCTGGGGTGGAGTTTAACTGCAGCCTGCCAGCCTGTCAGAAGAAGACTATCAGGTTAGCAGCGCGACCTCCAGCCCTCACTGTGTGCTGCGTGAGACTCTGCTATTGGCTGCTGTGCAGGTGCAGAGTCCCCGCTCAGATGGAGACCAGCGCGGCGCCGCAGCAGCATGTCGCCATGTCTCTGACACATCAGGAGATGCGGCCACTTTGCTTAACAACCGAAGTGGCCCGGCTCCCGGTTGGTCCCCTCCATCATGTGAGAGGAAAGGGGGCAATGCGGCAGCTTGCGTTTGTCTCTGAAAACATCGAGAGCCGCGGCCGCTTATTGTTTAATGATTGAAGCGGGGCCGCGGTCCCGGGGGGCCCCCTCCATCATGGATGGGCAAGGGGCAACGCCGAGCTTTGCTCTTTGTCTCTGCTCAGAGAGCACGGCCGCTTATTGCTTAATGATGAAGGGGGGCTGCGGCTCTGAGTGGGGCCCCTCCATGCGACGGGGTCGGGGCGATGGCCTCCTTTGCCCCCCGGTAACTACGCTACTGATCTGGGATCAGCAACCTGTGACTTACAACATAAGTAAACAATACTTATAAAAAGCAATGTTACTGATAAGTGCTGATCCCGATTTTCTAATCTTGCATTTAGAAACTGAAAAAAAGGCCTGTGTTCGTAAACATGTTTAAATCATATTTTTTTACATGAGTTCTCTTATAAGACAACTCTATGTTTGAGTGGAATCAGCACAGTATCGGCTGGTATCTGGATGATTTCTATATCTGTGATTGGCTTGCTGTTATTCTGGGTTTTAGTTTCTGCCTGTAACAATGATGTAATGGGGAGGGGAGACAAGGCAGGAGCAGGGGAAAGTCCTGGGGAAGGGGGGCAGGAAAAGGGAACGAAAAATAAAGTAGGCTGTTTTAAAACCCCCATCCAGCATCTCGTGTGGGCCCTTCTGGGTTCCCTTCATTGCACAACAACACCCAACTGGCGCAAGGAAGCGTTATCATCGCTAAAGGTATTTCAGCTCTACAACAATGGCTGTTTACCTGCCTTCCCTGCTTTTGATGTGCATCAGTCCCCAGCTAACCTAGCAGCTGTTGGGAGGAATGGCTGAAGCGTTTTGATATATTCCACAAGCCATGAACATATCAGATGATAGCGGAAGAAAGCCATGCTATTACATTTGAGGGGAACAAGTCATGATACTTCACTACTCTGCCTATCAGGAAAGTAAAGACTTGAGCTCAGTAAGGCACATTAAGCAAGTATTTCTCCCCACACAGAAATGCGCATTTGAAATTTCAAGTTTAGACAATTAAAGCAGTAGCAACAGAAAGCTTGAAGATTCATGTCCGTTTCGGCACCTTGCAGCTTATTTTGAATTTACGATGTCGACAAAGAGATCAAATGCAGATTTACAAGGCTGCATCTCCTCTAAGTTACGGAGACAAGCACTCAGAATCCCCACCTGACTTTAGCAAAACTGCTTGAAACAGCACGTGTAAAGATACCGCCGAAAAAAAAAGCTAAAATCATAGAGAACTTGGTGCGAGGCGGAGCACCATCTTGTATAGCAAAAGTGACACAGAGACCGCCTGTGCCTCGTATGCAGGGGGCAACTTGCTACAACTGCGGAGGGTCGTATCCTCACCAGAATGCGCCCAGCAAAAGGGGGGACCGCCATATTTTTGGAAAACAAAACCATTTTGCAAAAGTGTGTAGATCCAAACCGCAATCCCCCCTTCCACGTACAACCAGGTACAGAAAATCCAAACGTGCAGCTTACTGACGGCCTCACAGTACTATCTATTCTCAGTGACTGCAAGGGATTCAAACAATGACGCCTTACCAGTCCAAGGCGACTTATCCTGATAAATGGTAGTCCGGTGGAAGCCCTAGTAGACACGGGGCATCAGTAAAACGTCATCAGCCCTTGCAGTCTATAGCCAACTCCCGAAAGACCTGCTCTACAAAACACTAGCCTAAAGATTTTTCCTATGGGGTTCGCATTGCACTACCCCGGGTGGCAAATTTCTGTCAGAACTTGCAGTGACGGGAAGTCCATCACCCACACTGTATATTTAGTAGAGTGCTCCCCAGACACGCTTTCAGCTGCAGGGTGCTATAACTCTGGGTCGGTCAACCTGGTCAATAGCGTCACAGCCTTCGGCCCAACACATCATGCAGAGATACCCAATCTCTTTAGGTTCGGTAAGCTAAAAGACGTTCAGATAAATTTCATTTGACCAGTCAATACGCCGTTTGTTCAACCCCCACAGGCGCATCCCTTTCATGTCCGCAAATTGGGGCGAAATGCAGGATCTGGATGCGTCTGATGTTGTTGAACAGTTGGGCCCGACTCCTTGGGTATCGCCCTTGTTGTTGCACCAAAACAAGCGCCTGGTAAAAACCCGGGATGGTGGATATGCGGCATCCAATTTTTGGCTATTCAAAGGAAAGGCACATCACGAAATATTGTGACATTATCAAGACCTGAATGGTGCAAAATATTTTTAAAATTGATTTAAAATCAGGTTTTCATACTTGAGTGCAAACCGTTCCAGGACATTACAACTTTTGTCCCATGGGGGCTTACGACACAAGAGGTTGAACTTTGGTATCTTTGCGGCAGA